>JAFIDM010000002.1:8396118-8460118 GCA_023159025.1 Thereuonema tuberculata
TATGAAACTTTCAGATAATTTTTAAAACACAAAATGAGGAAAATCATCAGTATTCATTTTGTAAAAGATTAAGAGTAAATATTATTGAGAAAAATTCTTGAACATTTGTCAAATTTATCAACAATAAAAAAAAATTAAGTTACGAAAGAAATAACTGAAATGATCAGTTTCATTCACAGCAGAAGAAAATATAATAAATTGGATTGTAAAAGTTTTATAGGAGATCCTAAAAAAAAAAAAAAAAAAAATGGGAAAAGAGGAATCTGAAGGTTCCTCTTCCTTAAATACTTGATAAAGATAGGGAAAAGAATGGGATCTCCAAATGAAAACTAAAAAACAAGAAATACACAATAAAATGAAAGAATAGAAATTCACGTGCCAGTCTCCGCTGGCGTCAATGAATTTTCTATGGGCATCAGTTAAATAAAAAAAAAACTAAAAAATGCTTAAACACATTAAAAGGTGGTTCAAATGTTTATAAGTGCAGAAGAGATGTCTCCAAACAGCTGTTTCTCGGTCAGTTGCCATCATCAGTGGAGAGTAGTCAGTATAAAGCCCCTAGGTCCAATTATGGAGGTTATTATTGTAAAGATAGGAAAAAGAATGGATCCTCCAAATCTAAACTAAAAAAATTGAAATACACAATGAAATTAAAGAACTGAAAACACCTTTTAATGTGTTTAAATACTTGATCTTAAACAAAAGAATTAAGAGACAATCTCTATACATAAAGAATTAAAAATAATCATAATTGAAAATACAATTATCATTTGTATTAAAGATAACTTACGAAATATTTAAAATATACATCGGAAGCGCAGTGGTGCCTCGAAACAGCTGTTCCAGGATGTCACTTGTAAATTATTTGGTCTCATCCATTGTCATTTAAAATATAGTTGACTGAAAGTTATCCACTAATTGTCTATAATAATATTATAGGAATAGTATTTTTGAGACACAATAATAATAGAAAGCAATTTAAATTAAATTTATTTCATTTAAATAAGTCTTTTAATCCTGGAATCTTGAGTAAGTTTTTAAGAAAATCCGCAGGGTTTTGAATTTTTAATCTGTAGTTTTTCTTTAATCTACCACTCTATGTTTAGTATTAAAATTTCACAAACTTTTTTTTTAAAGATTTTAGTATTAATATTTTGTACTAATGCAAACGGATTTCATATTTATCAATTTTTAAAACTTTGTTAAATATTATAAAAAGTCTGATTTAAATTATTAAAAAAATGGATAAAATGAAGATGAATCAATCTGTGAATTACTGAATATAATTAAATAACAAACTTCGCAGTTAATTAAAAAAATTATTAACAATACCTCACATTGTGTTTTTGGCAGCCATTTTTTTTTATTAATAAAGGATATTTAGTAAATTAATCTTGCAAATCTAAACGTAAGTTAGTAGAAATTGTTCCAGCTGAAAGATCTCTATGCCTACTGTTATTTCAACTTTGATTTTGCGAAACTTAAGCGTTTCTTTAAAGTTGATATTATAATTCTTACGAAAGTCGTTGGGAGTATCTTATTTATTACAACAAAGTTCTTCTTTATATATTAAACAAAAATATATTTCTTCCATTTCATCAATCCATTCAAAATTTTTCAAGTTTTTCGCAAATACAAATATATATCATAACATTATTGTTATTTTTTATTTGCGAAAAAGACAAAGCGGAACGATAGATTCCGCGAAATATCGTTGTAGAATTTTGGACAGATTGATGAAATGGAAGAAAGATATTTTTGTTTTAATAGTATCTTATTTATTGAGTCGAAACTTACATTTTGTCAGTTTTAACTGATTTATCGGCTAATAATTTCCAGATTAATTGTTGATCAATAAAAGCAAATAAAAATTAAAACACAAAGTTCTTAATGTGTGCCAAAATAATTGATAAAAAGTCCAGCCCGCATACAAAGACTAAAAATTATTACATTAAAATTTAAAAATTTGAAAAAAAGGTTAAAAAATAGGAGTCCCTAGCTTTCACCACGGTAGGACGTGGTTTCCTCAGGAGAGATAGTTCGAAAGACAGTCAGCTCTTCTATTTAAATATTAACGGACCAATGAAAAAGGTTAACCATTTCATTGGTGCCCGCGAACTGCAATAGGAGCCGGCTGGAGGATGGAGACATCTGGCGGAGATGACTGGCCGTTGGAAAAACTGCAAACACACACACGTGGCGTTGTTTACAAACAGATGGCTTTTGATCTGGTGGAGGCAAGACGCCTCAACATATAAAAGAACAGAAACAGACAAAAGGAAAAGAAAGAAATAACGAAAAAAAGGGGGAGATAAAAGGAAAAGAAAAAATTAATAAACTAAAACAAAAAGAATATAAGATAAGGAAAATAATAAATCAAAATTACGAATTTGAACATAAACTAAAATTAAAAATAAAAGCACAAATAAAAATAAAAAATAACAAAAGATAAACCAAAAGAAGGAAAAAATGAAAAAATAACGGAATAAAACAAAAAGCAGATAAAACAAGAAGAACATAATAAATCAAAATTATAAAATTAAACATGGAATAAAATTATGAAAACATTAACCAAATAAAAAATAAAAACGAAAATAATAAAAATAAAAATAAGAATAAAAATAAAAATAAAAAACAAAATATTTGAATAAAATTGAATTTTAGCACTAATTTAGATTTTCTTTCTTCATCTTTTTCTTTTTTGTCAAAGAATATTGCTTGATATTCCGGATGGACAGGCCATCATTGTAGCAGCCATCCGTGACCGAAATGAGGACCGACTCTTTGCACTTCCTTAGAAAAAGGTTAGCCTCACTATCGAGAATCACAGGATTACGGTACTCTATATGGTGACTGGTGCCGCTGTAATGACGGACCGTAGCGTAAGCCGTATCCATTCTATCTCTAGCCAAAAGTGCTCATCAACCGTCTCCTACAAGGCACGAACAGTTTCGCCTATGTACTTGCACCCAAATTTGCTACACTGCAGAGAAAAAAATAACACCTTTCCTATGCGTAATGTTTCTTTTTGGTTTATGACTGTCGAACATGGATTCCGTTGTGCGGCGACAAGGTGATGTAACAAGAATATTAAATGGTTTGAGAACCTTTGAAACAGCCGGAAACCATTCGGGATGGTAAGCAATCGAAACAAATCTTTTTTGTTCGATCATATTCCTCTGGGAATCATTATTATATATGGAAACCATTATTCTCCTAATAACAGGCTTAATAAACGCCGCAGGGTATTCATTATCAAACAGTATTTTCCTAATAACAAAAAAGTTCTTGTTTGTACAGTAATTGGGAGCTAGATAAGGTAAAGGCTCTCTCAACAGCCATAGACACCACATTTTTAAATTTTTAAATTTTAATATAATAATTTTTAGTCTTTGTGTGCGGGCTGGACTTTTTATCAAAAATTAAAAAACAAAATCAAAAAATTATTAATATTGTCGGAATCAACGTGTAGCATACAAAGTTTAAATAAACAATAAAAACCTCACCAATAAAGAAATTTGTGAGAAATTCATGTGCCAGCGTTTCGCGGCATCAATAAATTTCTTTAGCGCATAAAAAGACTAAAAAAAACCCGCATATAAATATAAATGAATAAAAATGGGTGAGACCAAGAGTTTACAAAATGACATTCTAGCTGTTTACTCTTTTTAGGCGCTAAAAAATTTCATTGAGGCCGAGAAACGCTGGCACTTGAATTTCTAATCAATATTTGAGGCCAGCGTTTCGCAGCCTCAATGAATTTCTAGAAATTTATTTCTTTTTTTTTTGTGAGTTTTTTTTATTGTTTACTTAAGGTTTTCGGCTCCATATTGATTCCGACGATATTTCCTATTGACCTATGTGTCGAGACCTCGCTTTTCACAGGTGACTGCTCCTAACTGATGATCGCAGTGAAACAGCTTTTATGTTGTAAAAACTTGGTCTCAACCATTGTTATTTAAAAAATTATGGAAGAACTTAGAAATTCAGAAATTGGAAAAGTTAGTGAAAAACCAAAGAAAATTGGATTAAAATTTTAAGATCACGATAAAATGACAGATAAATTATTAGAAACTATTATTTTTATACTCGTTTAATACAAAGACAAACCTTTTATTGCAAGGGAAAATATTTTAGAAACGCTAAACTATTTAGAAATTAATAATTTTAATAAAAAAAGAATATGTTAGTGTCGTATATAAATAAATAGATATATATTATTACTTAATTTATTTATTTTTAGTACTCTATTTTTTTTTTAAACTATCAATACTTTGCTTTTTACTCCGGAAATATCTCGGTTTCGGTTCCTGACTGAGCGTTGTTATAATTCCACTTTCGATTTTTCCTGAAGAAGAGCGTTGAAGCATGATTTAAAATGTTTTTACATCAATCTGTCTTCAGATTATTTTAAAAAGAAAGAAATCACTAAAAAAAGTGACTTTTCTCTATCATTTTCATTTCGATGGAAGATTATTGATGAACTACTAAATAAAATTACTTTTAAAAAATGACAAACTGAATTGTTTTCCAATAAATTGCAAAATCAAGTAAAATAGACATTGAAAAAGATGGTACTTCTTTATTTAAAGAACCTACTTTACAGGTCATACACGCTAATAGAAGAGTAGAAGCCCAACAAATATCGGGGATGATGTTAGGGTTGGATGGTCAATCCGATGCCCTCCCATATGTAATCCTAGGAAAGAATTTCAGTCCCCATTTTACCGAAGGCTGGGTTAACCCAGGACCTGTCTGGAGGGGAAATACCAAAAAAAAAAAAAACCCTCCACCCTGCAGGGAAGTAAATGTGTCTCCTTCAACCCGCAACCCGTTACAACCACTGAACAATCGGATCCACAATTCTTCATGAAATGAAAGAGAAACAAATGTTTCAGGATAGATTGGATTTGTTTATCGTGTCTAGCAACAATGGTAGAAAAAAAAATCTTTTCAAATTAAGAAATAATGAATCTCAAAGATTTCATTATTTTCAAGTGTTTTGTTTTCTTTTCTTTAAGGATTGATTATGTCAATGTTCGCTGTTTTTCGCTGTGTAGTGAAAAGTTAGTTCAAAAGGATCTTTGTAAGAGTTGACGACTATTCCTATGTTACTGTAAAATTTTACTGAAGGTTTAAACCAGTTTCTGAAAAATGTGAAACCTATGTCAGTCGTAATAGGATAGATTAAAATAAAAAGATTGTGTTTAATTAATAGTTACTTAACAAATGAATCCTTAGAATTTGATTAGTAAAGAGCCTGCTGGTTTCAGTGAATTCTTATCTAAGAAAAAATATCAAATACTTACAGAATTTGAGCTAATTTGAGATTAAATATAGATCTGTGCAAATGTAATCCAATTTTAAATTAGTAATTGTTGATATTTGAATAAAGCTAATATTTATCTTTTTATAGATGTTCTTGTATTTAAGTTCCAGTATATGAAGATCTTTTAAAAAAAATAAAGTCTTAACATTAAAGAAAAAAACAAAGGGATTTTGATCAAAAGAATAATTAAATTAATGATATTTTTATGAAATTTGAATCAGGTAAGTGAAATTTCTTTGACAGTTTTTTTTTTAACTATTTTTAAAATAGATAAATCTTCTTTCTCATATGTTTTATCTCATTTATTTTATGATGAAGAATGAATTAGATAATACACAAATTGGTTTAACATTTTGATGCATTTTAAATTTTGATGTATTTTAAATTTTGATGTATTTTTGATGTAATTGATGTATTTTAAATTTTAATTATATGCCGGTTTAAAAAACGGCATATAATTAGAATTTAAAATACATCACAAACACAATATAGAGACATGAATTGCCATGACACTTGACCAAATAAACACACTAGTGTTATTTATCTATTTCATATTCATACATATGAAGTGAATTGGCATTGAAAGCCAATTTATTATTTAATGTGAAGATAGGATATATATCAGTGTTTTTTGAACTGTTGGAACTCAAGGAACTTCAGGAGATTGGTTTGAAAAGGAAATTACAAGTAGACTTAAAAGTAACTAATAGAATTACCAACACAGCAAAAAATGAGATTATATCAAGAATAGGCGTATTTGAGCAAAGCAATTAATATTTTTTCCCCTTTAGAGAATATAGCCTTGAAGAAAATCAAAGCAACAAAAGCATTTTTATTATCAACTTCGATAAAGATAATAATACTGTTATCTTTTATAGAGAAGATTATGAATACATTCTAAATTAACATATTCAGAAAAATCATTATTATAGAATAAAAATCTTAACAAAGATCAAATACAAAGAAAATTAAAGAAAAAGACCTACGAGCTTTGGGAATTCAACATGGGTTTATCAAGAATGAAATAGATGAACTTTTCATAAAAACAGCCACCATTAGAGCACTAAGAAAAACTGATAAAAACAAAGATATAATGAAGGGTTGCTTAAAGTAACCATTATAAACTGCAAAAATACTATCATGCAAATGTATCTATGTATGTATTTGACAAGAGCAAAACTGTGTGGCAAAGTTCCTTAATAAACAGTTCAAAAACACTGATATATATCCTATCTTCACACTAAATAATAAATTGAATTTCAACGCCAATACACTTCATAGGCATGATTTGAAACTATTGTGTTTATTTGGTCAAGTGTCATGGCAATTCGTGTCTCTATATTGGAAATACGTGAAAATCTATAAATGAGAGATTTTCCAAGCACAAAAGCGCTGTTTGAACTGGCTCTTTGCTCATCTTTAATAGCCACACACATCTACTAGAACAATTATAATGCCAACTTTTAACAACCAATCATTTTAGATTACGACAGTAATAAGTGTAAAAGAGAAATTAAGGAGTCATACTACATCCAAACACTCCAATCATATAATACGGCGTTGCCGAATTTAAATATCAAATATTATTTAAATGACTATGCTCAAAGATATCAGGAGGAAATTGTAAGAAATATTATTTCATTTCATAATACAATCAAACTCATTTTCTTTCCAAGTCTTCTATTATCTTTAATGTACTTATTTATTTTATTTTTTAATAGCCATCTCAGTTCCTTCCAGCTGATTTTTCCATCCAGGACCTTCATTATGCTGTTGCTCTTAGCTGAACCAAGGAATTAAAAAATGGTTTCGATTTCTAAGCGCAAGAAGGATACCGGTCTCATAAAGCATTCAATCAAATGGCAGCTATAAGATACCTGATGCCCATCGCTCAATAGAACTTCTCTTACAGTTGATTGGTCAGTGGTTTCTTCAAGATGCCATACATTCTCCTAGTTGACGATTTCAAAATTACGTAAATTTTAATTCCATAGCGTATAAATTCGAAGTTTTTTTTCTTCATCTAACCTTTTGATTGACAAGGCAACCGTCAATGGTTGCGAAAGCTCTCAAGCGTTTGTGATGTATTTTAAATTTTAATTATATGCCGTTTTATAAACCAATTTGTTTTATCCAATTCATTCTTCTTGCTAAACCTTGGCACACGTTAAAATAGAATTTTCAATTTCCTTTTTGAAGCAATCCATTGCTTGAAATCAGATTTTAGTAGCAGCATTTGGTTCATCATTGCATATTCTTATGTAATTCTTGATTTAGTATTGATGATGAATTATTCCTGAAAATCAGCAAAAATATATAAGCAGAGTTTTTTTTTTTTTTTTTTTTTTATTTATTTGTTATTAAGGTGAGTATGGTGTGATAAAACTATATACACAATGAATGAGTTAGGTTGTATTAACAGAAATAGTTCCAAAGTTCTCTTCAATAATTCTTATCACTTAATAGTTCATTTAATATAACTATCTTCTTTTCATCTGTCTTCAATTGATCTATTTTGTCACTTAACGAAATCCTTTCCGTAACTGACCAATTATTTAACTATCGTTCACGGCACCAATAATATTGACTAATTAGGAGAAATTTCATATATCTAGCATATTACTTTTAACTTTCGTAACCTAAATATATTTTTATCAAATTTAATGTTATCACTTCTAAAATATAAATATCACATAGGCTTAGTCACTTGTGAAGCACTTATTCACGTTGCATTATCATCTGGTTTCATTTTGATATATAACTAAACTATCACTGAAGAATGGCTTTTTCTTCTTCAACCTTGTGCTTAAATAAATTAAAATGTTCTGTACTCACAGTTTGTTGTCTTCTATTTTCTAATAGTTCTTTCCGTTGAACTTCTTTTTCGTTGCTGCTTGAAATTACCGCTCGATGAGAATCACAGATTTCATTGAAGCAAATTCTCCGCTGTGCCGTCTTTCAATGAACCAATCGCAATTGTCGAAACAACGAACTTCCGCTTCTTGCTTCAGTTCGCTCTTCTTTATTTGGAATTAAATTTTTCCGTTTCTATTGTAGCAAGTCTCAGATATTTCTTGCTTCCACTTCATTTGAATCGGTTAGAAGGTAATATTGTAGGAAATGTCACCTGTAGAATTACGGCTAATTGAATTGTTTTTGGACGAAAACGATTCGTTAATACATCGTAGGCATAAAATTGATTGAAAACCTCGGGTTTATTTGGTAGTTTTTAAGAAAATTTGAATTTAAAGCGGGACTCTTTTGCGGAGCACACGTATAAGACAATGAACATGGCGGTCGAATTTTTTTGCTAAAAGGACGCTATAGGCATTGGGAAAATTTTGCTGAAAGGCGCTACAAGCTTTTCCCTTGAAAATGTGCACATCCGCCGCCTGTGAAAGAGTTCCAAGAAAATCTCGAATTTTCTTAAAAATTACCAAAAAAAACCGGGGTTTTCAATCAGATTTATTCCTAATATGCATTAACGAATTGTTTCCTTCCAAAAAACTTGAAATTTACTCTAATTCCACAGGTGACATTTCGTACAAAACTACCGGTTAGAATTATATCCCATGTCTTTCTTCTTTCATATTTTGAGTCGACCGCAAATTCAATTGCATAGTTTCATCGCACCCTCAATGCTAACGTCAACGATCCAACTGGGAAAAAAACCTGACTCCAACCAGCCTCATTCGTGAACTGAACCGTTCACATCGTGTGACGTAACTGGACTCTAACTGACTGAGAGCATTTTGCGTCACATCTAAAAACCCTACCGTTCTTTTTCTGCACTAACTGACGTTATGGAAAATAAAATTATAATTTTCCACATATAATTTTCTTTAATTTATTTCGAAGCCTTTTAAATTTATTAAATTAATTTTTTATTTTATATTGCACATCTTCAATTCCTAATGCTTTCTTTTGTTCAACTTGGCTTTTTCAAGATAGTTGCAGAATTAAATTGTTTTTAAGAAATTTTTTCTCAGATTTAAATTCATTTTCCCATCAATTCATTTTTCTATTTGAACTGCTAATTTCCATCTTTTGAATTAATTTTAATCTCATAACTTGAAAAGCATTGTTTCCAGATATTTATATTTAATCTGTTTTAATTTGGGAAGCATTAGCTGCATATTCTAATTAAAAAATATGAGAAATAATATGAGAAATATGGCTTAAGAATTTTCCTACTTACTTCCTCAAAAAGAAGTAAAGAAAAGATATTTTAAAATTTTTGCATTTTCATTGTTTGAATAACATCAAATTATTATTTGGATAATCATTGAATGGTGACTGCATTGTGCGAATCTTTTTTTTTTTTGGCAGAGTGACGTAAAATTGTTTATTTAAATAATGATTAAAGTTGTCGTTTCACATATCAGCTTCATTTCGCAGCTTTTCAAACTAAATAACTATGTACTATAAGGCGCCCAGTGTTCTAGGAGCGATTGTCAGTCTTGGCTTTCTATAAGTTGAAGAACACAAATATGAAAATTCGACTTGTGGCTATACATTAGGAAATGTTGGTCATGTTATGTAGTGTAGGTTGGAAATTAGTTCTTCGTCTGGGAAAAATGATTGATTATTCAATTTTATTATTGAAATCTTTACAAGAATACACTATTTATTTTAAATTGTTCTAATTAATTTTCACTTCTAAGATTTAAATTTAAATTCGACTAAAAAAAAAAGAAAAGGTTTGGAAAAAGTTCTACGTAATTCCAATAAAGGATTTTTCAAATTTATTTATAAGAATAATGTTGAGAAAAAAAAACAGTGATTATAATAAAAGTCGAAAGACTTCATATATAAAAAAGAAAATGCTGTTAATTTTGTTAGAATTCCTAAAATTTATAAAATCAAATGAGGAGTTTTTCTTATCCTTCTGTATTCTACTTGATCTTTCCTTCCTACACTATCTACTTCAAGTTGTTCTTGACTTGCTCTTCTTTCATCTTCTTCTTTCAGGAAAGTCATTCTTTCTTCTGTTGGTATAACATTATCGTGGAAAAACAAAAGGAAAATTAAACCAACCAAGAAAGTTCCGAAGATACATACAATGGATGGATAAAAATACCATATATGTGGACTTACATGTGTACACCACAGCAGAAATAGTAAAGTATTTTCAAATAAGTCATAAGAATAGTAAGCAAAGTATTTCTTTGCGGTGGGCCTTTCCCGAACATTAATAAAGCAAAAGATCGTCATGTATCCGATACCTAAAGTTAGCAATTTGTTGTAGAAAGTTGACTTGAAAACTTCGACTTTCTGACACATGAACCAGCTTGTCATGATGATCCAGCGGAAACCTAGAATTGCCCAAATCCATTTTGGAAAAATAGAGGCAAATAAACTTAGAACTAGTAATCTGGCTGCCAGAGTTCCTAAATGCCAAAAATAGTAAAATGCTACATCAAACCATGATACCCCGTGTTCCAAATAGGCAAGGAAGCGGTGAGCATTTCGACTGTACATCATTGCTGTCCAAGCAATGAAAATGAACGACAGGAAAATGTTGCTTATCTGATAAATAATCCCTGAAATAAAATTTTACAGAATTAATGTTCATGCTTGAACTAAATTTTGACGGGAAAATAACTAAAATACAACAATTTCTAGGGAAAAAATGTTTATTTTTAGGTAATTACTAAAATATTTAAAAAGATATCAAGAATTTTATAATAAAAAATATATATCAATGAGCCATTACATTATGATCACCTAATACGATGTAGGACCTGCGAAGTATCGATGAGGTAGTGATAGGTATCTTGGGGGTATCCTGGGGATAGTGTAGAAAGGAAAGATCAAGTAGAATCTCAACAGCAGATTCTTCAGTTCCCCTTCATTCGGGGCGGTAATGATGTTGCGGCCCCCCCTTCAATTCCAATCACAAATGTTCGATTGGTTTCATGTCCAGTGAATTTGGCATGCAATGAAGTTCACCATGATATTCCTCGAACCACTCTTGGACGATCCTGGCAGTGTGGCATGGCGCAATGTCGTGCAATGTCGTGTTGGTAATGACCATCACCCACCAGCCGGGAACACAGTTGACATGAATGGGTGAACTTGGTTCGCAACGATATTCAGATACCTGATGGCTGTCAGGGATTATTCTATTGGGAAAATGGGCCCTAAAGTTTCCTATGAAAACATCGTACACAACATCACATCTTCTCCACCGGTCTGTTTGCGCCCAACAGTTCATCCAGGTGCCTTAGCCTCGGATGATAATCGGTGTCTGCGCACTCGGCTGTCTACGTGACGCTCCAGGAATCTGGATTGGATGCAGGCGATTTTTTTTGCAATCAACTACGGCAGCGGTTCCCAACCTTTTTCAGCTGGCGACCCACCTTTCCTAATCGGAATACCTCCACATATATAGGAATAGAAGAATATAGAATAAAACCATATTTCTATCGTATCCCTTCCTTATATATGATCAACTTTCGATTTTTCTGATCTTTTCAAATGGTTTATTCGATGATTTATGATAGATTTAGGATCAAGTCGCGACCCTCCTGTTACCCTGCCGCGACCCACTAGTCGCGGATGGGAAGCGCTGATCTACGGTCCAATGTCGACGATCTTTTTCCCATTTCATGGAGTGCAGTCATTCCCATGCACATAACGGTTCGATGAACTGTGGGATGCGAAACGTTACCCCTGCTCAGCGCCGTTGTAGCTGCGGGTAAATTATTGAACTATGTCCAAGCGCTAGCGAAGAACAATGCGCGACAGTCTCCACCGGCCTCTGGCATCAATGAGCTGCGGTCCACACACAGCAGGATGACGGTTCGTCGTTTGTCCATCCTTGCATCACTTTTGATATGTACTGACGATAGCGGCACGTGATCAGCCTACAAGCCGCGCAGTTTTAGAGACACTGGATCCTAGGCGAGTGTTACCACAATTGTTCGTTATCAAACTCTGATAAATCAGCTTTTCCCATTTTGACACCTAACACATTACTAACAGAAGGCCGATTCTGCAGTTGTATATATACTGCTCCAATGGCTTAATTTCAGTTTTTGCTCAGGGGGGAGGGATGCAAGATTTTTAAGAGATCTTATATAGTATATCTTTTTAGGATGGAGTACCTCCTCCCTGTTTCTCTGAAATGAACTATTTTCCATACATTCCCATACATTCTTATCCTATATATATATACTGAATTTACTCATATTTTTTCTTTAACAGTACTACTCAATTATTATTATTTTTTTTAATCTTAAACTCAGGGGGGGAGGGGGGAGGGCCCCCTGCCCTTTCTAAATGACGCCCTTATACTGCTTTATGCTCATTGGCAGATATGACTTCGTTCTGCAGGCGAGCTCATTTATCTAGGCTGGGGGTGTCATAATGTAATGGCTCGTCTGTGTATAAACTTATTTCGTTAAAGTCTAATAGAAAATAATTACACTAACATTTACTTGCATTTTTTTGCAATTAATTAGAATTAAGGGTTTAATGTTTTATATCGTCTGAAACAAACTATCAAATATATATTATTAGATTTATTTTTTAAATAGAGTTAAGTCGATCAAGACATTAAAATCATTAAATCATCCTGCATTTTCAACCTGCATTTACACAACTGTGCTGACTATTTAAAATATTGATAGGCCTACTTCAAGACTACTGTTAGTTGGGAAACAATGTGTGTGTTTGATCAAAAGCTTTCTTTATTTTAATAATTTGTTTTTTATATCACAATTCATTATTATACTCTTTTATGTGTATTTCAATAAATCACCACCAACTATCGTTTCAAGATATTTTAAGCTCACTGATTGAATAGAAAATTAAGAATTAGTTATGCGCAACCCTCGAAAATCCCACTCGCAAACTCGCAATTTGCGAGTGGAAATTAGGCGTTTGCTAGTGGAAAAAATCATCTGGCAAATCGGTTTTTTTCTAAATTCAAAACCTTGGCTGCTGTGCCAATTCAAATTCACCGGGATGTGAACTCCCGCGAGGGGTATTTCATGTTGGAAGTTTCCTCTACCCTTCACCAATCACCATTCGTCAATTTATAGGTAGGTCACGTGCAAGGACGTAAATATAATGATAGGTCGCGAAGCCAAATTTTATACACCTACCAATCGCGCGGGTTCCGCTGCTAGTATAGGTATATTGTGTGTGTGTATATATATATATATATATGAAATTTTGCCCCCCTCCAGTTAATTAGCTAGCGAGTGTAAATTTCCATTTGCGAGTTGGTTTAGGCACGAATTTTCGAGGGTTGGTTATGCGGATATAGTGCAACTAACATATTATGGCAATTGAATCCACGGCCAATGGCCATGACGTAGCAGCAGTAATGCTGTCTTATAGGGTTGAAAGAAATATTACATTAAAACAGCACTTCTTTTAAATGAAAAGTTGAATGTATATTTTATTTATTTTAAATGCTTATAGAGTAATCGATAATCGATAATTATTGATTAAATGCTTATAGAATAAAGGATTCGTTTTTTGTAAACTTTTTTTTTGTTTTGAAACATTTCTCTAGCACTGCTCTGCAATATTTTGCGTGCTGACATTTTGAGAGAAATATTAATTAAATCAGTGCCTGTGCTTTGAGGCGCGGCTGTTTCTGGTTGGCTTAAAAATAGCTACGTCATAGCTGGTCATAGCCTTTGGTGTGCCATTCTTTCCAAAAATAAAAATAAACAGTGCAACAACGAAATGATATATCACGGTATTGTAACGTGATTAACTGTTGAATCAGATAGTGTTTCAACATTACATTCTTGCAGCGAAAAGAAGAGCAGCAATAGAGCTGCTGGTAATTGTTACTGTTTATGTGATAAACTGTTGCTGTCAGGTTTAAGAATCGATGGAATTAGTGAGAAATAGTAGTATAATTTCAAACAAGTTCCACACAAAGGAAAGGCAAGACAATGAGTTTTATTTTAAAATGGCCTTTTCTTAATTCTTTGTTATTTCTAGTCCGGATCATCTGGGAAATGTTTAATTGGGAAGCAAAGCAACCTTCACTTCCTGACTTGTGTGAAAATTTTCATTCGACAATTTTTTTAGTATTAAATGAAAAATGGATACTAAAATGTGAATGTGCTTAAAGGAACAATTGGAACATTTAATTGTGAATACAGATTCTGGGAATTATGTTTTTTCATATAAAGTCGAAGACATCGGAAGCGCAATGGTGCCTCAAAGGAAAAATTACACAATGGAAAACTCACCAATGAAAAAAACCAGTGAGAAAATCCATGTGCCAGCGAGAGCGGCCTCACTGAATTTTTTTAAAGCATAAGACTTCAAACTGCGCATTTGAATGTTGTTTACTGTGACTTCTCCTGGCTGAGGATCGCCAACGAACGTGAAACAGCTGTTCCAGGATGTCACGTGAATAATTTGGTCTCATCCATTGTTGTTTTTTTAATATTTACGCTATCCTATCATGATATTATGCAATAAAACAAAATGTAAGGTACTGTTTTATTTTTCCTTAACCACATAATATTCTTCTTTTAAAACAAAGTAAATAAACTATTCTATAATCGTCATTAGCTCAGCTAACATATGTTGTTAATTGTCATCACAATTGGTTTTGGGGACCAACAGAGCATTCCACTGCGCTAGACGATAATAAACTGACAAGGACCGTAACTGTAGGATATTATTACTAAGTAATTAGTTATCTAAGAAGAAACCTAGCTGAAGAATATTATCGAATTAATTATTGCAATGCAGTGGACAAAACACCGGATTAAATTTTGTTGGAAACACGGAGTAGGACGATGTTGCAGAAAGAATGTGTATGGCAGCCTGCCAATACTCTTTTAAGCCAGGTTACATTCCTAGAAGGTAATCCAGGAAATTCAAAATTCTTAATCTCATAGAGAGAGCTATTGGAACCCTCCGCAGATGAAAGATTTCGAATATTTATTAAAGAAACTGTAGATCCCAATCGTTTATTGAAGGAACTCGAAGAAAAGTTCAACACAAGGGATTATTTGAAAATAATCCGAATGAAACGAAGGATATATGCTGGAGGGATTTTAGCAGTAATGAGAATCTATCAGAAAAGTTTATGGAGTTAAAGTTACTCATCACTGAACTGAGACAACTTGGTGGGAGATGGATGAAGCGGAAGTTTGTTGGATCGGATTTTCTGGCTTAGGATCGTCGTACGACTCATGTTCTTAAAGTTAAAACAGAAACAAAAGGTTACATTATTGATCGTGTCCTGAAAGACTATAGTCATCATTGTGTAATCGTCATCGTGCTAGCTTACCACGGTCGAGCAGGTTCTTCATTATCATCACAAGCTTTATTTATTTTAACAATGTCTTTTTCTAAATAAATTTAAACAACAGCGTTAAAGAAATAAACAACTAAAGCCTAATAACTATTATATTCAATGTCTTGAATGAATCATTGTTTTTCAAATTAATGTAACAATGAAATTTATAATTTATAGGTTATATTTCTAAGCAGTTTACAATAATAATTCGAAGTGTTTTTCATATCTTTGAGCTGAATCTGCAATTTTAGCTGTAAATATTTCAATATGTAAGATACGAAATAAGTTATATGAAGTAGCTGAACCTAGGAGGTAATTCGAATAATAAAATAATATAAAAGTTATTAATTATTTTGGAGAGATAATTTCATTTCAAGTTCAAATTTAGTTTTCATTTCAAGACAGGAAATTTGTTAGAAAATTAAAAAATTATTATTATTATCATTATAAATAGTTGCTCAATTTTTGACTGATGGTTTTAAAATGATCTCTCATCGGAGTTCTGTTTCTGAAGACGAAGGTTATATGATGTTCTATGGTTTTTAATGAACTGAGTTCCCATGTAGAAATTTGCATATGACAAGTACTTAGGAGAGTAGCTTTTTGCATTTGCTTGATTATGTTCGGCTGCGGAGACAGTAGGTTAAGGCTGTGATGAAGATTCTTTGGGATTACATCTGTTTCGGAGACGATGATCGGGATTTTGTAAACTGTTTTCATGTGATACTATTTTTGAATTTCTATAGCAAGATCGGAGTATGTGGATAATTTATTGTGATGATGCATATTGTTATTACTTGAGATGGTTACATCAATTAAAAATGTTGTATTATTATTATTATTATTATTATTATTATTATTATTATTATTAAATGATCACTAATCAGACTTAAAACTAACAAAGAAGTAAAACTTTCTTACCAAGTTCTACAATATCTGTGAGATTCGGATACAAATGTAGACGCTGTTGTCTTGTTAAAGATTCTCGTTCTTTACAAGCAATGACGTAAAGCTGCAAAACAAGTAAAGGAATGGCTTCAGCGAAGCATTGAATCACTTTCATTATAGTTACAGTAACAATTGCATTGGAAATGCGATCTTTCAACTTAGTAGATGCCTTCGGACAGTTACTTCGACGACCAAGAGCGACGAGTTCTATATATCTGTAATTAAACATTATATACAATTAAAATTGAGGAAATAGAGAAAAAGACAATGTGCAAAAATATATGGGAAGTTGCCCCATCTTGTATAGTGATAAAATATATATACATACATATGTATATATATATATATATATATATATTTATATTTATATATATCATATATCTGTATCATATATATCTGTACAATGATCTCCTTAATTAGAACATTTTTTATTATTACGACTTGTCTCAATTATCAGTCCGTTCGGAGTTACATATTCTAGATATGACTTATCTAGTTGATATCTTACTTCCCGGATGTATTAATTAATTATCATTTAATAATTATTTTCAGTAACAGTAAATATTATTTTCATTTATTACATGTAAATAATTATTATTTATTTGAAATAAATGATAATATTAATTATTAGTTACATATAATAATTATTAAAAGTTTGATTGATTGATTGTGGTGAATGTGGGTGGCAGGAAAGCCAAGCACCGCGAACATATAACGTAAATGAATGGGGCTCTCGCATTTATATAAACTTATTTAAAAGGGGTTTCACAAGCTCCCTGATGCTTTTCCATTTCCTTTGTTAGTTCTTTCTTGGAAAAGAATTTATCCTCTTGAAATCTCACATATTATTGAAAAAATATCAATTGTGTCTGGAATTTTCATTAAACGGAAGAGTTCTATCTTACTAAGATCTCATATGTTATTCTTTGAAAATCCATTTACCACGAAATCCTTTTATTAAAATAACAGAAAAGACGATAAATAAAAATAGTTCTTAAATTATTACACAAATTATCTAGGAAAATTCTATCTATAATAACATCCAAACATTCATAAACTTCCATTCTAGTTAATTAGAGCACTTTTACTAAAATTTAGTACATAATTTTGCTTAACTAACTGTTGTAACATTATACAATGAATTACTTTATTTTTATGTTATTAGCAATCGTTTCATTTACCTCTTGAAGACTTCCAATTGAAATACAAAAGTTAACAATGCAGAACAAGAAACACTTTTCTCTTTATTTGAATTATTCTCTTTTACCGTCTCATCCTCAAATACCCTAAAAAGCAGGAAAAAGCAGATTTTCTTTTAAAAATTTAAAAGTGAGTGTTTTTTAATATGTTAAACAATAATTTTAAAATGCTATCAACTATAAATAAACACTCACTGATCACAAAACTGGAAAAACGAACTAAATTATCTTTTTTTGTAATAATAAGGGTTTAACATATACAGTGCAACTTGTATAATTCGAAGCTGAAGGGACCACTACAAAACTTCGAATTATCCAAGACTTCGAATTAAACAAGTTACATCTTTTAACTTTAATTTTAGATCCACTGAATGTTTGAAAAGATTATTCTGTCAATAAGTAAATATTTATTCAGAAAGATCACGGTATGAAAGACTTAAACACTTATGTATGTAAACAAAATAACATTTATATTACATTAAATACAGAAAATTATAGTTTTTCAAAAAATTTGTTCAATGTATGATTGTTTTGTAGAATTCAGTCGCTTAAGGTTAGCAGAATCATCAAGCATGTTTAGTGAACGGAAAACAACTTCACTAACAGTTGTCACGTGTTGAATTTCTTAACGATGAAACGCCGAAAAGTCGTTATGGTTCGAAATTTTTTATAAAAAACTTCGAATTAAGGAAGTTGAACTTCGAATTATCCACGATTTTTTAACATTGATTTAATAAGAAATTCAAGGGACTAAGAGAAATCTTCGAATTAACCACGATTTCGAATTAAAGACGTTCGAATTATCCAAGTTGCACTGTATTAAATTTAATGAGAGTTTGTATAGAGATGGGAGTAATAAAACCATCTTGAGAAGTAAAGCATTTGATTTTAAATCGTTAAAATATGTAAAGTGCATCTTTGCGTAGTTATTTGGTCAGTTGAGTAATGAAGTCTTAGATATCTTAATCAATAGTAACATTGAATCCTATCAAAGCATTACGAAGGACGTTTTGGCTAAAGGATTGAAAATTATTACGAGCAGAAAATGTCGCAATCCTGATAAAAAGAATTGGATCATTTCTGCTGATCCAATTATTTTTAAATTTTTTAAGGAAAGGGGATATATTTTATTTGAATATTTGAATATCCCTTTTGAAGAGGAAATAGCAGTGTTGAGATGTTACAACTGCAATCAGTTTGGACATTTAGCTGCCATCGGCAAAAATCCATTAAGTTGTTCCAAATGCGGAGACAATCACCGTGTTAGCGACTGTCAGTCCTCAATTATTAAATGTTCTAACTGTACAAGATCTGGTCTTTCGGATTATAATCATCGCGCTGATAGTAAAGCTTGCGTTTGTTATAAACGAGCCCATCTGGCAATGAGAAAACTTATTGCTTATCAATGATTAGGTTTTGCCAGTTTAACATGAGAAAAGGCTGGCAGGCTTGGACGGAGTTGCAAATTTTGCTCCCAAATTTTGATTTTTTATGTCTTCAAGAGCCCTATTGTTCAGGGAATACAATTCCGTCCTTTGATCAGCACTATTCGATTATCTTTTGTAATAATGAATCAGAGAGGCCTCGTTCTTGTATAGTCTATAACAACAAAAAGTTCAACCCTCTAGTCATTAGTCAATTTTTATCAAAAGATTTAGTGGTTATTGTTTTTAAAACGAACACTAGGTCCATTGCGGTTGTTAGTCTCTACGCCCATAAATATGAGAATTTTACAACTTTGTTACTCAAGTTAGAAGACATTATAAAATTATATTCTCATGTTTTAATTTTGGGTGATTTTAATGCTCGCAACTTGATATGGGGTGACAACATCAGTGATGAGAGAGGTAATGAATTAATTGATTGGGTTAACAAAAACAATGTTGTTATTTGTAATGACAACGAATCTATTCCAACTTTCTGTTCTACCAATGGCAGAAGTTGGATAGATCTCACTCTTTCGAGGGGACTGACAGTCTCTAATTGGAACGTTTCCGAGGAAGATTGTGGAAGTGACCACCGCATTATTTCTTTTGAGCTGGATTCGGATTCGGTTCCTTCGCGATGGGCTTACTGCCTAAAGGCTGCTATTTGGAAAGTCTTTACTGATTTCCTCTCTAGTAAATTGAATTACGTGATTAATTCTATTAATACCATGGATTGCGAAAATGCTGCACTTATTTTTCAAAATATTTGTAAAGAGGCCTGTGATAGGGCCATTCCTTTTCGCAAGACCTCTTTTAAAAACAAAGTTGGGCCCCGCTGGTGGTCACCAACGCTGAGAGAATTGAGGGCCAAAGCCAGAGCATGGTGGAAGAGATATCTAAGATGTAAGGATCCACATGGGAAACTGGCTATAGAAGAAAGATGGAGGGAGGCTAGGGCAAAGTATCGTCAATCTTTAAGACACGCCAAATGGAATTCTTGGAAGGATTATTGTGAAAGGGAAGCCAACCAAAATCCCTTTAGCTTTCCTTTCAAAATTTTGACCAATAAAAACAAGAATTATGCTTGTGCAAATACGGTCAAAACGAATGATGCCAATTGGACTTCCTCCGAGAATGAGTCAAATCAGGCTCTTCTCACTGAATACTTTCCCGACGATATTGTCGAGGAAGATGACGATGTTGCCACTGGTATCAGGTATAATCAGACGATACCTTATCTTTGTGAAACAGAGGATTTCAATATTGAGTATCACGAACTTTTTCATATTATTAATAGTCTCAATCTAGAGTCCTCTTCGGGTATTGATCTGATTCCTGCCCGCGCTCTTCCCTTCATCTTTCAGGTTTACGGTAACGAATGGGTCTCACTATTTAATAAGTGTTTAAAATGCGGGGTCTTCCCAAAAGTATGGAAAGTGGCTAAAGTTGTTTTAATCCCCAAAGGGGACGGTCGTATGAGACCCATCTGCCTTTTGCCTGTCATCGGCAAAATTTTCGATAAGTTTATTAATAATAGACTGTATCATTTTATGGAAATTAAAGGCTGTCTGTCTGATAAACAATTTGGATTTCGTAGAAACCACAGTACTATTATGGCAGTTAGGTCTCTACTGGCTTTTGTCCGTCGGCATTAAATCACTAGGACACCATGTTGCTGTGGTTTCTATAGATATCACCAATGCATTTAATAATGCTTGGCACCCGATGGTTTTGAATTTTTTAAGGAGAATAAAATGCCCTAGAAATTTATACTACATTATCTCTTCCTTTTTCTCTAACAGGAGAGTTATTTTGGGTTCCTCTTCCAGTTATGTTTTTAAGGGCTGTCCACAGGGTAGTAATTTGGGGCCTACCCTGTGGCTCACTATCATGGAAGATCTTTTCTCTCGATTTACCTCGTGGCAGAGAGATAATGATCCAGAGAGTGCCATCGACTTACAGTCTTTTGCCGATGACACGGTAGTTGTCATAAGTGCCCCTTCCATTAGAAAAATTGAAATTTTATGGGATTCTTTCTGGCCAATCTTGAGCCTGTGGGCACATGATAATAAACTCTCAATTAACAAAAATAAAACGGCAGCTCTGTTCTGTCCATGCAGAAATGTTACCAAGAGACCCCTCTTAAAGGTTTCAAATGGCAAAATTAAATTTTTTGATAATTTGAAATACTTAGGGGTAACACTTAGCTCGAATCTTACCTGGACGGATCATTTATGTGCTATTAGGAAAAAGATTGCCGTTAATGCTCACAGGCTCATGTTCATTGCACCTAAAAATGGAGGGATGGCTTCGAAGATTAGGAAATTAATCTTCAATTCGGCCATTAAGCCAAAAATTCTCTATGCGGCCGAAGTTTGGGGCGACTCTGCTAATAAATCTATCCTTAAGAGAAATTTAGATACTATTGTGAGACCATTTTTAATAGCTATAGCCCGAACATATAGGACGGTTTCGACTGAAGCCTTATACGTCCTATGTGGTATTGTTCCCATGTGGATTCAAGCACAACAGTTATTTTTTCATTATAATCGAATTCACAGTGAAAATTATGAACAGAGAGTAACTCCTTCTTTTTGGGTTCACCCTGCTTTCATTAACCCATTACCTATTAAAATGTGGGGAGACAATGAACTCTCATTTAATATAAAAATTTTCACTGATAGTTCTAAGGGTGAGGACCGCGTTGGTTTCTCTGTCGTCTTGAAAGATACTTATAATAAAA
Source organism: Thereuonema tuberculata (assembly GCA_023159025.1). Lineage (NCBI taxonomy): Eukaryota > Metazoa > Arthropoda > Chilopoda > Scutigeromorpha > Scutigeridae > Thereuonema > Thereuonema tuberculata. The sequence goes on from JAFIDM010000002.1 coordinate 8,418,050, forward strand.
CTTCAGATATTTATCGGCAACGTCTTCCTGATGATTCATCTGTTTTTCAGGCGGAGTCAGGAGCTATCTCTTATGCCGTCAATGTGTGTCTTGACCTTTGGTGCAAGAAACACCTAAGTATCGCAATTATCTCTGATTCTCAAGCTGCCCTGAGAGCAATTTCTAATTGCTCTTATTCTAACAAAATGATCAGAGATACTCATGTAAATATCAGGGAACTTTTAAATAACAGTGTTGCGATACAGTTATTTTGGGTTAAGGCTCACATTGGCATATGTGGTAATGAAGAGGCTGACAGAGAGGCCAAGCGAGCCTCCTCGTTGGAAGATATCTCCTTTCCCTGTCCTTTGCCGCGGTCTTTCTCTCACCGTATTAGATATCAAGATCAAATTTCCATTTGGCAGGGACAGTGGAATAATTCTTGTAAGGGTTAGATTTATCAACAGAGTTAATGACGGAGCACTCTTTTCGGACTTCATCGTTAACCAATTTTTAACTGGGCACGGGGCTTTTAACTCTTACCTTTTTAGATTTAACCTGGGAGACACATCCCAGTGCGGACTTTGTTTTCTCTCTGAGGACGAAGATCCGGACCACGTCTTATGGCGTTGTCCGGATCCTGGTCGTTCGAGACTTAGAAACCACTTTAAAATGTTGTTTGCTAAGAGGGGTATCCCATTCCCCTGTCCTTGCGACAGGATAAGGGACTGTTATCAGTTATTTTTAAATTTTGTTCATCGTTTGAATTGCCCCGTTTAACTTATTTGGTTCTTTTTTGCACTGGGAATTTTTTTTGTCTTCTTTTTTTTACATTGTAAATATCTTTAATCTTAACTTTAACATCCTATTTTTTAATTTCGTATTTTTAAATAATTTTGGATATATTTTAACATTTGGGTATTTGTATACTTTTTAACTTATGGAGTAATGATAAGTGTTTAATTTGTTGTATGTCTTGTTTCTTTGTCTTTATTTTTATACAGATACAGATTTTTACATTTGGGGATCTGGCTAACACTAATGATTTTTTTTTCAGTCGCTCGGTAGTGGCCGCCGAGCGCGAAGCCTTCTCCTTCTGTTCTGTTTTAAACTGGGGACATTTGAATTGTTTGTTTGAGTTTGTAATTATGAAGGAATTTTTTTTTGTCTTTGGTGTTTATAAGGATTATTGGGAGGAATTTTTGATGCTTTTTTTTGTTTTCTCCAAATTCCGCACGGCCCATTTGGGGGGTCAATGGGGAGGGTGGGACCCGAACTGTACCCGGCTCCTTGGATAGGGCCTTTGGCGGTCCTTGGAGCTGTTCGGGGTGGGTCCCTGCCGACCGTTTCATACTCCTCCTTGTGAGTTGTGCGGAGTGTGATATCCTTTTTTTTTTTTAAATTTTCCTTCCTGTCGGTTTTTTTCCCCTCTTTTTTTTCTTTGTTTGTGGTTTGTTGTTTGTCTGGGAGACCAAAAATCTCCTCTGTAGATACTGGTCTCCTTGTCCTTTCTCCTTGTCCTATCAGTCTAAAGTTGACCAAAATGTAAACTCATACTCAATGCTTCGAATTACGAAAATTTAACTGCGGGTTCAATAAAAATTTATAAAGCTTAATTATATTATTTAGATCAATGTAATTGGATTAATATAAGTTAGAATATGGAAAATTGAAATTAAAATTACAAGAAAATTGATAAGAAAGGAGATAAGAAATGATATCAGGTCTTTCAACTTAAATAAAATAAAAGAAGTTATTGAAAACAATAAATCTTTAAAAGTAACTAGAAAGAAACTTAATAGAAGACAAAATTGGATGCCTTGTCTAAAAAACACAAAAGGTGAGATAATATATGATAGAAAGGGAATTATGAACATTTGCGAAAATTTCTATTCAAGTATATACCAAGACATACAAATTGAACGAACAAATGAAAAGTGCAATGAGGAAATCCCAAAAATACTGCTTGATGAAGTAATAGACACCATTTCAGAAATGAAAAATAACAAAGGTCCTGGTCAGGATGGAATATTAGCGGAGCATTTAAAAGAAGGTGGAGAAATACTGTGGAAATCCCTAACAGACTTGTTTAATGAAGTAATAGAAAAAGAAGAGATTCCAGAGCAATGGAATAATGCTGTTATTATTCTCATCCATAAAAAAGGGAATCGAGATGATATAGATAACTACAGACCCATTAGCCTCCTATCTCAAGTTTATAAACTATTCACAAGAATACTTCTAAAAAGACTAACATTGAAACTAGACGAAGCACAGCCAGTTGAACAAGCAGGTTTTAGATCAAAATTTTCCACCATCGATCATCTTCACACAATTAATCAGCTGATAGAAAAATCAAATGAATATCAGAATGATGTTCATTTAGTATTCGTAGACTACACAAAGGCATTTGATTCAATACATCACAATGAGATGAACCAAGCAATAATAAAACAAACACTTGAAGGAAAATACGCCAGAATAATTGATAAAATCTATGAAAAAGCAACAGCTTCAATAAAGTTGGAAAATCTAGGTTCACCATTTAATATACAAAGAGGAGTTCGACAAGGAGACCCACTTTCTCCAAAACTATTCAACGCTATACTAGAAGAAGTATTTAAAAATCTAAAATGGGAAGAAAGGGGACTAAACATAAATGGCAGATTTTTAAATCATTTAAGATTTGCAGATGATATTGTCCTTATTGCAAAATCGAACCAAGAAATGCAAACCATGATAAATGAACTATGGTGGGAAAGTTCTAAGGTTGGACTTAAAATAAACTTCGATAAAACAAAATATATGGAAAAGAATAATAAAGGAGAAAAAATATATTTAGGAAGCAAAGAAATTGAAAATGTAGATGAATACATCTATCTTGGACAGATTGTAAGCTTCAAGGATAGACAAGATCGAGAAATCAATAGAAGAATTGTTCAAGGTAACAGAGCCTTTTGGACACTTAAGGAATACCTTACAGGTGATCTCCCAATATGTCTGAAAAGAAAAATATTTGACATATGTATTACCTCTGTATTCACATATGGCAGTGAAACTTGGAACACCACAGAAAGACAATGCGAGAAATTAAGAGTGTCACAAAGGAAACTTGAAAGGATAATGCTAAATATAACTATAAAGGACAAAATAAGAAATGAAACTATAAGGAAACAAACAGGAATCAAAGACTTTATAGAAGTAATAAAAAATTCTAAATGGAGATGGGCAGGGCATTTGGGAAGAATGAATGATGAAAGATGGACTCGATTACTAACGGAATGGCAGCCAAGAAATGGAAAGAGAAAAAAGAGGACGCCCAAAAAAGAGATGGAGAGATGACCTACAGAAATTCAGGGGTGCAAGATGGTGGAGAGAGACAAAAGATAGAAGAAGGTGGCGGAAATTGGGGGAGGCCTATGTCCTGCAGTGGACTGAACCAGGCTAAGAAGAAGAAGAAGAAGAAGAAGAAGAAGAATATGGAAAGTTACAGGTTTAAATTCTAGTAGATATGTTATGAAATGGTTAACATTTGTGTAGTTGCCAATCTGTTGACTGATGGCCGGTTGCACCATTGAAGTTCAGTAGCTGAACCACGTTCAAACTGGAAGATGAACGGAGATCATTCTTAAACCAACAACGTTTAGTGATGATCTCGGTTCAAAAGCGTCGTTAAGTTGATCTGCCGAATTCGGCCGTTCAGGGCGCTGAACTCGGTTCAAAGCCGCTGTTCGGCGTTCGGCCATTACTGATATTCGCTTGCGAATTGAGACAAAAGCAAGTTTTCTCTCAACTATCAGAAATAACTTTTAAAAATGACAACTTTACATTTATTTAATTCGTTGGACAGTGACTGTGAAGAGGAATTTCAGTTGTATCCAAAAGGCAGACTATATCGCGATCAGTATATACAGTAGAACCTCATTATAACGGACCCTATTATAACGGACGTCGCCTACAACGGACAGTTAAAAAAAATTTAATAATAATGAAGGATGCTAATTTTTATCTAACGAGTTTTATATTTCCAAGCAAGCGATTAAACATCGATCGAACAAAACCAGCAGAAAATAAATTATTTTTTCAAACCAATGTATGTAAGCAATCAACATGAACCAGGACCTTCTTGTTCTAAAGATTAATGCAGTATATACGTACACATCTTTTTCAATTCAACCTACTATTTTGAAGGCTGTTTTTTATTTGATATATAATAAACACTTTTTATAGCTAACTATTGTACTTTCATTGATGTACACCCTGCTGCATTACACTGCTATAAGAATTATTTGTTATAAACCGGACTTTCAATAAAACGGACAACCTTCAACCCCTATTAGTCCGTTATAATGAGGTTCTACTGTATTAGTAATATTCCGCATCGTTTTTTTTTATATTCTAAAATGTGTTATGTACGATTCAATTATATCAATTAAAAGAGATTTTTTTTTCGTCTCTGTGTAATTAGGGAATCGGCAGAATTCAGTTTTTTAATTCCTGAACCTCCATTTTCGTAATGAGATTGTTGACTGCTGAAACAAAGGACAACTGTTGAAAACAATCCAATGGTTGACTTCCCGCAAAAAAAGAGGAATCTTGTAACCAATCAGGAATCAGCTTTGAACGCATGACGTACTTCCGCTGCTATGAACCAAGATCACAGAACAGTTTAGTTGGGACTGCTGTTGCTTGGTGCAACAAGGCTGAACTTCGATTTGAGATTCAAGCTGAACTCGGTCATGGAAACCGTAGTTGAACGCTACTTTGGTGCAACCGGGCATGAAAGTAGCACGTGAAGGCATTGATCAGATGTAGAACTTAGAATTCTGAACATTTCACAAGTTGTTTCGTAGAAGAAACGCTGATGATGTCAGACACGATCTCCTTTCAAAGATGTCAGCAAAAGTGTTTAAGAAGTCTTTTAGCTGTTTTGCGTTCTTTATCTTAATTGCTCTTTAATTGAAAGAGATTTGAAACCAATCTCATCAAGACTTTTTTGAAACATTTATGTAAATTGTTTACTGAATAGATAGTTCTTCAGAATTAATATTAAAATAATTATACATAAACGAAAATGATATTTAGTCAATGTGTAACAATTATTACCTTGTAAGAAAGCTGAATAGATTCATAGAAAGGACTGCTAATGTAGGACAAATTAGATTCAAACTGAAGAGTGCATATTGTTCTTCTCTATAGTAACGGAATGCCAGATTAATATCATTTCCAATATCTACAATTAACCAAATAGGAGTAAATAAATAAAAACAAGTATCACAAAAAGTAAAAGTCTCCTCATGTTCCACTTGCTGTCTTTCAGTTTCTACTGAAATAACTTCGTTTGTCATTTCAAAAAAGCATTTGAAAATATTTCTATTCCGTCTCTTCGAAATGCAGCGTTCTCCATAAAATCTGAAAGTTATAACATATAAGATCACTAAAAATTGCCAAACAACAGTTCCACAATACCTAACATTATTACATCACAAATGCTATTTTAATTTGTCAAATGTCACTTATTAAAAAAAAATGTATTTATATTTAAATTAGATGCCTGTGTGTTGTATAGTTGTAATACAGAAATAAAATAAGATTCAATCATTTCACGAATTATTTTGCTATTATTTTGACCTAATTTTATGAATTTATTAAAATCAACGTTATGTCCGTGTATATAAAAGTGTTTTTAAATATTTGAAGCATTTACGTTACCCGTGCTTATAGAAATTTTTTGGTTTGCGAACCTATTTTTTAACATTTCACCCCCATTTCTTATGTAGAAGCATGGGTTATTAGTGTATTTAAGTAAATAGATGCAATCAGCTTTTATTCTGATCTGGTGTTGGATATGTTTGATTGGCTAATGGGTATAGTAATTTATTGAACAGTGAATACGTGACTCTAATGTCGGTATTTTGAAAAAAATTTTTTACTTGGTTTTGGAAAATGGAGTAGTAGGGAAATGGAACGGTTATTCTCTTGTTGTTATCGATTTCTTTTTATTTTGAATTGTAAAAATTTGATACACTGGATTGAAGTACTTTTTTTTTTACAAATCTTTGAGGATACCCATTTACTAAAAATATATTATGAATATTAGTGTTTATTGAGTAATTGACTGGTTGAGGATGTTTGAAAAGCTTGTTTTACGAACATTATGATTTGATTCTTTTTTTTTTTACATGAACCGTTGTTGAGGAGGTAAAAGGTAACGAAGCACTAGAAGCTCTAGTAGGTTTTCGATGTGGTTCTGAATGAAGAATGCCTTCATTGTTTGTGATAAGATCGTCTAAGAAAAGGGATGGACCATGTTAAATTGCTGAACTGTAACATCTTCATTATTAATTTTTACTGTAATGAAAATATCATCAACATATCGCTGATAAAAAACAAATGTAATTTTTGAAAATTAATAAAGAATTGATTTTCGATAAATTGCATAACCAACTCAGGCCCATATATCCTGACGAAGGGAGGCCCATAAACAAGCCGTAATGCTGTTGTACAACTGTGTTATTGAAGGTAAAGTACTGATTCTCCATTGAAATTCAGGTGAAAAGGTCTATAACATCAATGGAAAAGGTCTATCAATAACTTATCGGTCTTGTTAATAGTTAATCCTTTTAGGTTTTGACAGAAATCAGTACTGTTTTTAACAAAATCTACTGAATTTTGATGGTGGTCTGAGGAATTCAGCAACATATTGGATACGTTGTCAAATGTTGATTTCTGACAATTAATTGTTGTCTAGTTGGAAACATACCCTTTGAGTTTTTGGTTTATGTGTTTTGGGAGTTACCCTCATAATGGGAAGATGGATTTTTATCATTAAATTTTGTTTTTATTTATCATAGTACTATCTATATTATTTTGTAAATATATTTTCTTAATCTTTTTTCTTTATCTTTCTTTGTATTTCTTCAGTAGTTAAATTAATTATTTTATAAGCATCACAATTGGTCGTGTGTTCATCAAGCGTTTTAAGTTATGTTTCAGTATCTAAAACGACAGTCTTATCACCTTTATCTGATTTCGTTATGACTACATCTTTTTTTTTGCGAAACCTGTCATAAGCTTGTATTTCTAAGGCGGAAATATTCCGTTTACTTTGTAATGAACTAGGATTCCTGTTTGATGTCTATGCTTTTTTTTCTCTTCATCGCTTATTAAACTGTTTTTCAGGGCTTTTTCGATGAGCACTTTTAAATTTTCTGATCTTTTGGGGAATTTTCCAGCATTAAATTTATTTCCATTCGCCTGTGCGTAAATATCTAAGTTATATTTGGATTCATTAATAATATTTTCAATTGAAATTTTAGGCATGTTCCATTTTCTATTGGAAAGGGTTGTCGGTTTTTTTTATGTGTGTATTTTTTATGTTATTGAAGGTTGATAAATATTAGCTCCTGTTGCTGCAAATAGAAGCTAACAAATATTTCTTCATTATTGGCTTACTAACAGGTATTGCTTCAAATATTTCAAAACACCCTTATGAACACGGACATAATATTGATTTCAATAAATTTATATTATCATGTCATAATAATGACAAAAAACTTGTGAAATGATTAAATCTTATTTTATTTCTATATTAGAACAATACAACACACAAGTACCTAATTTAAATATAAATACATACATTAAAATTATAGATACAGGCCATATAAAACAGACAATAAACAAGATACTCGATAACATACCTCATAACACCAATAGTTAATTAACCAATCAACAACAAGTCGATTGAATCTAGAAAAGTTTCCATGGCGTCAAAACCACGTCTCACAAACCATCCCCATTGAAGGATTGAAATTAAGAAGTCCATTGGTTAAAGTTAGTGTCCAAAGTGGATTGATTGAAGATCCTCCATATATAGTGAGCCCTGGACATTGTGCTATGGGTTAACAAAGGATGCCACAAATGGATCCGAAAAGCTTCCCATATGTACGTGTTTTTAAATGTTATATTTTTAGACTTGTGTGTTTTTATCCAATTTTTTAGAATCGTAGTTTGCTTATCATAATTAGTATGGTTCATTTCGTCAATAAAATTTTAATTAAAGTAAAAGAAATAAAATTGAAAAATATAGTTAAGATAACAAGTATTTAGATGCAGTTTTGTACAATGAGGGGGAAAAATAAAGGCATAAATTGAAACAGAAACTTTTCCAAAAAAATAATATTGATACATATGAAATATAGATGACCGACCAGCCTGCCTTAGCTATCTGCTGCCGCCTATCAGTTGTAGTTTAGTTGTAGCACTACTATCTATTGTTTCCGATCCTTCTGACACGGAAAAGAAATGAAAACACAAAAACTATTTTAACACTTACTTTTATTCACGAAGTTGATGTTTACTCTTACAAAAGATGATGGAAGTGAGTTCCCTGTGCAATATGGTTTCAAGTTAAAGAATGGAAAATCGTACGGCACAGTGCATATTTTACATCTACTTTGTTGTGCAAACCGACAATAGAATCAATTGGAAATAGCGCTACAGCTACAACCCATAGGCGACAGAACAGACTACGTGAGGCGGGCCGGTTTTAAGTAGCTCACCCTGTATAAATTTCACTGATATTGCGTAAAAAGATCTATTGATTTATTTTCTTTATTATTTATATAGTATTTGCCGAGATCTCTCTGCTTTAAATATATATAAAAAGAAAAATACTTTTAAAAAACGATTATTAGGGAAATGATTTTTGCTACAGTTAGAGAAAAAAGTAATTTAAATATTTTATTATACAGTATAATTAAAATACTAAAATACAGTATTATTTGCTTTCATTGTTAGTAGGATCGAAAATAGAAGAAATGTGAAATTTTGGACCTTTTCTCGGGGGGGGGGGGGGGGGACCCTATTAAAAAATCATCCTCTTGATAAAAAAAAAAAAACAAATAAGCCCCATTCCACAGGTCTCCAAAAATCGGTCAGTGGAATCCATGCAATGGGCTGAAGGGAGGAGCGTTTTTTAGACCAAAATTATAATATTGAAATGAAAAAAGGTAAGATGAATGAGGGTATTTTGAATATGTAAATTTTGGACTGAATAACCCTAATTTTAAATTGTGTTCCAAAACCTTACCTTACCTTTTTTTCATTTGAATTTGATAATTTTGGTCTCAAAAACGCTCCTCCCTTCAGAGCATTGCACATGGATTCGACCGACCGATTTTCGGATCCATGTGCAATGGGCCTTAGATCATCATAAAAGACCATCCTATTTCAAATTTCGGGTTACGCCTACATTTTACAAAATTTTTATAGTGTCCAAGATTACGAATTGAATAGTGAAAATTCATTAAATAAAGTTATTTAATTATTCTATATGTAATTACATTGGACTAATTAATAAACGCTGCGCAACGTACTCTTTAACTTTCAAATGTCGATAAGTCGAATTTTTTAGCACAGGTTGCACAAAATAATCCCCCCGCCCCGAAATATCACACCCAACCTATGCAAAGCGACCCAATATTATGACTGCATAATAGTTTTATGTTAACTCGCATATATATGTTTACGAATTAAACAAGTCTTAAACGTACGGTATTTAAATAAAAGAAATAGAAAAGTTGAATAAAAAAAAAACAACAACAACAATGTTTTCTCTATTAGGTTAGTATCTCGTATTTTGTCATTCTACTGATATAATTGTCATTTAACATATAATAATTGTAATTTGATTTATATTATAAAAAGTATAAAGATATAAATATAAAAGTAAAATGTATAAAGTGTATAGTATAAATAATATTGTGGTGTAAAAAGTTGTTACATCTATTACATCTATTCGCTACTTGAGTAATATAAATAAAGTTAAAAAAATGAAAGTTATTTAAACTAAAAGTAATTCACAATAGTGCAATTGCTCTAAAATATGAAACCAATCTTTGTACTTAAAGATTAGTTAGTTAAAAAACAACAACAAATATTCAAAATCCATTACCTATATTCTCAAGTAAAAATTTTTATTTACAATCTTTTGAAACTTTACATTAAAAATACTTAAAAACAATGACTTCTCAAACACCCTTCGAGTAATTTACTTTTAGAAAAGTCTATTTCTAATCTAATGATAACGTTTTTAATAAGTTTACTTTCAATTTTTTTTTATTTTAAAATTAAAGCATTAAGTTATCTCTAAAATCGAAATTAAACTTTTTATTTGGAAATCAGAATCAACAAATTCTGACTTTTGAGAATTATAAAAGAATTTTTTTCTATATTACTCACCTCCGGCTTAAAACAAAATTAGGTGGTGGCTATGTTTCTTCCAATCATTCATTTGCTTTGTGATAAATTTATCTGAGTGTAAAGAGATAACGGAACACCATTCTATCTAGATGATCCGTTTATTTAATTAACAGATAAAAGTTAGAAAAAGATAATAATCTTAATATATTAACATGAGTTCTAAAGTCTATAATTAATTATAAAAAAAATATTTAGTGCCTTTTACAGATTTCTGATAAATTATTAAAAATATTTTCATTTATAATAAATTAAATTAGTTTAATTGTTTTGGAATCGTCGAAATACCATACAAGAATGTTAGGAAATTCAATATTGTTCTCGTAAATTTCCAATGTTACATAGTGAATACTGAGAGTAACTGTTGATTATCGACATACCAACAGGGTCATATTCTATGAAATTCTATGATACTATGAAAACTGATGAAAAATTAGTCTTAGTAGTCATAGAGTCCTGATTAATACAAACTATGGTATAAATATGCTTTGTATTAAATATGGGAGCAGTTTTACTTCAGACAGAAAGAATTGGGAAAGAGAACATAGTAATACAAAAGGAAGAGTTTTCATCTATCAAACAATTAATGGCACAAAAAAAAAATCAAGCGTTTCAAGTCCCGTCATTGAAGGTGAAAGACGACTATGTTGCAATAATCTGAAATAGAAAGCTCCATGTTTTTATACTGTAAGACGTAAAGTCATCAAATCTGTCATAACATTATGGAAATTCAATAGTTTTTTTTATCTGTTCCAATTAAAAAAACATCATCGAATTCTTTATAAAAAAAATTTTCCCAAAGACTTTAGCTGTCAGCGCTTTGAGGGCTGCTTATCTAGTGTTTAAAATTAGTGATCTCTAATTACTTCTCTAATACTCCGGATATCAATAAGTTTAGGTTCTTAAAATAGACTTCAATTTGAGTAATTTTTGACGCAATAGTTATGATAAGTATCATAATTCCACTGTAATTAGTAAGTAATAAATTTTCATCATTACAAATGCTAAGTTATCAAATATATAAAATAGATTTCAAGTAATATTTTTTTATATTATTGAAAAGAGTGGTAGCGGTAGTTTCACCAAAATTTTTTCTTTATCGTTGGTGCTGATCCTGCTTGGATTGTTACTTTCACTAATATCTATTTGGCAAATCAATCACTAAGAACATAATAACAAACTAAGAACTCATCAAGAAAGTTTTTGACGGAATCTTTGGAAAACTACTTCATCTGCCTTGTGTAAGTGGATCTTAGAATTGTCTATCCTTTAAGCTAATCTCTATTTATGTTACTGCCTTTATTAAAAGTCTATTCCTTTTTCGTTAGATTTTTAATAAAAAAGAAAGAAAGAAAATCTTCTTAACCAATCATGTAAGAAAGTGCTGAAAACATTCCTTTTTCTTTTGTTTTTATCATAATAATGTGACCACTTTATCTTTATTAAACAAAGTGTTATTCGATTATTATTAGGGAATACTTTTTGAAGTTCCGTGATTAATTGAACTCTTAATTGAACTCAGTTTATTTGAACTCTGAATTTGTACAAAATAATTTCTTGACACTAAAGTTCTAATTTCATTCATATTACAAATTTCTGAAGAAACATTTATACTTTATAATTTCATAAATAAATTTCAAAGTTTTCATTCAGTTTCTATCGTTAATTTCGTAAAATAAGGGTGATAAACACACTCACATCTGCCATCAAACATACTGTCCACCGCTATCTTATTGGCGATAACACTGTCGCTGATGATGTGAACGCAAAGGGCGTGCAATGGTCAGAATTGCAAATATATCGGTGAAACCCACCAACCTTTAAAAAAACGGGTTGCTCAGAACTCTTTGGCCCTCAAGAACAGTGACTTCAATTATCTAACTGGTCACACATGCCAGTACCAACCACTCTTTGAACTTCGGGCGCCCAAAAGTCATTTGTAATGAGGGAAATGACTTTAAAAGAAAATGTAAATAGTCTTTCTTTATCATTACAGACAATAGATGCTATATTGAGAATCTCTCTGTACACACGATTCCCCAGTATGGTTTCCATAAGGTTTTGTAATTTATCATCTACTTGCACCTTTCTTTTCTCCAGTAGTTTTTATTGTTTCCTCTATTCCTTTCCATTCTTCTTTCTTCTATTCGTCTTTAAATGAGCATATATATATATATATACTCATGGACAAAAAAATTAGCGCACCAAGAAATAATTGCGGGATCGTAACGAAACTTGCAATGAAGGTACATGTCGGGGAGATATGCAAATGATTAGAAATGCAGCGTGATTGCGCATTACGTATAGCCGGTAGAGGGCGTTGAACATCGTACTCTGTGGAGTATAAAACAGGTAACCAAAGCTTGTTTGAGTGTGCTGAATCATTTACAAAGGAAGAGCTGAGGTAGACATGCCATTACGCCGTGTTCTAAGACAGTATACGCAGTTGTCGCAGTTTGAGAGAGGGAGAATCGTCGGGATGATGGAAGCTGGGTGGTCAGCTAGGCGAGTAGCTCGTCAATTAGGCCGCTCTGATTGTGTTGTGAGGAGGTTTTGGGACCAGTGGGCCCGAGAGATGTCATGTACACGAAGACCAGGCTCAGGACGCCCTCGACAGACCAGTCGTCGAGAAGACCGCCACATAGTCAGAAATGCACGCGTACAGCCAACTGCTTCATCGGCCGACATCCAGGCACAGGTAGCACCTTCACTAGGGGCCGCTGTGTCTTCTCGAACCATACGAAGGCGCCTGGATGAAGGACAGTTGGTATCGCGGCGCCCCTTACGTGTGCTGCCCTTGACGCCCACCCATCGACGCCTCCGTTTGGAGTTTTGCCGCGCACGAGGAAACTGGACTGCAGCGGAATGGAACCAGGTCGTCTTTAGCGACGAATCCAGATTCAATCTCGGCTATGATGACAATCGTGCTCGTGTGTGGAGAGCCCGTGGTGAACGCTTCAATCCTGCCTTTGCTGTACAGCAACACACCGCTCCCACAGCTGGTGTGATGGTATGGGGTGTCATTGCCTACAATACACAGTCACCCCTAGTATTGTTCCGTGGCACCATGACAGCCCAGCAGTATGTTCATGAAATCCTGCAACCACATGTGTTGCCACTCATGCAACGGCTCCCAGGAGCCATTTTTCAACAAGACAATGCTCGGCCTCATACGGCAAGGGTGTCACAAGACTGTCTCCGCACTGTTACTACCCTTCCTTGGCCTGCCCGATCCCCAGATTTGTCTCCAATCGAGCATATCTGGGATCATTTGGGACGACGAGTTGGGCATCCCACGAGTTTGAACGAACTAGAGGCAAGGTTACAGCAATTATGGAACGAAATGTCTCAAGACATCATACAGAACTTGAATGACTCAATGCCCGATCGTATCGCATCGTGCATTCACGCTAGAGGGGGTCCAATGGTGTATTAACTCCTCCGTTCTTTTGCCTTTTTCTCTGAAATAAATTATCCTTTTTCTTTGATTTTCTTATCATTTACTTATATCAAAGTAGTCATTACGTATGTAAATTTTCGTTTCATTTTGACGACTCCTTCTTGGTGCGCTAATTTATTTGTTCATGAGTGTATATATATATAGTATATATAAAATTTTCTTCTCTTTCTGTTTTTTTTCTCTCCTTTATATATGCGTACAAATGTGTCTGTGCGCGTGTAGGTGTCTGTGTATATATATATACATATTTTTTTATGAACGGGTATGTGTGGGTGTATATCTATATTCTTATATATATGTGTATGTTTTCGTACATATATACGTATATAAGTAGGCATTATTTATTAATTTGTTTTAATTTTGGTTTTTTCTCTTTCTACCTATGTATCTTCTTTATGTTTTAGGTATAGATAACTTTTTATTTATTTTTTTAACTGTGCTGTTAAACACAATTATGCAAAATCGGCCCTTTCAATTGTTACTTGTTTATTTAGCTCTACTGTATCATGTCATAAGTGTTGCAGTGTCCATTCCCATCATAACATGCATTGCTACAGGAAACTCAACGAATGCTAATTGCTGACCCCCCGATGCGACAATGGTTCAAGCCAACTTCACGTGTCCCTCCGCCTCTCACTTCAAATTCTGTAACTATTAGCTCACCTGAGGAGGAGGTGTCGACCATCCCGAAAGATCTCGTGTAATTTTTAATTTGTATCTAATTTTTTTTTCAATCATCCAAGTGTGGTGGCCTTAATTTCATCCTCTGTATTTCTAACTTTGTAATTGATTCTGGTCAACGAATTAATCTCAATTAATTTTTATGACTTGTGCTGTTCTTGTAATGTGGTTCCCGGTGCTCAAACTTCCCTCCAAATCCTCCATGTGTTTACATTCATTGTCTTTATAGGAACTTTATTTTTGAAAAAATTGAATTAAATTACTTAACTAGGAAATTGTATAACAAAATTTATCTTATTTCATTTCTTCTGTCGGATTTATATTTATCCATTAATTAATTATAATTTAAAAACACCGAGTGACTTTGGAAATCTTTGGAAACGTTGCTATAATGTTTTGAATGCTTAGGTTGACAATGGCTTCCTTATTAAAGTTATTTAATTGACCCTAGTGTATTGAAAATAAACATATCACTCGTCCAATCAGTTTCTGAAGGTTGCCAGAGAAATTTGTACATAGTTCTCCCTCAATCATCAGCTGAAAGTAATTTCTTATTCTCTAAATATTTGAATAAGAAACCCAATGTCCATTTGACTCTAATTTTAAATTCATTCTGTGGTATTGAGGAAGGAAAAAAATAACTTGGAAAACAAAATCCAACCCCGCTTCAACTGAGGCAAATTCCTCTAATCTCTAGACAAGTTGCTGGTCCAGAATTATAGTGTTCTAACTGCATTCATTACAGTATTGAGAAAATGAACTTTGGACACTTGAATCATATTGCCACTTTGATTATAATGTCAATTAGTTCATACCTTGTACTTTTTCGTAATAAAGTAACTCAGAAAAAGTACAAGGTATGAACAAATTGACATTATAATCAAAGTAGCAATATGACTTCATGTATTCAAAGTTCATTTTCTCAATACTGTAATGGGTGCAGTTAGAACACTATAATTCTGGACCACCGAAGTGTCTGCCACTTCAGCAGCTATTAAATCATTTATTAATTAATTTCTACTATGCTAATCTCTTTTAGAAGCTTAACACGCATTCGTTTGTGCTTGCATTATGCATTGCAATTCAAAAAATTCTTACAGATTTAAGAGAACAATGCATTCCAAATGCTTTCATTTAATTACAGATTATTATTAGTTATCTAGCACGCTTATATAAATTTTGTATTTCGACTTCCTCTCCAGGATTCCGTCCCATGTAAGGACGAAGAGATTCTTATTGTTTGATAGATACCAAAAATAGTTGATGATGTTTTAATTGTATATTTAATGTGTACATTAGTGTATATTTAATGATCCTGCCATTCATTCAGTTATATATTGAGTATATCAAGATCTATAGCAAGTAGTCAGATGCCTGTAAATCTACTTGTGCCTGCAAATCATCTCGAGGGCAACATGGCAAAATGCATCATTGTAAGAGTATATCGGTGAGAAGTTGGATGTTATTTAATGATAACTGGAGTAAAGCAACATTTTTTGTAATTTTCCAGAATTTTACTAGTTACTTCTTTAATATTTACAAATGAATTTATAATTGTTTCGATTTACTGGAATAAATTCAATTTTGCTTATTTTTCTTTCAGATGCAAGAATAATCGCACAGAGAAACATAACCCAGAAAGAAATATTAGAAAAATAAGATGAAACAAAACAAAACTAAGAAAGACAATGAGAAACCTAAAGACGAGAAGAAGGTTAATTGGTTAAATGCATTGTTAACACTTATCTGCTTCGTAATTGATTTTGGAACTGATATAAATCTCTCCTACTTATACTACACAGAAAAAGAATACTGGTCCTTTGGCTTAACCCTATTCTTTGCTGTTGTATCTATCATGTGCATGAGCCTGTACAGCTTTCTAATAAGGTTAGCATTTATTTTATTTTAGCAATTATCTAAATTTATTCAGCTTTGTTCTTTTTTCTTATCTAATTTCTTCCGTCTACCGATGGTTAAGTTTGAAAACCAGCTGCTCAATTTATTCAGGATGATTCAAAATTCTCTGTTTCAAACTTTAAACGTAGGGCAGATATACAAAAATAAACCGTATTCGTAGTAAAACTTAAGTCCGCAAACGACATACAAATGTCTTGGAGGGCGCTGTTTGGCAGCACATTTAATTAGGTAGTGTGTTCCATCGTCATTTGAGATGTTGACTTAGTACGAGTAGGATGTATGGCTTCCCTAATGCTGGGAGGGCAGATATTTGCCTGTGGGGCAGCGAATCGACACTATACGATTCTATAGTGTCCAATCATCAAATGTTTCCGCGTTTGCACCAGATATTGTGGTAAACTGGATCATTCGATGGAAACAATACACCTTACTCTGATATTGTAAACATAGGGCTAATAAACATGTAGTTTATTTCTGGACCTTAATGTTCCTTCTAGCCCATTCGGGTGCGGTTGCAGACATACGTTCCACTATGAATATGATTTGTTGTTATTTTTGACCTACTTTTAAAGTTTGTACAGGGAATTTTGAATCACCCTGTTTATATCAAGGATCTGGACTTGGATTTTTCAGATTGAAGTTAAATGCTTTTAATTTCCCATTGATAGGATAGGAAGCATCAAAACATTTCCTTTGAACTCTGCGGAAAACACAACAATGATTTCCCAATTTCTTAGTCGATGTTAAATATCAGATCTGAAGTAAAGCCCAACGAACACCACTTGATATTTATTGTCCGGTTTCATCAGTTTTCCCTTTACGATCTTAGTCTTTTCTACTAAAAGAATAGAACTACGTTGATCGTGAATGCAACGATTGAAAAAAGTGACTGGTGCCATCATTCATATTTTGTTCCGCTGATAATTATCAATTAAACTGCACTGAAAACCCTCCTAAATTTATAATTGCAGACATACGATCATTATTCGATTGGAAACAATCTTCACACAGAAATACATTAATTCTAAGCGCCAAAATACCCTAGAAAATAATTTGAATAAATATCTTCGAACGTTATTGAATGATATTGTATTATTGTTTTTCAACTGTGATCAATCATCGAAAGATTTTTAAAGTTTTGAATTTGTTCATTATTGAATCCATTAATATAACAAAATTCACACGCAGATATTAAGATTAGTTTAATGTCTGAGGTATTTAATTTGCTTCCATTGTTAGAATTAATTCCTCAATTCTTTACTAGCGATGGTTTCAGCAATTTCAGAATTCATTTAGAAAAATGCTGCTACTCTGAAATTTTGAAAAAAGCTTGTTTTTTAATACTCTCTCATATATTCTGTCTCATAAAATTAAAACATTTTCGTGTAAATTTTATTCTTTTCGAAAGATATCTCCCTACTGTTGATTCATAGTTGCTCTCCATTTAGATGAACAGTGATTTCAATGTGAACGACATCAAGACTGAAGTGTTTTAATGCTTCCCTGTAAATGAGTGTTATTTATCTATTATAAATATTATTTGTTTTTATCTATTATAAGGACTTGAGATATTTCCCAGTCAATTTGTACTGAGGGAAAAAAAACAGATCTGGTTTCCAATCTGTATTATTTTCGTACTCGCTAAAAATCAGTTTTCGAAAAGTTCGTATTATCGTAAAGAGATAAACAAGCATTGTTAATTTTAAAGCTAGTCTTAAAAAATATGAATCAGTTTTTGTTTTGAAATTACAAAAAAAGATTCCGCATATGTAACTGTATCAATTGTAAAAGTTGTTTAGATTTTGATCGTAATACAGATCTATTTCAAGAGAAATTCTCAAAAACATAACTCTAAATTCTAATTCACTGATTAAGATTAAACTATTATTTTTTTAAGAGTTCAATGTTACAATAAACTTTACATTTTTGTGTTTGTAGCCTATGCCATGAATAACACTAGAATTAATTAAAGTTAAAATAATTGATTTTAAACTTTGATAACCTGATCTAACTTCAATCTTATAGTTACTTGATGAATTTGCTTAGTATTTAGAAATTAAGTCTTATTATTTAGCTCTGATTACATTTTGGCTAGTTCTATTTTGAATGTAAATTCTGAATTGAAAATATTCTGCTATTCATTATATATACAAAAATTCCTGTTTTAGAAGAAATTTTACTGTTAGAATGTTAGCATTTACATGTAATAATATCTAATTTGATTTTGAATTTATAAATCCATCTTTTGGTCTGTCTTGAAATATGGACCAATTTACTCCAAAGTGTCAGAACAAAAGCTTATTTATTGGAATATCTACACTTCTCTTTAGATTTCTAGTTTTTTTTCTCTGATCTACAGACATTATTTTATAAAATATCAAATATACTTAAGCTGAATAAAATTATTAAATAAGGAACAAACACACACGATAAGCAAAAATAAATAAATATCAATATTTCATTACATGTTTCGAGGATATTTAAGCCTCCTCCTCAGATGATAAACAGAATATAAAGGAAAACTATAGGGCTCCGAACATAATATTCAAGCCATAAAAGAATTTCAACAAAGCAATAATAGGCAATGAATGAACCTAATGTTTATTCCAATGAGAAGGACAATTATCTAAGAAAATTCATAGAAACTTTATTAATAAAAATAAAGATGTGCTATATACCGATATTTCTGTAAAAAATGCCCTGCAATACAACCTCATGTGATAATTTACTGTTTGTGTTGGTAATTCATGTAATAATGTTGCATAACATCACATATGTTAATTTTGTAACAAACACTGTAAACGATTGGATTATTGACTTTATTGCCTTGTTGAAATTCTTTTATGGCTTGAATATTAAGTTCGGAGCCCTATAGTTTTCCTTTATATTATGTTTATCGTCTGCGGAGGAGGGTTAAATATCCTCGAAACATGTAATGAAATATTTATATTTATTTAGTTTGTTTATGGCGTGTGTTTGGTCCTTATTTAATATGATTTCACACATAATGACTCTTTTATTCAGATTGAAATTCCTTCATAATGATTTTGTCAAATTTCACAGGATATTGTATGATGGAGATGAAGAGGACGATCAACAGAAAAGAAGACAGATTTCCTGGATTGATGTACTGATATTTATTTTTCAATTAGAAATTTTTAGGAGGTAAAAAGTTTTATTTTTATTTTAATTATAGTTATAATTTAGAAATACGCATCAAAAAGAAAGAGAATCCAGTGTAATAAAGCATTTGGTAATATATATATATATTTAACCTACCCTGCCACAATAACACTCCGCAATTCAATGGATCGAAATTCTCACTAGGTTTGCGTCGATTACAGAGCACACTTTGAAAAGTGTTTACGCGGAATGTTTACGGAGAATGAACTCGCAAAGGATTTAACAGAGTAGGATAAAGGGCAGATTTAATGTAGGTGCTCATAGGGCAGGTCTCACGATCTAAAACTAGATTGATTTTTTGGATTTTGCAACAAATATCTAGCGACGGTGTACAATTGGGAACTGAATGGTAGCACTGCTACATCTCACCTACAGTTATGTTGTCGAAAGGCAGCAATTGATGAATTCGGTGTCCCGACCTGTCATCCGGTCAGTAAATCGAAGCAGCGCAACAATTCGTCAACTGACCGAGGAATAAAACTGAGGCTGTGCCTAAAATATATCCGATAGGGCTTATGATCAACGGCAGGGCTTTGGCAGCTGCCGTTACAGGAGTCTATCGTTCATATCACAAGTCAATCAGGTGAATCAACGTCTGCAATGAGCGCAAAAACTATACCTTTGCAGTAAAGATCGAATCCCTATTCCAATTGCATTATGAGGATGGTCAGCTTCGAGTATGAAAGAAATCCCATGAAGCGACGGAACAATCAGACAGTGAGACACAGGTGCAAGCAAATGTCCAAGATGTAGTAGAATGGACACGTTCTATTAGATAATACTTGATCTACAGAAATATTATTGTTGACTAGGATCATTTCGTTATGGCGATCATACAGCTACCTGATGATGTTTCAACAGAACAATGTTCCATGTCGTAAGATCAAGAGAGTAATCCAGTGGTTCCAGGAATTCCACGAAACTCTAGCTAATGATACAATCACCTTACAATCACCGGATCTGCATTTATCGAGCACCTTGAGAGACCCTTCTGGAATCCTCTCCCTTCCTCAGCCACTCCAGAAGAGCAGCTATTTATGCCCGATATTCTTCAGTAATATAAAGATCTTGATCCCTGGAGGTTGGTATCAGGATCTTACTGCTTCCATGCTTCAACGTGTGGCCGCAGTTCTCAGGGCCAGTGATGGGTCAGCATCAAATTCGATATCTGTTCTCCTTTCTATGATCACTGTGTGAATATATTGTCAGTTTACTGATGTTTCATGAATAAATCTGTTTTTATTTAATTAGTCTTATTTCTCAGAATTCATCATTCACTTGAATATCATTTTCTTGCACTAGTTTTGCACTGGTGTCTTCTGTAGAATCTCGAACTTTCTGTTTGATTGCAAGGGGGCAAAAAAAGAAAAGTAAGATTGCCGTTTCATCGCTGACATTAGAAGCGAGGATAAGGACAAAGTTTTCGTGCTGCACCCATGTCCGGAAACGACTAATTATGGCGGTATGCGTAGCCAAAGGTCACGATTCCACAGGACATGTTCTGCATCAGCGCATGTGAAATGACGGAACTACCTCACTCAATAACTTAACTAACGACACTCATAGTTGTTACACTCGAAACTTTTAAATAAAAGGAACAAACAATATGAACTGACCAGCTATGACGCTAGGTAGTGGTTTCACTTGCTAACACTTCACAAGCGCTGTTGCAGGATATATTGTTCTCCGGGGACCTTTGGCTTCTCGTACTGCCATAATTAGTCGTTTCCGGAGATGCTGCAGCACGAAAACTTCTTCCTTATCCTCGCTCCTAAACGTGGTTTTTCTTTCTTTTTTTTTGACACACGAGTTTTGCAACACCCTGTATAATGCTAATGCTTTAATATTTCATATTGCTGGAGTTAATGCTCAGAATATTATTAGGTGGTTAACAATGCAGAAATATAAACTTTCTTCTGTTACGAGGTAGTTAACGATAATAAAAAAAAGATCTAATATAAGTATAACATTATAATTATCACATTACATTTGGATTTATTAGTTTCTTTGGCAGACAGCAATAAGCAACGGAAACAAGGGAGTGGTGCTTTAATAATGTAACAAAAACTATTTACTTATTGTTTGAACACATTCTTACTGAGGGTAACTTATGAATTCAATCCTTATATATTATTTCTCAAAGGTGTTTTTGTGTCGGCACGATATATTTCCCTTAATATTTCATCAAAATCAATGATTGAGACATCATTTTGAAGATTATGTTCATCGCTAATGACAAAAAATAAACAAATTTAATGTTTTCGTTAAAAACCTTTATTGTAAAAAAATCTTTTTTTAAAAATGTAGACACGCTTTAACAGAAGCGATTTATTTTTCGAAAGCGAAACAACATTTCAAATAATCTTATAGCGTCGTTAACTTTAACTATATCCTTTTTTTAATAAAAATGCACTTTAAAATGATATTTCATTACTTATTTGATAAGAACAAATAAAAAACAAACAAAGATTTCTATTTTAATAAAAATAAACGATTTATTACAATAAAAAAGATTAAAATTTGTCAACTTCTCATGTATTATTTCTCACATGTGTTTTGTTTTTTTTTATCTCTTCAATACTTCATCAAAATAAGTGATTGAGATATCATTTTGAAGATTATAATCACCACTAATGACAACAAATAAACAAATTATTTAAAATTAATGTTTTCGCTAAAAAACTTTATTTTAAAAACATTTTTATAAAAATGTAGAAGGCGCCATCTATTAACAATTTGTTTAACTATCATGCACGACAGCTATTGAATTTCTTTATTATTTTTCAAAGATGATTTTTTGTAGCGAATTATTCGCACGGGTCAACTAGTAGATAATATTTTCAACTTGATTTATCTAAAAATTTAAATGTACACATATGTATGTATTTGTCTTTTAATGTATGTATGTATTTGTGGTAAATAATGTTAATGTTAACGTTAGTGCATCATTTACAGATAAATAATTTTTTTTTAATTTTTCATCATTTTAATTTTAAAATTTATCTCATGTTCAGATATATTCATCTTGTCGTCACTGGCTGCAAAAGCAGGAAGAAACATGAAAAAATATCACCGAAAGTAACCAATGAAATTCGTACTGCAACAATGATGAAAGTAATCGAGTGTTTCACGGAAGCAATTCCACAACTTATCCTACAGATTTATATTATTGCTCATGGACAAGTCGAAAGATTACGACGCTCCAACGAGATCAACACTACTCCGGAGCCAATTAAAAACAGGGAATTAGGTAGGTAGTAATAGACATATTTCAATAATTTATACATAGCTTTGAAATTTCTGTTTAGGAATTGAATAGAATCCACAAAAAATGTTGTAAAATACAAGAGTTGATCATTTAGGTCTTGTTTGATTTCTGCCTTTGTAACAAAATTTCATCATATTTTGAAATAAAACCTTTATTTTCCTTTTATCCCTTCTGACCTTACACTGGCTAATGTCAGGTTGTTGCAGAGGAAATAAAGGAAAATGGATGGAAATATCAATCACTCGCAACTCGGTACGAAATAAAGTTTATCAAAATATTCACCGCCAGCACTATTACACATTTGCTAACGAGTTATTAGTTTCTGTACACCAGCGTGGAAAAAAAAATCGAGCTATGGGACTCAACAAACTTTTGGAATGAGATTTCAGCTGAAAGGTGTCCAAGTACTTGAAGAAGGAACAGTTCGAAGGGGACAGAGCTAGTGAATAAAACAGGTGAAGTAACCAAACTGTATCATTTTGGGATCGTCTGGTGTGCAGTTAGGTCTGTCGACCTAGTTGTCATGACATGGAGAAGGATGGGTCCATTATGATTGACTAATGCCGGCTGTTTGGTTGGCAATTTTCCGTGCACAATGTGAAGTTCACGAAAATATTGTCCCCGTTATTGTTTGGTCTGGTGACGAAAAGGAGAAGGGATTCCCAGACCGACTTACTGGGATGTAGTATAGGCTTCAGAGTGTGATTCGGCAATTCATTAGGGTGCCATTGTGACATACGTTGTCAATGGGGATAATTCCTAGGTTCGAATATTTTAATTTGCTTCACTTTAATGATTAATATATGTGATCATTAAGCCTCGTGTCTTTTTTAAAATTTTGCATTAAGTATTTCAATGAAAATAAGGGCCTTTATTTCCCGAAAATAACGGGGGGGGGGGGTAAAAAACGTTTTGCTATTGGCTGAGGTGATTGTGACGTCACTTTAGTATAAGCAAAGTTCCTTGTGTTTCTTGTGGTGCCTTCTTCATTATTGATGCTTTAAACTGAATAATTTCTTTTTTTTTTCAAAAAATTAACTGATACAGGATTTTTGAAAGCATATGCAGTTAATCTACAATAATTATCTATTATGCAAATATAATAGATAATTGCAATTAATTATCTATTAATTAATTCTTTTAATTCATTTAATAATTAATGAATTGAAAGAATGATTTGATAACTAATTTTTTTCGTAAAATTTCTAATCTCCGAAACTTATTTACGAACCAAATTAAATATTGACATCTTTTAAAATCCCGTTTTGATCTGTTAATAAGTTTATATCTTTAGTTTTTAATTTTCTTTACATTTCTGAATTTACTATTAGAATAGGATTGGGCTTCATTTTATCTTATACTATCTGTTTTCAGAGATTTACAAGTACATGAAAAACATAAACAAAAAAATCTTTTGGTTTTGAGCGTAAAGACAAATACTGAAAAATGTACAATTTTTAATTGTATACGTACAGTTGAAACTTTAAATTTTAATAATATTTAAATAATAATAATACCAAATATTTAAGTATACAAAATTCAGTAGTTCAAACCTCTTCGATTTTTTTTTTCCTTTTTACTACAATTTATTCGATAGCTCTAAAACAAGATCTATTTAATTCTCTCTCTCTCTGGTGTATCTGTGTTTATGACAGGTTTCAATTGGACGCTCTCCATTTTCTTCTATCCTGTGCATCTTTCTTCAATTGTTCATACTTTCTTCCTCTTTTAACATCATCCAGCATTCCAATCCTTCTTCTTCCTCTTCCTCTCTTCCTTCCACTTTTCCTTCTATTATTCTTTGTTGTGGACAATCTCTTCGTAGCACATGTCCTAACCAAGATGTTTTCTCTTGCGTATGGTTTCTAACAATTTCCTTTTTTCACCCATCCTTTTTAAAACGTCCTCGTTCTTTACTTGATCCGACCATTTCACTTTTAACATTCTTCTCCAGAGCCACATTTCAAAACTTTCTAGAAATCTCTCTTCCTTCTTTTTAATAGTCCATGATTCACAACCATATAACACCACACTCCAAACAAAACATTTAGCAAACCTTTTCCTTAATTCTATTGAAATTCCTTGTGCTGTTAACAATGCATTTACCTTTTCAAATGCTCCTTTACCCATTGCTATTCTACTTCTTATTTCTTCAGTACAACTTCCATCCCATTTCACCAGACTTCCCAAATATTTAAAAGCCTTTACTTGTTGTATAATCTTTCCCTCTAAGGATATATTAACATTACCTCCTTGCCTGCTTATTCTCATCACCTTGGTTTTTCCCACATTTAAGTTCATTCCAAAGTCTTTCCCAACTGTTACTATACTGTCCATCATTTTCTGTAACTCTTCTTCTGATTCTGCCAATACTGCTTGATCATCTGCATATTTAATGGTTTTCAATCTTTCTCCTCCTATCACAATACCTCTTGCTTTATCTAAAGCTTTCGCAGTGAGTTTCTCTGCATATACATTAAAAAGCATTGGTGAAAGACAACACTCTTGTCTAACATCTCTTCCAATATTCATCTCTTCAGTCTCATCATCTCCTACTTTTACAGTAGGAATTCCATTCAGAATTCAGTCAAAATGTTTTTGAAATAATCAATTAAATCAGTATTTCTTTGTTTTCTAAAATCGTTTATTTATGAATTTCAGTAGCAACATTGTTACAGAGAATGAATAAAAACTGTAACTATCGTTTCTTTAAGAAATCTAACTTCATTTCTGAATTTATTACATAATGAGATAGTAATAAAATAATTCCAAAATGATAAAGATTATGAATGTTTAATTTATTCATTTTATAACTCTAAAGTTAAACTGACAAACGTCACTCCGCAATAAATATCTTTTCAAAGTAACAGTATCGTTTTATTAATAAAATCTTACCTAAAATAACTCCCAATAATATCGATTAATGAATTTTAAAGCACAGTTGATAAGTCATTATTTATTTTTATTGTTTTGCATCATCCACGATGTTAGACGAGAACACGTGGCTTTCAACGACCGGTGATTTATCTGAATGTAGATTTCGTTACATAAACTGATAATTAAATATAATAATTCTACATAATAATAAAGATCGTAATCATTCGATTTTATTTACATTGAAATGATCCTCACAGATAATAGTGTGGATTTCGGACTGAATGTCTTATTATAGCCTTATAATATTTATCCAAGCTTTAAGCCTTTTCGGATCTAATGAAACTCTTAATTTTTTTTTGAGTTGTAGCAATTGTTACGCAAAGATTCAGTACACCATTTGTAACTTGATCATTTGTATCTTTGTAACTTTGTCAAAAACTATAGCTGCTTATATACCACAGTCCTAGGACAAGCGGAAGTTTACACTAAAGTGACGTCGCAACTGAAATAAAATGTCAGTCAAGCGTTTTTTTGTGGGGGTGGCTAAAGCTTCTCTTCTCCTCTAAAATTCGGGTATTTCTCGATGAAAAATAAAAAATATACCAAATATATTAAAATCACTATTCGCGTCTATTTAAGCAATAAAAGTTTGTTAGGAATCATCCCCATTGTCATGCAATATCCATTTCTCATTACACGTGACAAGGCTCTTCAAAATGTCCTTCGTTTGATTGCGAAGAAGTAGAGAATAGAAGACATCCATTTGTAGTATTTTGTACTGTTGACTCATGTGAACGTATTTGTCCATCTTTTTCACTCTGCCTAAAGTGGACAAATGCGGGAAATTGTTGCATAATATAATCTAGTTTCTGGCAAGTTCTCGAACTATTGATGAATGTATGTCACATGTTCCATCTGCGACGTTTCAATCCTTCAAAAATATGGGCCAATTGTAAAAAGTTATAAAGTCGATATTTCATCTTCAGTAACCTTATGGAATTGTCTTTTAATTTTAACATTAGTCATTCCTTACAGTTGCATTGTGGTTGCACCATTGTAAGATGAACGTTCCTCTAATAATTAAAGACAAAATTTCTATAATGTTGTTATTTTTTTTAATTTGAGTATAGGAAATGTAAGACTATATTACTTACTGATATACATTTTTGACGAAATGTTTTTGACGAGCAATACGAAATGTAGTATTTATATAACAAAGGTATGGTACAAAGGAAGACCGAAATTTCTCTCAAATTTTCTTAGTAGTGAATGGAGATGGTAAACAAATAATCTTTTTAAAATAAAGGCTTGAAAATTAAAGAAACTTCTTATACCTTGAAATCTCTGAAACTTTGAATAATAAATTAATATCTTATAGATTCAATTTTTAAAATGGTTTTGAGTTATAAGTCAAATTTGAATTATTATTATTATTAGAAGTATCAAACATAATTCCAAGTTGATGGCAAGAAAAATACTTGTGGTGATCAAATTTTGTAGAACAAGCTACCAACAAATATTTGTATTAACAGTCAACATGTGATAAAGAAATTAATTAAAAGCTCTTAAATAAGAAGTTTTATTTATTTTCTCAGTAGCTAATAAAAAAATTGATCCAAAGGTTTTCTTTTCAACTTTGAGGATATTTTAGATTCTCTTCTAAATTATACCAATATTTATTCCGAATGTATTAGTTTTATAATAACTTTGGGACTTATCTTTACTAAAACCACAATTTATAATTCAAAATATATTTTACAAATTAAAATTGTAATGGTTTAACTTCCAATTTCGAAAGTTTCAGATTTGTAACCAGAAGTTAAAATGTGATAAAACTTGTAGACGAATCAAATAACGAAAGAAAAAAGCACAAACGAATAGAATGGTTAAAATTAACAATATTTTCCTTAACAATATTCCAACGAAATTATGCCAAAGTCTCCTTACAAAGTTTCAACACAGCTTTATCAAAATTTAAATACATACGTAGTTACCATAAGTCTTCTTAATTCTCCTTCTTCTAGACATTCTATCTATTGAAAAGTCTTCAAATCTTCAAAATAAAACAAAAATAAACGTATAAAACCATACATTTATTGAAAATTAAGAAATATTTATTTCAATAAATGTATGGTTTTATACGTTTATTTTTGTTTTATTTTGAAGATTTGAAGACTTTTCAATACATACGTAGTTGTTTTTGAATTAGATTTTATTATTCGACAAATATTATAAATAGCATTATACAGGTTGTATCTGAAATGTGCTGCTAAACTTAAAGGTTGTATTCAATCATGCAAAACAACGAATAAATGTCATATAAACTTGGCTCTGGAAATGCGTTATTTCCAAGATATGAACGATGAAACGAAACAGATGTGTTGGCGTTATCCTGACCGTTGGATCGGAAGAGGAAGACCAACAGCATTGCATGCTCGTTCCCCTAATCTAAACCCTCTGGACTTTTTCGTACGGGGTTATCTTAAATCATTAGTGTACACGATACCGGTTCTTGACGCCCACGCACTGCATATTCGCGTAGTTGACGGGTGCAAGACAATTCGCCGTGCAGCTGGCATCTTCGACCGCGTTCGGAAGTCGATGGAACGACGTTGTGTTGCGTCCATTGCGGCCGGTGGACGACATTTTGAGCACTTTCTGTAAAACAGCGACTGTACGGCCAACACCTCTGCATTATTGCTATCTTGGAAATAAAGTATTTACAGACCCATGTTTATATGACATTTATTCGTTATTTTGCATAATTGAATAAACCTTTAAGTTTGGCAGCACATTTAGGATATACCTTTTATATTATCAATAATTATAATAAATAACAGTTATAATAATTAGCATTAAAAATGTTATTCGAGAAAACATCAATTTATTTTTTATTAAAGAAGGCTTCCATTTCTTTTCAGAATTCTTATATCAGACTATTAGAATAACTACGTCTCTTATAGCCATCTCCTTGACAGCTATGTCTTATAGTCAGAACGTTCATCACTTCCTCTTGAGTTTGCAGAATCAAATGTCGAGGACAGGAACTGCTTTCTACTTTCTGTGGCATCTGGGGACCCTCGCACCCAGAATCCTTGTGTTAGCTCTCTTTGCTTCTTTGTTTCCTCGTTGGATGTGGTTTGTTCTTGGTTTGCGGTGGCTCATCATGACGTCATGGCTCATGTACCAAACAATCGAGGTTTTTGACAAAGCAATATACAACAAGATTTTTAGCGTTATTATAGGATACATGACAGTCTACTGTTTCATAAATGTACGGGATAAGCCGACTCCCATTAAATATTTTACTTATTATACGTACGAATTTGTTGAAAATACTTTGCTGTTATCATTGTGGGCTTGGCACACAGAACGCTATCTTTGGTACTTTTATCCAGCCATTATATTTATCACTGGTAGCTTCTTGATAGGTATTACGTTTATGGTTCACTTTCATTATGCTATTATTGTAAGTGAAGTGAAGCAACCAGTGCCAAAGAATCAACTAAGATGGCGTGAATTACATAGTGTATCAATTGGAAAAATTGAAGATGAAAGTGAAGATGAGATTGATAGCATAAGTCCTGTTCGAGTGACGAATTTTGAAACTGTTAGATGTCGAAGTAAAACCCCCCATCTAATTTTATAATTTCAGAATTTTTAGAAACACTCAATCATGTCATTATATTACTCTTTATCATTAAACTAAAACAAGATTTTTATGATATATAAAAAAAGACAAAAAACTATTGATTGCTGTACAAGAAAAAAAACAAAGTTGTATTCATAAAGAAAAGCGTAGGGATGCAACTTTATTGTTTAAATTAGTCTTATGTTCAATATATCAATGAATGTTTCACTCTTCTACGTTGGAATGTTTAAAAATTAAATAAATTGTTATATACTCCAAAGCATAGTCATTGATATGTAAATGTTAACACTAGTGGCAACCCGTGAAATATTCCCGGAAGTAAAACAGATTCCACATTTTTGAAATTCCATGACATTTTTTAAAAACACAAGGTTGACAACGATGTTCTAATCTCATTTTTTAAAAGCCATGACTTCCATACCAGGCCACGTATAATTTGAATGATGACTAAGAAATAAAACAAAGTATGTATTTTGATCATGGTAACTCTTGCAAGCATGTAATTATCCACATTTAGAGGTTAGTTTCGAAATATGCTTGAAGAGTAAATAAGGCGTGAGATCACGTGTAATTAATAAAACAACACGTGTGTAGTAGGCAATGACTTACAATAATATATTGCGTTACCCTTTGTCATTATAAGTTAACCTTCTGCCCAAAAATTTCTGCGTAATTACTGCTTCTCTAGCCCTGTTGGGATGACACGGAAATGTTGGTGGCGCCACCTTGTATTTTGTTTCTGCGTTACTAATGTTTCTGTACCGCTGTTGGGATGACACACAAACGAATATCCGTGCAATTATACAATTTTTGTCTAATTCTAGTATGATTCGACCAGGAAAAAGAAATAGTTTCATATTTAAATAATGCGCTTCAAAACATGAATATTGTAGTTAATGAAGAACGAGAAATAGTTTTTTTTAACAGAACTAAACTTACATGAAAAAAAGATAGTACAATGAAATAACTACAATTTTGCTTCCCTTCCACGGTTGTTTTCAATGTAAATGTAAGGACTGTATTCCATTATATTTACACCAGAACTATATTTCAAATACATGTTTATATCAGAACTGTATTCAATTAAAATGCTGTTCAAATAGAATCAGTTCCAATGTCAGTCAGTTCCATAAAAAAAGATTCCATCAAAATATCGTTTTCTAAATAAGCTTTACCAGAACTTTTATTTATTTTTTTTTGAGCAGAAATATTTTTTTTACACTATAATAATTAGTTATCTTCCCATTTCATTGAAATGTTTTATGAAAACAACTTTTTGATATTAAATTGCCAAATATCTTAATCTAAAGTTAGTAATCTTAAAAGAATAGAACACTCAATTGAGAATTGAAGTTAGTTAATATTGAATCCAAATGATTGAAAGAAGGAAAACAAAAATAATCAAAGGCGACTGGCCAAAAAATTACTCTATTTTTATCTGTTCGAGTAAACAATAAATTTCAGTCTTTTTCTCTGAAATAAATTACTACTTCTATTAATAACTTTGATTTATCTGGTGTTCAAACTTTTATTGCAAAATAGTTGTTTGTTTTATTCATTCCTGCAGATGACTGAAGAGATTCATAAAATCACCACATGTCGACGCCTTCATCTTTCATCTCGGCCGATCGGAAACAGATGAGTTACAAATAAAGATACAAAATCAAATTGAACAACCAAACGATTGAATTGTAGATTATCAGGCTTCTCAATTCTCTAAAAAATGTTATACAGCTTCAATTTATCACGTACATGAAAATTCTATACAATACTAATGCTGAAAAATAGACTATCTCAAAAAATATTTAGTTGTTTAGTATTTTAAAGTTATCTAATTTCTCTCCACTTCTGAGAGGAGAACCTTGATCTGCTTTATCTGAGGATCAATATTTTAATCATAAGATGTAAATAATTCTATCTCCATTCAAATATATTTATTAATTCGAGGAGATATAACCAAGTGTAAAGTACAAATAAATATCTATAGAATGAAAATTAATAATAGACGCATGGAAGCTAAATATTTTTATCTATTCCTGACATGCTTGTGTATGCTTTTTCTATGCTTTTATTTATTCTTGATCTTTGCTTTTGTTCAAATTTCATTGAATTGCTAATTTCAATTTGTTGAACCAAATGGTCTGTATTTTATCGCTATTCTAATATATTTTATTTACAAACTCACTTGTAACTTAGCTGACGATGTCCTGAGCAATTCAATGCCGGACGAAACTGTTTTTTTTTTTATTCTTTTTATATAATTATCATTTCTTTCCTAAAGTATGTGTGTCGTTTTTTTTATCCAATACTCATATTAAAAACTTTGAAGAATTGTGAAATATAATTTGTTCTCATTTCATGTTAACATTATGCAATTATAATTTTTTCTACTCATTTTGAGTTTTTTAAAACTTCTATGTAAATTGGATACTAATAAACAAAATGTTTACGATCCAAATATTAAGGAAGATTCACTTTGTTTGTTCCTTTGAGAATATTTAAACTATTTTCAGGCTTTAAGTAACTCGAAATTCAGTAACTCATTAAGAAACTAGAAAAAAGTAACTCGAAAAAAAGTAACTGTAAAGTAACTAAAAAGTAAAAAGGACATGCCGGACACTTACAAGTGTGCTAAAAAAACAATAGAAAAGTTGAATAAAAAAATAATTTTTTTCTCGATTAGGTTAGTATCTCGTATTTGTCATTCTACTGATATAATTGTCATTATATATGACTTAACTGATTTTATTCAAAAAGGCTTTCAAAGAAATGAATTCACGGCGGTTATCTTTCTTGATATTCAGGGAGCCTTTGATAATGCCTGGCATCCCAGCATTATTTATGAATTGATACAATTGAAATGCCCTGGTTATTTAATAAAACTTATCTGCTCATATTTTTAAAAGATAGGAAAATAACTGTAAATTCACAAAACACAATAGATGAAAGGCAGTTAACAAAATCATGCCCACAGGGTGGGATTTTGTCCCCGTTATTATGGAATATTATTATAAGTAAGGCACTGAATTTATTTAGTGATGATAGTGTTAAGGTTATGGCTTATGCTGACGATCTGGTGATTGCTTATCAAGACTCGAGTATAATAAATATATCTAATAAACTCAATGAAGCAATAGGAAAGCCACTTGTATGGAGTTATTGTAACAAATTAAACTTCAGTCATGAAAAAACTAAGGCAATATTATTCACACAAAAATACAAATATAATTACCCATATATTTTAGTAAATGGTAAAGAAATTGAGTGGATTGACTCTATGAAGTACTTGGGTGTATTTTTTGATACAAAATTAAATTTTAAAAAACATTTAAATTACATTTTATCTAAAGCCAAACAAATAGGCAATCAATTAATAAGATGTGGATGTAATATTTGGGGTTTGAATTCTAAATCTGTAAAAACCATTTATAAAGGAGCTATACAACCTATTATACTCTATGGTGCGGCAGCTTGGGGTGCTGTTATTTACAATAAAAGTATTATAGATAAAATGTTAAGTGTACAAAGATCTTTTGCATTACGTATTGCAAAAACCTGTAAGACGGTATCAACTGATGCACTTTTGGTTATTATAAGACTCCAACTTCTCCCTTTGGCAGTCCAATATAAAGTCATTGATTTCTTTTTAAAAACAGGAAATATAAAAGATGCTCACCAAGCACTAATTTGGGAAACAGGCATTAACATGATTCCCAGAGAAACTGCTATGACTAATAATATCTTTCCACCATTACGATCAGTACCAAACGTAGTATTGGATGGTTTAGATCCAAATACATATAATGCAGATATTAATATCTTTACTGATGGGAGTAAATCTAATATGGGAGTTGGTGCTAGTGTAGTAATAATAGTACACAAGTATCCAACTTCCATAGAGTATTGTTTTCGATACAAATTCCCTTATTACGCCTCTATATTCCAAGCGGAACTGTCTGCAATTAAATTTGCTGTCGAATGGTCTACAAATTTACAAAATAAAACTCTTAAAATTAATCTGTTTAGTGACTCAAAATCTTCCCTTCAGACACTACTAAATATAAACAGTAAGCTAAAAGATGTACAAGAAATTCATAAATTACTCTCTATAGATAATAATATAACCTTTTATCAGGAAAAAGCTGATAAAGAGGCAAAAATTGCAGTTACCGATAACAACTTGGAAATTACTTATCAGCCTTTCCCCACTAAACTTGCTTTGTCCAATGTTCAGTCATTACTATATGAGAAATGGAATGAGAGATGGAAACAATCCACCAAGGGTCTTTCAACTAAAAAATTCTTCCCAACGATTTATCACTCCTTTACTTCACCTATAGATAATTTTAATTTTGCTGTGGATCAAATTCTTACAGGACATGGAAATTTTAATGCTTACCTAGCCAATTTCAATCTTTCAAATAGTGCCTTTTGTGAATGTGGAGAATTAGATACAATTGAGCATGTCCTTTTTAATTGTATAAAATTTGATTATGAGAGACAAATATTACTTCTAAATTTATTATGTCATGATATTATATGGCCATATGATATAAGCTTACTTGTGCAGAAACCAATATATAATTATTTTAAAGATTTTGTTAACATTGTGAGGAAAAATAATAACTTTTAATTGATAACCATATAACTTTAAATATGTTATAAGTTAAAAAAAAAAATCAATTGATATCTGTAATTTTGAAAATTTATACCTTGTATTTATAGGAGTAACATTACAATTTTTATTGTTTATTTTAGCACTTCTGTTTAATATGTCATACTTTTGTAATTTTTTTATCTATTTCTTGTATATATAGTGTTGTACTCGTTTTGGAGTGGTGCACTCAATTAAAACTTCTTCTTCTTCTTATAATAATTGTAATTTGATTAACATTAGAAAAAAGTATAAAGAATAAGTATAAAAGTATAGAGTAAAACAAAAGAATAAAATATAAATATAAAAGTAGAAAATATAAGCTGTATAGGATAAATAATATTGTTACATCTATACGTTACTTGTATGTAATATAACTAAAGTTAATAAAATAAATGTTAGTTAGCTTAGTTTAGCCAATGCCAGCTCTTGGCATCTTTGCCATTCGCCGACGAGCTTCCCAGTAAAGACTTGTTGGATAAAATAAAAGTTATTTAAACTAAAAGTAATTCACAGCTGGGCAATAGCTCTAAATATGAAAACAATCATTGTACTTTTTAGTTTCAGTTAAAAACAACAACAAATATTCAAAATTCATTCCGTGTTCTCAAGTAAAAATATACTTACAATTTTATGAAACTTTACATTAATAATACTTAAAAACAATGACTTCTTAAACACCCTTCGAGTAATTTACTTTTAGAAAAGTCTATTTCTAATCTAATGATAACATTTATAATAATTTTACTTTTCAATTTTTTTGTTATTCAAAAATTATAGCATTAAGTTCTCTATAAAATCAAAATTGAATATTTTATTTGAGAATCAGAATCAACAAATTCTGACTTTTAATAAAAGTCATAAATAATTTTAAAAGAATTTTTTCTATATTACTCACCTCCGACGTAGTACAAAATTAGCTGATCGCTATGTTTCTTCCAATCATTCATTTGCTTTGTGATAAATTTATCTGAGTGCAAAGAGATAACGGAACACCATTCTATATATACGATTCATTTATTTAATTAACAGATAAAAGTTAGAAGAAGATAAAAATCTTAATATATTAACAGGAATTCTAAAGTCTGTAATTAATTATAATAAATATTTAGAACTTTTTACAGATTTCTGATAAATTATTAAAAATCTTTTCATTTGTAATAAATTTAATTAGGTTAAATTTTTTGAGAAATCGTCGGGATACCACTCAAGAATGTTCGAAAATTCAATATTATTCTCTTAAATTTCCAACATTAACCAATCCTACATAGGGAATACTGAGAGTAACTGTTGATTATATATTCAAATAGTTTCATATTCTATGAAATTCTATGATACTATGAAAACTGATTAAAAATTAGTTTTAGTAGTCATAGAGTCCTGATTAACACAAAAATATTATTAAACCCATGGTATAAATATGCTTAATGTTAATTATAGGAACAGTTTTACTTCAAACAGAAAGAATTGGGAAAGAGAACATGATAAGACAAAAGGAAGAGTTTTAATCTATCAAACAATTAATAGCACAAAAAACCAAATCAAGCGTTTCAAGTCCCTTCATCTTCATCATTACAAATGCTAAGTTATAAGATAGATTTCAAGTAATATTTTTTGATCTTAAAGCAGAGTGGTAGCATCAGTTTCACCAAAATTTTGTCTTTACCATTGGTGCTGATCGTGCTTGTCTTGTTACTTAACTTCTTTGAAACTTGATTTCACTAATCTCTGTTTGGCAAAACAATCACTAAGAACATAATCACAAACTAAGAACTCATCAAGAAAGTTTTTGACTGACTATTTGGAAAACTACTTCATCTGCCTTGTGGAAGTGGATCTTAGAATTCTCTATCCTTTAGGCTAATCTGTGTTTATGTTACTGCCTTTATTAAAAGTCTATTCCTTGTTCATTAGATTTTTAATAAAAAAGAAAGAAAGAAATTCTGCTTAACCAATCATGTGCTGAAAACATTCCTTTTTCTTTCGTTTTTATTATAATAATGTGACCACTTTATCTTTTATAAGAAAAAGTGTTAAGTTGATTATTATTGGGGAATACTTTCTTAAGTTCCATGATTGAACTCTTATACGAACTCAGTTTATTTTTACAAAATAATTTCTTGACACAATGTTTTCATTTTATTTATGTTACAAATTTCTGAAGAAACATTTATACTTTATAATTTCATTAATAAATTTCAAATTTTTCACATTGTTTCTATTGATCGTAAAATAAAGGTGATAAACATAATGACCTCTCAAATCTAAAGATCAAAATATAAAAACAACATGTGGAATAAGCACATTGGGCGTCACAATTACGCCTCAAAAGGATATTTTTCCACAAAGAAAAGAAAAATGAAAAGACACTCTCTAAAAGGTGAATAAAAAGTCACAAAAATAGTCATATTAAAATAAATGTCATATGTAAAATAAATATTAAAATAAATGTAAATGTCTTTTGGGTTAAACTGAGACACTGAGACTGCCGTTTCGAACTTTTTGTGCACTCGTCAGCTGTGGTTACTGAGGCAGTGCAAAAACCAAAAATAGATAAACCACCTTTAGATTACTCTTCCCCACTTACCGCTTTTTGGGTTTTGTACTGGCTCAGTAGCCCTGGCCTACGAGAGCACAAGAAGTTCGAAATAGCCGTCTCAGGTTCTCAACTTAGCGCAAAAGACATTTAATTTTTTTTTAAAATTGAGTTCGCAAAAAAAAAAAAAATATTATCACTATTCATTGATTCATAAATATTTATAATTATATCATGAAATTTAATTCTTAAAAAAGTTATCTTAGCTTGTTTTTTTTTTCTCTTACTTTATTTATTTCAATTATATGCTAATAAAAATCTAATTTTAAAGAATTACAAAAATTTCAATCATTTCAAAACTTGGTTTTTTATATATTAAACAAGCAAATTGTACCTCCAAAATCTAAGCTAAAAAAACGAGAAATACAGAATAAAAATAAAATAAAGAAATTCACTTACTAGTCTCCACGAGCCTCAATGATTTATACGCGTTAACTAGTCAAAAAAGCGCCTAAAAATATTTATTTATAAACACATAAAACTTTTTATGTGTTTATATTAAAAAAATATTTAAAAATAGCTTAACTGTTTCGAAATACACGGAGTGTATTTGACATCTACATTATATGTCCACTTTTAATTGGTTTATGTTATCATTAATATTATTTTCAAGCATTATCGTATTTAAAATTTAAAATGATAATTTAAAACGTATAGTTTCAATTAAAATAAAATACTGTTTCACCTTCATTAACAAAGGCTAATAACCCTGATCCCTGGTTTGAACTTCGCCGTGAGCTTTGATATTTCCGGAATTAGATAAACAAAGAGAAAAACTGTTTTCTAACGAGGAAATAGGTTTTATTCAATAAAGAATTCCGACTATCTGTCCTTATTCGAGCGATATAAGACAAGCAGGGCCCGCTCTAGCGGTTACGTCGCCCCGGACAAAAAGACAAATTGCCGCCCCTTAAGAATGAATATATATAAGTATATTCTTTCTATATATATGTTTTTATTAAAATTTAAGTAAAATGATTTGATTTTTATTGAAAGTAAAAAAAAAAGTGTCTTTTATACATATTGTTATATACATACATATTGTTTAGTAATATGAGTTAATTTTATTCTTATATTTTATACTTTCTAAATTTCAAAATTGCAAATGATTGGTTGAAATCTTTGCTTTGCGAACCTCGAAGAGGTTGCTTTGAGTTTTGCCTGTCAGATTTTTATATAAATATAAATATATATACAATAGAACTCCTCTAATCAGGGATCCTACGGTCCGGCACGCTGGATAAACCGGCACGACTTTCGAAAAAAAATAATAATTTATATCGATCACAAAACATCAATCATGCCTTTTTCAAGTTTGTTTGCCATCGGAAGGCGCGAGGGAAAACATTGTGCCGGACAAAGCGTATCAGCATGCATGGATGAGAGGCCAGTCGTCGAATATAACAAGGCGCTCATCTTCGGCCGACTTCGGGTGACATCATATATATTCGGGAGTCGCATGTTCCCTGGATGTCACTGTGGCTTTGTTTACGTTTCACGTTC
The DNA here is from genome assembly GCA_023159025.1 of Thereuonema tuberculata. Classification (NCBI taxonomy): domain Eukaryota; kingdom Metazoa; phylum Arthropoda; class Chilopoda; order Scutigeromorpha; family Scutigeridae; genus Thereuonema; species Thereuonema tuberculata. The sequence goes on from JAFIDM010000002.1 coordinate 8,456,080, forward strand.
AGTTTCAGTTTCAGTTTAGTTTGACGCTCAGGTTGCTGTATCATCATCGAATATTGTTCTGTTTTGTAGAGCTTAACTTTGTGTTGAGTGATTTATACTGTATCAAGTTTTCTGAACGCAGAGTTCGTTCAATGATGCTGAAATTATGAAACTCCACATGATACGAAATGACTTTATGAAAAAACAAAGAGAGAGAAGAGAGAAGACTAAAAACAAATCGGTATTCGAGATTCGTTTAAGATGGCTTCTACCAAGAAGAACAATCCCTCGGGCTTCGATCTACCGTCTTGCTCAACTTCGAATTAAATTTTTTGTAAGCTTACAACGCACTTTTTTATTTCATAGTAAGTTATTTTACATTCTTATGTAATTTTGTATTCTACTTAAGCTGTTAAATATATAAAAAACATGTTTTACTGTCATTTTTTTGTTTAATTCACGTTTATCCTATAATCCGGAATATTTCGTAATCCGGCTTGTCTCAATTCCCGAACGTGCCGGATTAGAGGAGTTCTACTGTATATATATATATATATTGAATAAAAATCAAATCATTTTACTTAAATTTTAATAAAAGCATATATTTAGAAAGAAACATGTAACATAACATAATATTGAGAATCAAGAAGTACAAAACAGTACAAATTAATTAAGAAATATCTGTATCTAGCCACAAATTGTTAACCATATAATTTTTTAAATTTTTAAAATGCTAGCCTATTAAAAATGTGTATTATTGCACAATCAATGAAAATGCCATTATTTTGAAAATAAAACAAGGTAATATCAACTATGCTAAAATCACAAAAAACTTTTTTTTCTCACTTTCAGTTCTGCAAACTTTTTTATGACATCTTTTAAATTTACTTGATCAGCAATTTCATGCTCAATTGCCGATGTGGCCAAATCATCAAGACGATTTTGTATAGAAGTCGAACGTAAGAAATTCTTAATTAATTTTAACTTAGATAAACTCCTTTCGCCACTTGCTACAGTTATTGGTATCGTTAGCAATATTCTTAAAGCAATAGTAAGGTTTGGGGCAAAATTTAACTTTGTAATTAAGCTAAGTATATTGCTTAGGCTTTCTTTTTTGCCCAAAAGCGCAGATACTACTGAAATTTCCTCTGCTAATTCTACCCCATTTATGTCAACAGAATCACCATCAGTCAAAATACATTCTAAATTCTTACGGTGTTTTAGTGGCATTTCTTTCGACATCGTATTTAAATCGTATATATTATATAAGAATTGAAAATAGTTACTATCATTATTAAGTTGTTCAATTTACAATCTAGTGCATTTAGTGCTTGATCGATTGTAAAATATAAAAAAAAAATATATTTTATATTTCGATCAGTTCATCTCGTGCTTCATTTGAGAAGTTCCTTTTTATTCTTCTTACGCGATGTCGTGTTATTGTTGATACAAAGTTATCCTCCACGTCAATTTCGGTAGCAAGTTCTTTTGCATCAATAATAGTTTCATCGAAGGACGAATCTGATGTGATCGAAGATTCTTGATAAATATTTTTGCAGTTTTGTAAAAGATCAAGTGCAGAGGCTAGATCAAAATCTTTTGTTTGCATCAACTTGCTTATTGGATTAATGCAATTTAGTATTTTATGCCAAATAACTAATGAACACAAAAACTTAAATTGTTTAATACAATTTAACAAACCCGAGGCCTCGTTTCTTATTAAATTATCAATTTCTCGGTTTTCATAAATGCTTAGGAAGGCGCCGTATAAATCTCCCAAATGAAATCTCAAAGGCTTTAAGGCCTCTATCCTTCTCTTCCATCAAGTGCCACTCAATGGTTTCAAAGTTAAACCTTGAACATGTTTTAAAAGTATTGCCCATCGAAAAGTAAATGCCGAAAAAAAAAATATATTTTTTGAATCTTGTTGAAGAAATTAGCAGCTTCCAATGATGCTTTTACCATATCATTAACAACAAGATTGAGAGAGTGGCTACTACATGGAACATAGAATGCTCGAGAATTATATTGTTTAATTCTAGATTGCACTCCTGCTTTATCGCCCCTCATATTAGACCCGTTGTCGTATCCCTGCCCTCTGATATCCTGCAAATTTAAACCCAAATCATGAAGTTCTCCAATTATAATATCAGTCATTTGTTTTCCTGTGGATCTTTCGACTGGTAAGAAACCTAAAAAGCTTTTCTTAATTTTAATTTCAACATCAGCGTCTACTGATTGAAACATATCTGATTACAAGAGTCATTTGATCTACCTTACTAATGTCAAGAGTACAGTCTAAAATTATGTAAAAATATTTGGATTTTTTTATTTCATCAATAATATGAGACTTTACACTTTGATGCGGCAGATCTATTATCTCGTTTTGTATATTTTTCCCGAGATAGTGAGCTTTAGTTTCTTCTTTTTTGAGCACTCTACGGATGTACTCTTCCATAATGGGATCAAATTCAGAAAGCAACTCAACTGTTTTTAAGAAATTACCATTATTATATTCAAACAACCACTCAAACAACCAGACAACTTTTGCCAAGCATTTTAGTAATTGCTACAATTCTTAGAAGCACCTCGTTCCAATGGTTTGTTTCGGAATTAATAATTCTTTGAGCAGCCGCATCTACAGTTTTACAACACTTTAACCTTTGGTTCATTTCTAACCATGAGTTTTGGGCCTGAATAGGATTTTTGAAAATTTCATGCTCTTTTAAAAAGTTTCGCCGAGGTGCTTCCAACTTTTAAAACCCTCCTTTGAACTAACTATACAGTCGAAAATTTTGCAACAGAAGCAATAAACGCAGTTCTGTGAAAGACAGTACACTAGCCAATCTCGTAAAACTTGCTCTGCATTGCTTAAAATTCGTGTATAACATCTATATTTATCATGCATGTTTATTTTATATAAAAACGCTTTCATTGTTTCGATTCGATAATCGATTTACGATAAACTAGTATCTATCAAAACTAAACAACAGCTTAAATGTAGATGTACTTACCTTTAAAAATTAAGAAATCGCACTGAAATAAATTTTATGAACTTCCACTTGTTGTCACTATCGACGTAATAGCAAGAATAATGCTATTGTGTAATGAAACCGCTCTTTAAAATTAGAGCGGTTTCATTATAGGTGATTATAATTACCTCTAAGAGCCTTTTTAGAAGTAAAAAGCAAGTCTATCCATGTTCAAAGCAACGCTCTGCTCGCGTGCTATTCTGTTCAGAGAAGTATATGCATTAAATATTGTGATAGTATCACTGATACATTGTATCAGAATCTCACGAAATTAAATTAATGCTGAGATTTTCCGTTCTCCCCTGAAACGGAAGAACGGTAATTTAATTAAACATACCGCTCATTTATGACTGTTTTCTTTAGAATCAAAATTGTAAATATTGTTAGCTTTTAGACGTAAACAATAAAAATAAACTATGCACTGCAAATTTTAAAGAACGAAAAAAATCGATATGTGAAATTTTCTATTAATTGAGTATTTAACACATCATTGTATTTCTCACACTTACAGCCAAAATGCCGCTCCCAAATTTTGGCGCCCCGGACAAATGTCCGGGTTGCCCGCCCCTAGAGCGGGCGCTGAGACAAGACACAGGCGGAAAGTAGAGGGCCGAGAGCGACTACGTTTCTTCTTCCATGAAAACTCCAAAACTGACAGAACAGGTCCTATTTTTTTTTCTTTCAATTTGGCTTTTTTTTTTTGAACGGTTGAGCGTAAATTCGCCCCGTTTCCAAAATTTTGAAACGACATTTTTTTTTTTGGAGAGGGATATTGAAGTCAGTTTCCTAACTTTATCCATTTCCTAACTTTATCCTAACTTTATACCCTTGAAACGATCTTCCCAATTCTGACTGATTTCCAGACCATGACCAAATATAGTTTTCGGGCAGTTAATTAGTCATCCTGAAAAATCCCTAAATCCTTAAATTCTGATTCTTCTGGTATCTACCATTTCAACTTTTTTAAATAATTATTTAGACAAAAAAATTATTAAAACAAAATAAAAAAAAATTTCCTACAAAAATTC
>JAFIDM010000002.1:8480118-8511929 GCA_023159025.1 Thereuonema tuberculata
GTTGCTCAGTTATTGTGCGGTTTTGTATTGTTTTCTTTGAAGTTTTATCATAGTATTTCAATGAAAATAAGGGCCTTTATTTTCCGATAAATCCCGGGGGGGGGGGGGAGCTAAAAAAAGTTTTGTTATTGGCTGAGGTGATTGTGACGTCACTTTAGTATAGGCAAAGTTCCTTGTGTTTCTTGTGATGCTTTTTTCATTATTGATGCTTTAAACTGAATAATTCCTTTTTTTTCCAAAAAACTAACTAATATAGGATTTTTTGAAAGGAGATGCAGTTAATCTGCATGAAGAAAAATAATAATTAATTCTTTTAATTCATTTAATAATTAATGAATTGAAAGAATGATTTGATAACTAATTGTTTTCGTAAAATTTCTAATATACGAAACTTATTTACGAACAAAATTAAATATTGACAACTTTTAAAATCCCATTTTGATCTATTACTAAGTTTATATCTTTAGTTTTTAATTCTCTTTACATTTCTGAATTTACTATTTAGAATAGGATTGGGCTTCATTTTATCTTATACTATCTGTATTCAAAGATTTACATATATCGTTAAAAAAAAAATCTTTTAGTTTTCACCGTAAGAAAAAACTACTGACAATTTACAATTTTTAATTGTATAAATACAGTTGAAACTTTAAATTTTAATACTATTTAAGTAATATTAATTACAAACAATCAATTACATAAAATTCAGTAGTTCAAACTTCTTCGATTTTTTTTTTCCTTATTACTACAATTTATACGATAGCTCTAAAACAAGATCTATTTAATTCTTAGGATTAAATCACATTTTTTTTTAAATAATCAGTTAAATCAGTATTTCTTTGTTTCTAAAATCGTTTATTTATGAATTTCAGTAGCAATATTGTTACAGAGAATGAATGAAAACAGTAACTATCGTTTCTTTAAGAAATCTAACTTCATTTCTGTATTAATTACGTAATGAGATACTGTAAAACCCCGTTATTACGCTCCTCAAGGAACCATGACCTACAAGCGTAATAAGCGGGATAGCGCTATAGATGGGTAATGATTTATGAGATAGGGAAACATTTAGACAGCATTTTACAGGAAATATACATGATTCTGCAATAGATATACTGCATATATGAGCTTATTTCCTATTGAAAAAATCTTTGATTGAGGTTTCCCGTGTGTGTGTGTGCTACTGTTATGAATTATGACATTTTCAATGCGGTTCAAGTAACTATTAACATCAATTGATACACCACTAGGAGCAACACTAATATATTTTCGGAGCAGATTTAGTGCACTGCCCGCTATTTCACGCGCCTTTTCTTGAATGATTGGGCCACTTAATGGCACTGATGCATCACGGGACTGATGAATCCATTCAATTAGAATTTCCTCGGCATCTTCATATTTTCCACACTTTACTTTTTTACGTTTACAACCACCCTTCGCTGCATTAGTAATTCCATTCTTACTTTTTATTATTGTTCTCAGACTGGATGGGGGAATTCCTAGAGATTCTGCGAAATCCTTCTGACTTAGTGTAGAATTCTCGTCGTACTTACGGAGAGTTTGCAATTTTTCAATTATAGAAAGGGATTTCCGCTTCGACATTTTGCAATAACTTACTGTATCACAGACCCGCACTTCAAAGAGTTCAAAGATTCCCTCCTACCAGGGAAAGAAAAGAATCTTTACAGTGTTACATTTCTTTTCGATACAAAATTTCCAATATAAAAAAAGCGCTACAAGCGGGATTTGAAGCATTATAAGAGGGTAAAAGTATACAGAGTTATATAGAAAATTCCAGGGACCGTATGAAAGGAGCGTAAAGAACGGGATAGTGCTATAAGCGGGAGCGTAATAACGGGGTTTTACTGTATTAATAAATAATTCCAAAATAATAAGGATTATAAATGCTAAACTTTAACGTGTGTAAATATTTAATAGAAAGGAATCAACAAGGCCATACACACAATATAAAAAATAGCAATATCTATTAATAAAATAACAATACAACCGTGTTTCGATCCTGGCTCGCCGGCCGTTTTCAAGAAGAATGACAACAAAATACAGACTGCAAAATACAAAATAATAACAAGCCGTGATTGGACAAGCTAATAACTGGTGGAGCCCCCTAGTACAAAATATTCAAATTTTAAATTTTAAATAACAATACCAACAATTACAAAAATTATTAACAAAGTGAAAGAGACTTAAAAACAACAATTGTAGAAATCAATTAAATGGATTAAGATGAGTTATTAAAAGGATCTTTATCCTTGAAAGGGAACTCATACTGATAGATAGTTCTAACGGAAATTGAATCATTATAGCAATTAGGGTCAGTCAAAATAAGACGTGCTTTGAATCTCTTTCTAATAAAATGATTTGATTCAAAATGAAGGACCTGAGGCTTATGAAGTTCAAGGGAATGCCCACTGTCACGGACATGGCAGGCAGTCAAATAATTAAAATCACCCGATCTAAGGTGATAAGCGTGCTATGCAATTCGCTTTAAGACCGGTTGTCGCGTCTTCCCAATATACTTGCAATAAAAACCCTTGCAACCAATAGCATAAACTACCCCTCTAGGATTCCATTGGGTGATACAGGCACGAGCATTGATAAACGACGCAAGGGTAAATAAAATAGAAGAAGTAAGCTTAATACCCAATGGTTTCAACTTTTTTTGAAGGATAGGAAACAAAGTACTGTGGAAAAGGATACATACGTAAATGATATTATTAGGCAATGGTGATGGGGGATCTGCTTATCTGCTTATTAATAAAAGCAGGTGGATAATTATTAGTAATCAGAACCTGATAGATCTTAAAGAGTTCAGACGCAAAATTAATTTGTGAGCTTGAAAGCTTAAAAGCTCTACTAACAGCCATATGGATGATGTTGATTTTGAAGGCAAAGGGTCACGCCGAATGGAAATTAAGAGTTAACCCACTTGCCGTATGTATGCGGAGCACTTCAGTGGAAAAGTTAAAAAGATCATCTAAAAAAGGAATAGAATTGTAAGTCTCATGTTCAATTTGTTAATAGTTTCTGTAATTGTTGGTATTGTTATTTAATATTTAAAATTTGAATATTTTTTACTAGGTGCCTCTACCAGTTTTTAGCTTGTCCAAACATGGCTTGTTATTATTTTGTATTTTATCATACAGTCTGTATTTTGTTGTCATTCTACTTGAAAACGGCCGGCGAGCCCGGATCGAAACCCAGTTGTATTGTTATTTTATTAATAGAAATTGTTTTTTTTTATTTTGTGTGTCTGGCCTTGTTGATTCCTTTCTAATAAGGATTATGAATGTTTAATTTATTCGTTTTACAACTTTGAAGTCAAGCTTACAAACATCACTCCACACTAAACATCTTTTCAACAGTAATAGTATCGTGAGGAAAGAATTTACGTGTGTTGATGAATATAACTGTTAGATGTCGACGTAATACAATACGAAATACAGCATTTATATAATGTAACAAAGGTCATGGTACAAAGGAAGACCGAAATTTCTCTCAATTTTCTTAGTAGTGAATGGAGATGGTTAACAAATAATCTATTTAAAATAAAGGCCTTAAAATTTAAGACACAATTAAAAATGTCCTTTAACTTTGATTTCTCTGAACGTCTTATACCTTGAAATCTCTGAAACTTTGCGTAATAAATTAATAACTTAAAGATTCTATTTTTAAAATGGTTTTGAGTTATAAGTCAAATTTGAAGATTATTATTTTTTGAAGCATCAAACATAATTCCAAGTTTGTGGTAAGAAAAATATTGTGATCAAATTCTGTAGAATAAGCTACCAACAAATTTGTGTATTGACAGTCAAAATGATATAAAGAAATTAATTAAAGTATTTAAATAAGAAGTTTTATTTATTTTCTCACATCAGTAGATCTAAAGGTTTTTCCTTTCAACTTTGAGGATTTTAAACAATCTTCTAGTTTATACTAATATTCATTCCGAATGTTTAGTTTTATAGTAATTTTGGGATTTATCTTTAACAAAACCATCAATTCAAAATATATTTTAGAAATTCAAACTGTTTTTGGTTTAACTTCGAATTTCGAAAGTTTGAGTTTTGTAACAAGTAATAGTTAAAATGTGATAAAACTTGTAGACGAATCGAATAACGAAATAAAAAAAAAGCACAAACGAAAGGAATGGTTAAAATTTACAAAGCCTTAACTATATTCCAACGACATTATCCCAAAGTCTCGTTATAAAGTTTCAACACAGCTTTTTCAAAATATGAATACATGCATAGTTGTTTTGGAATTAGATTTTATTATTCGCCAAATATTATAAACGACATTATATATTATCAATAATTACAATAACCATTAGTTATAAATAATTATTATTATAAACATTATTCGAGAAAACATCAATTAATTTTTTTTCTATTAAAGAAGGCTTCCATTTCTTTTCAGAATTCTTATATCAGACTGTTACCATAAGTACGTCTCTTATACTCATCTCCTGGACTGCTATGTCCTATAGTCAGAACGCCCACCACTTCCTCTTGAGTTTGCAGAATCAAATGTCCTGGATAGGGACTGCTTTCTACTTTCTCTGGCATCTGGGGACCCTCGCAGCAAGAATCCTGGTGTTAGCTCTCTTTGCTTCTTTGTTTCCTCGTTGGATGTGGTTTGTTCTTGGTTTGCGGTGGTTCATCATGACTTCGTGGCTCATGTACCAAACAATCGAAGTTTTTGATAAAGCAATATACAACAAGATTTTGAGCGTTATTATAGGATACATGACAGTCTACTGTTTCATAAATGTACGGGATAAGCCGACTCCTATTAAGTATTTTACTTATTATACGTACGAATTTGTTGAAAATACTTTGCTGTTATCATTGTGGGCTTGGCACACAGAAAGCTATCTTTGGTACTTTTATCCAGCCATTATATTTATCACTGGTAGCTTCTTGGTAGGTATTACGTTTATGGTTCACTTTCATTACACTATTATTGTAAGTGAAATGAAGCAACCAGTGCCAAAGAATCAACTAAGATGGCGTGAATTACATAGTGTATCATTTAGAAAAACTGAAGATGAAAGTGAACATTTCGAGATTGACAGCATAAGTCCTGTTAGAGTGACGAAACTTGAAACTGTTAGATGTCGAAGTAAAATCCCACATTTAATTTTATAATTTCAGAATTTTTAGAAACACTTAATCATTTCATTATATTACATTTTATCATTAGACTAAAACAAGATTTTTTATAAAAGCTTAATAGGCCTACAAAAAAAAAGGAAACAAAACATTGATTGATGTACGTGACAAAAACAAAGTTGTATTCATAAAGAATAGCATAGCTACGCAACTTATTTGTTTAAATTAGTCTTATGTTCAATATATAAATGAATGTTTTCACTCTTTTACGTTGTTTAAAAACTAAATAAATTTTAGGTCTTATAAAATCCAAAGCATAGTCACTGACATGTAATTGTTAACATTTGACCAGGAAAAAGAAATATCAATAGTTTTATATTTAAATAATGCGCTTCAAAACATGAATAATATAGTAAATGAAGAACGAAAAATAGTTTTTATTACAGAACTAAACTTGAAAAATCATTGTATAATGAAAACAACTACAATTTTGCTTCCCTTCCACGGTTTTTTTCAATGACTCCATGTAAATATAAGGGCTGTATTCCAATCCTATTTATATCAAAACTATATTTCAAATACATGTTTATATCAGAACTATGTTCAATTAAAATGCTGTTCAAATAGAATCAGTTCCAACGTCAGTCAGTTCCGTACAAAAAGATTCCATCAAAATATCGTTTTTTATTATAGTTAAGCTTTAGCAGAACTTTTATTTTTTTTTTGAGCAGATATGTATTTTTTAAACTAAAATAATAGGTTATCTTCACATTTTATTGAAATGTTTTATGAAAACAACTTTCAGATATTAGATCCAAATATTTCGATCGAAAGTCAGTAATCTTAAAAGAATAGAACACTCAATTGAGAATTGAAGTTAGTTAATTTTGAATCAAATGATTGAAGGAAGGAAAACAAAAAGGATCTAAGGCCACTGGCCAAAAAATTACTCTTCTATTTTTATCTGTTCGAGTAAACAATAAATTTCGGTCATTTTCTCTGAAATAAATTGCTACTCATATTAATAAACTTTGATTTATCTGGGGTTCAAACTTTTATTGCAAAATAGTTGTTTGTTTTATTCATTCCTGCAGATGACTGAAGAGATTCATAAAATCACCACATGTCGCCGCCTTCATCTTTCATCTCGGCCGATCGGAAACAGATGAGATACAAATAAAGATACAAAATTAAATTGAACAACCAAACGATTGAATTGTAGATTATCAGGCTTCTTAATTCTCTAAAAAATGTTATACAGCTTCAATTTATTACATACATGAAAATTGTACACAATACTAATGCTGAAGAATATCTAGAAAGAAATTTAGGGTTTTTTTTTCGTTATATTAGTGTGGTGAATTACAATTGGACCTAACACGCTTAAAAAACATATATTTAAACAATCTTCATTACATGTTGCGGGAACACATGTGTCATCTGACGAAGGGGTCGAACCTTAACCACGCAACAGGTAATGAAGATTTTTTTTAAAAAAAATATGTTTTTTAAGTTTGTTAGCTCCCAATTGTAAAAAAAAATATTTAGTTGTTTAGTATTTTAAGTTATCTAATTTCTCTCCACTTCTGAGAGGAGAACCTTGATCTGCCTTATCTGAGGATCAATAGTTTAATCATGAGATGTAAATAAATCTATCTCCATTCAAATATATTTAATTAATTCGAGGAGATATAAACAAGTGTAAAATACAAATAAATATCTATAGAATGAAAATTAATAATAGACGTATAGAAGCTAAATATTTTTATCTATGCTTTTACTTTGCTTTTCTCTATTCTTGATCTATGCTTAACATAACTCACTATGGAAGAATGAATGAAATCAAATAGGAAAAATAAAATTTCATTGAATTGCTAATTTGAATTTGTTTTACCAAATGGTCTGTATTTTATCGCTATTCTAATATATTTTATTTAAAAACTCACTTGTAACTTACCTGACGAAGTCCTGAGCAATCCAATGCAGGAGGAAATTTTTTTTTGTTCAGTTTTTGTAATATATTCTTTATATATTTTATAAATGTTTTAATATATTATTTCTTTCCTAAAATTTGTGTGTTGTTTTTATTATCCAATACTCATATTAGAAACTTATATTAAACTTATATTATATATTCATATTAAAGAATTGTGAAATATAATTTTCTCATTTCATGTTAACGATATGCAATTATAATTTTTTCTACTCATTTTGAGTTTTTTAAAACTTCTATGTAAATTGGATACTAACAAACAAAATGTTTACGATCCGAATTTTAAGGAAGATTCACTTTGTTTCTTCCTTTGAGAATAGTTAAACTATTTTCAGGCTTTAACTAACTCGAAATTAAATAACTCACTAAGAAACTAGAAAAAAGTAACTCGGAAAAAAGTAACTCATTCAATTCAAATTTAATTTTTGAAAGTTTACTTTTAATAAATGTTGATACTCGTTTTAAAAACGAGGAAGTCCTTTACAGAGTTGGTGAAAAGAGGACTATGATGGCAGATATACGTAGGAGAAGAGACGGAATGATTGGCCACCAGCTTCGACATAAGGGAATACTTGCCGAGCTCATGGAGGGCCATATCCATGGAAGAAGAACAAGAGGTCGCCCCAGGACCAATTTCATACAGAACATCCTTAAAGACAGGAATCTGCAGTGCTACGTGGAGTTGAGCAGGGCTGCACAAGACCGTAAAGGCTGGAGACGTTATGTTGAGAACCAATCTACGGATTGATCTACCATGATGATGATGACTCGTTTTAAAATTTGATGTTTGTACACCTACGACACTGTTGAATAGAGCCCCCCCCAAAAAAAAAAAAAAAATTGTTGTTGTTCACTATTAACGTGTGTGAATTTAATGAAAAGATAAAAAAAAAAGAATAGATACACAAACACTTTAAAAAACAAAAAGCACATTAAAACTTTAAAGCACGACCAGTTTTCGAACTGGACATGCCGGATATTTACAAGGCCAACTTCGAAATTTAACTTCAACATTCACATGTAGGAGGTAGGGTTGTTGTTCAGTCTTGATCAGATTTAAGTGCTTTTGTACCTCTGAAACATTTTTATAAGTACAAATTGCTGAATTGTGACCACTGATAAGTGATGATGAATAACGATGCTACTAGCCACTGAAATCTGTATTCAACCAGTCAGTCAAGGAAGAATCCTATTCCTAATATTATTGAGGCTTTTATTTAGGACTCCATATTTAAAGATGGAGTCGCAGTACTGGATATATGACCAGAGTATCCAATATCAGAGTACGACTTAAACCCACGTAAATGTATGGACCTTGATTAAGATATTTATGTATGATAAATTATAATTAGTTTATTTTAATCATGGTACGGCGACCTCATCCCTAAATAAAGAGGATTACCATTACTTTATTTTTTGACAATAAAATTAGCATCCGGAGGCAATGCCATTAATTTAGATATTATACAGTGTCTTCAAATAAATATATAATTGACATTTGGGACTATCAACAAATTTTTATTTATTTATTTATTTATTTGTTTATTTATTTATTGCTATTAACTCCTTTAAGAGATTAGAGTTGCTCTGAAAGATGCTTTTCATTCTTCAGACGGAATTAAAATTTCTCATTTTAGCCTTATCAACACCCACATCTCTGCTACGAGAACGTACACAAAATTCAATTTATAACTCCAGTCGTCACGGCTACCGCGATCCCGAAAAAAGTGTGGTAAAATGGTTCAATCAACTCTAGTACATAATACAAACTTCTTTCGCAGGTTCTTTAATCGTGCCGAGTCTTCAGTGTTGTCAGTTGAAGCGATGGATTGCTCACGGCTTCCTATAAGGTTTACCGTTTTTTTCTCTCTCTCTGCAGAAACGATGGCTGTTGCTCAGCAAAAGAGAAAAAAAAATATTCCGCTAACAACAGGAAACGAGTTGGCTTCCTCCTTTCTCCTTTTCCCTTCTGCTGGCATGTCATTTATTTCCTCCATAAGCCATTAAACGAAATCTGTCTATTCTATTCATCAGGGTGTTATTTATTAAAGTGTCCCATGTTTGGAAAATTGCGATATTTTTTTCCCGCCTTTTTCTTCCTTAGTATCCACCTTTTTTGACGTCTCTCTATCTGAGGAGCAAAACAACCCTTTCTAACTTTTCATTTTCTTTGGAGAATTCGAAACTTAACAAATGAAGGTGATTTTTCTTTTAGTTTTATTTAAATCTACGAAGAGAAATCGTTAGCTTCTCATGTAAGTATTGTAAATGGGTCGATTAATACGATTTCATTGCCGTTTCAAGAAGTAATTTCTCATTAGTAATTGTAATTCATTTAAATTTTACGGAATCATATTGTTGACTTTTAAACATAAACATTTTTTCTCCATGTTTTCATCCTGATCAGTAATGCAATTGGCGAGATTTTGGACTTTAGCAAGGACCAAATAAAGTCCATACAATAGTGACAATAATACTTCTTACAAAGACTGCCAACTACGAAGGTACGTACAGTAGATTTTTATTTTTTTATTTTTTTTTCTTTCAAACAGGGAAAAAATGAATTTTAGTCTTTCCTATTGTAAGTTTCCTTGGCTTATCATGCCCTGTTGTCATGTACTTCTGAAAGAAATCTTTCTGTTTTCAATATTTACATCAGAGTAATTCTTATTCATTCATTTCAGAGTCCAAATCTTTGAAAACTTCTATCACAACGTTATTTCCGTCATTTGGCCATAAATGAATGTAAGTAAGAATATGGCAATTTTCTACTAAAATATCCTAGGAAAGGAATATATTGTATTCATCCATTTTTTTTCTTTATATACGATTAATTTTATCCTACACGGATATTCGAAAATAACCAATCATTACTAAAATTTTAAAATTACTTCTCCTTTAATTTCATCTCCCTTAGCAAGAGATTTCATTATGTGATGATAGAGAATAAGAACTTAACTCCTCTTCCTCATAAATTCTTTTGTATACAAACATAATTAAACAAACAGAAAAAACAATAATACAACATTTCATAACATACCTAATAAATAAATCAAAATCATGCTAATAATAATCACTTCTAATAATAATTTAAACAATTTGTTTTTTATGTTTGTTTAGTTCTTTTTGTATCCAAATGAATTTCTGAGAAAGAGTTGATTTCTTATCCTCTATCGTCACCTGAAGAAATCTCTCGCTGAAGGAGATGAAATTAAAGAAGCAGTAATTTTGAAATTTTAATAATGCTTGATTATTTGGGTATATTTTTTTGAAGAAGAATCTTGATGTTCGAAAATGTTTTTCAAATAAATGTTTCTCAAAACAGCTGACTGACATGCACTGGTGAATCAACTGAAGATTTAGGTTTTTTTTTTAATTATTTCAAACAGCTTTTTATTATTGGTTGATGGTTTGTACTTTTTTATTAATAAATTTTAGTAATTTAAGTTTTTTTCACTGAATTCAAAGTAAAATAACAAAGTAAAATGACGACTTAACTCTTATAATTTAGTTACTGCTATTCCAACTAAGTCAAAAATTATTCCTTTTTAAAACTTTAAGGCAACAAAACAATCTTTTGTCTACGAAAAAATGTAGGTAATTCTTCCTTGATATCGTAAGTTTATGGAAAACTAATTAAAAACAAATAATACAAACTGAAGCAAAAAGTTAGATTTTTTTCTTCAGTTTTTCAAAAAGAAGACATTATGTAAATGTTTTGCAATAAGATATGAGTAAAGCTAAATATTTTTTAATGATCACTGAATCGCTCATTTAGAAATTTATCCCGATTTAAGAAAAAAAAACCTAAGGAAGCTATTTAACAGACTCCTCTAAAATTACAGTAAAGTGTTCGATCACTTATAATAAAATATCTTCAAACATAAATTAGATTAAATATTTTTTTCATTTTGCACTTTACCATCTTTCAATTTAGATACAACGGTAATAGTATTAGTACAAATAATAAAAACACACTTCTATTTCTACTTCTACTGTAAGCTTTAAAACACAAACTTTTAAGCCTTAAATATTTTTTTTTATTTATTGAAATTACTAGAATTTAAATTTTAATATTTAGCCAGTATCGGCCGTGCTAAGGTAAAAGGAAGCAACTAGCAATTTGAAAACTGATTATTTGCTGCCTTTGACCGTAGATATAAGCATATTGTGAGTCAGTTGCTACCATTGATCATCGAAATAGGGGCCATACTTAACAGCAGATCATTACCAAATTGCTTTGGAAGATGTGTAGATACTTCCTTACGTAGAAAATGCAGAAAACGACAAATCAGTAAATTTGCAGTTACTTCCTTTTACCTTAGGACGGCCCAGTTAATGTAGGAGAAATGCTACAAAATGACTGATATATGTATTTAAATAAATATATAGATAAATAAATTTCATTAAAAATATTTTGATTATCTAATCTTTGTTTTGAAGCTAAGTAATTCATGATATTTAAAAAATAGAATTATAAAATACTATGGGGCCACAAATAAACTATTTTTAGGGTCGTCTGCTGTTCGTGGAACATTCACTGGAGAGCACTAGTAATGTATAACATTTAGCCTTTCCTGTGAAATCTTTTTAAGTTTCTGTAAATTAAATGTTGTAGAAATACAGTTGTAAAGTAAGTATTGTCTTAAAACCAATTTGTCATTCGAATGACAGATATATAACAGCAAATGGTAACGAATCAAGTAGTAGGTTTATAAATGCAATAATGTGTTTAAAGTTAAATTTTGATAAATTTGTTTCTTTGAATTTTTTGTAAAGCTTAAAAAATGAAAGCAAAATATTACATATTCTTTGCTATAAAATATCTTGCTTTGCTTATGAAAACTAAATACAGTCATGAATTAAAGGATTTTCAAAACAGGCAGATTTTACCTGAAACCGAAAAATTGCAAAGTATCAGGTCAGTTACTTCTAGGAACTCTATTAGAAAAACGTTCAGTTATTGAGGTTTTCAGTCACCGTCTCATCTTTTGGTGAATATGAGTCGTATTGGATCGTAATCACTTAATATGTACTGATTACTCACGGAAGGGTAAGTGAAGGGAAAGCTCATCCAGAATTCCAAGGTTTAAAATCTCTTGATGTAAAAATAAGGAAACGTTCAATTAAGTTACTGTATATTCGTAAGATTGAACAGCTAAAATTATTAAAAACAATTCTTCATTATTCTTAATTAAAATTATCATATTCTTCGTGTCTCTTATAAAACTAGTCAATTATAAGACAAAAAGAATTAACCAAGTATTTTAACAATATGATAAGATTACTATTTGTTTTAATTATGACTCCTTAAAATTTTACAATTGTTTTCTTTTTCTTTTATTTTTGTGTCAATATTTAAATTAATAAAATTTCGAAACCTAGAAATCCAAAATGTTTGAAGTTTAAAAATCTATTGCTGTGATTTCTTCCATTGCTCATTACAAAATACCAATTTCTAAAGCCTAATCCCAAAAAAATCTAAAAAGTTTTATTTGACTTAAATTTTGTGTTTTACACTATTTTTGTTTTAAGCTTTTTTGCTAAAAGTTACGATTTCAGTTAAGGGAAATATCAGAAGTTGTATCGATGAAATGAGGTTCAAATATCAACCCTAAAGTTTCATTATTTTTTGCCAACTACTTTTAGTAGGAAGACAACTGTATCCATTATATCAGAATATGCTGCAAAAACTTCTCAGAGAAAATTTCTATCAAGAAAAAGACAGAAATTCTCCAGCTTCTGAACAGAATTAAAATGAAATATACTTATTAATCGAACAACTGTAATGTGGTTAATTTTTCTAACAATTAAAATAAATTGATGAACAAAAGTTGAACTATCAATATTACAGGAAATAATTTAAATAGCTTAAAATAGTTTGTCTGGAAATCCTATGCGCATGTCCTAGGGAGTTTTATTATACTATATAGTACTTTGATGGAATGCACATGCGATGAAGAGTTTGAAGGGATGTGTTATATAGGTCTCCCCTTAAGAGTTATGTGCACTTGTTCTCACTCCCCACATATCTCTCTCTTTCTATGAGAAAAAACATGGGAAACTCCTTCTCGCGGCGCCATTGATCACTCTCACTCATAGCGCTCACGTCATTGAGATTTCTCTCATTACGCTTCTGTCGCTCGAAGTGAGCTCTTCGACTTTCCTTTAGGTAAGGTGTTTCCCTGCAAACAGCGTTAGGCTGGGTGCGAGGTGCTTGCTAGCGCAGAGTACATGGCTCATCTATGTAGTAACCTTCTGCGATGAGTGGCATGGGTTTTGAGGTGTGGCCCAGGAAACCACTTTAATAGCAACTCGAAAACAGATAGGGACACTACACACACAAACATATAGAGTTACTCCTCGTGGGGTAGCTATTGCATAACCATATCTCATAATTAGTTATTTCTTATTTTGTGTGTAAATATTGGTTTTTGTTGATTAATTAAAGTTTTTTCAATACCATCTGTCTCAATTTTGTCTGTTTGATTCGTTGTTTACCATGAATAATATGTTATAAATTATGTTTTTTAACTTCTTTCAAATATTCCCATCTGATTTTGATATAAATATTTTTCGGCTTTTGTAGGTCTTTTTGAGATCTACAACATATGTTCGGGACTTTTCTGCACAATCTTTAAGATTTATGAGATTTTCATAGAATTATATATTTTTACATGTATCGCTATGGCAACTTTAACCTGAAATACTTGATGTTCCCACCTGATTTTGGCAACTTTCTTTGGTGAATATTGTTCAGCCTGACAAGCTCTTGAAGATTATGCATTTGAATCTTTGCAAACTCTAAAGGACATATTAGTATTTTGGTCCAGACAAACCATTTAGGGAGAGGGAAAAGTCCGTGAGATTAAATTTAAAATAATGTAGATTTAACAAAGCAATTACATAGACACAGCGAAAGATGAAATGCCAAGATCAGGAATTAAGAACTAAGAACAACCTGTAATACCAAGGAGCCTGAGTTGATGGACTTTTGAATAATATCGTTTCTGAATGTTCAGCCATATTGGACAAACAGACATCCGTTGATTCAAGGCTGGAATCTACAGAAATACTGGGGACGTAACTCTAGCTGAAGGAAAATACACTGGTTTCGACAGGTAAGCCTCTACATACCCGGACAGTTTAGTTTTCCATAAACAAAACCGAAAAAAGGTTTTCATCCCTTAGGCAGCTGTCAAACTCTAGGAAATATGCTATTCTAGAGTTGGCAGATAGGTCCCAAATCGATGTGTCACTGAAACTCGGAGAGACATCGTGTAAAAAAATTGCAGAACACGGTACCAACCGACATTGAAATACTTCCAATATGGCGATTAAAGAATCCTCCGCGTGGAATTTGCGAGGCATAGTACTTTCAAAATTTTTTCAATGTAAATATCCAGGAGGGTGTGTTACCTCAATTTACCTAACCTATAGCTAATCGACATACACTTCTCTCGGCTTGAGAGAGCACCAACAGCTTGAGCTTACACTAAGTTAAATAATTATCCCTTGCGGGGAAGTAGTAACAAGGCAGTCGGCGATGTATTCTTGTGCGCGATACCGTTTTCTGCAGTTTACCCAAAAAATGATAATTAGATCACAATTTAGCGGATTGTTTCACATAAGAAACAGATGGTCGGGATACAAAATCAAACCATGTAATCCTTACATGGCCAACTTATTGAAATAATAGTTTTCTTTTTTCGTTCACATCATCGTCAGACAAGTCCAACAAATTAAATGAATAATGCTTTTAAAAGAAAATTATAATACGAATAACAATATACCACGAATTTAAAACGTTGGTGAAACATGATTGTATAGTAACCAATATACAAATCTCGTTGGAAACGGAAATTTCTCACTTAAATGGGGAATAGAAATATGCTATTTCATTACACAAAATTGGTTTATTTTAGTTTCTTTCCATTAATAATCCAAATAAGATAAATTTCTTTAGACAGTAAAGTCAACTCCATTATATTACGAACAAAAAATGATAATTGTTTATTCATTTTAATAATTTTGATACCAATTTTCAACAAACAATTAAAATTATTATTATATTGTAGTAACAATATATCACGCATATATAAACATAATAAGCCTTGTGTTCATTAAATTAATTTTTTTTTCCAATTTAAAATATTAACTCGTTTGTCTCCTTTCGGAGACTACAAATGATTTCTTATAACAATATACTTTTATCGATGACTACAACTTTAGTTAATCTGTCAACCATTTATACTTCAAAAGAAGTGACCAACTAAGGACTTGGGAGTGGATTGTTCTGGCTCTGAATCGATATTCGAATTTAGTCGATATCCGTTGTTATTCGACAGCAGTCAAGTTGAAAGTGCATGACAGCATAAACATTTGGTCTCTACTTATCCATCAAGCATTTGTCTAGAAGGATCTGTTATTGCAACCTGGAAATCCGATATCAATGCTCAGTGAATAGAACAATTTAAGATTATGAGCCTTCCTTTTACATATAACTTTTGTTGGGAAATTCTTATGATACAAATGGAAATAGAAATGTATTCATATTTTTAATGGTGTAATGTATATTCTAGTTATGGGTAACATTTGAAGAATTTTACTTAAATATTAGCAATCGATCAGTGCTTTTTCTTATTAAATTGTGTTTTTCTTTCATCTTTTTTTTTTTTAAAGAAAGATCTTACATGAGATCTTAATTCTTCTCCTGAACTTCATAATGCTCATAATATACATTGTTACTACACTTATCATGAAATCAACATTTTAAACTCTTAAAATAAAGTTTATCAATGGTTGAGACAAGTGTTTACAATGTGATATCTCAGAACGACCGTTTCACGCTATATTGGCGATCATCAGCTGAAAGGAATCACAAGTAAACAGCCAGGTCTCAGTATGCAGGTCATAATAATTACAGTAAAACCTCTCAAATCCGACCCTCGGTAATCCAGCCCCCACGGTAATTCTGCCTGGTCCTGAGTATTTTTTTTTTTAATAACTAAATTCGTTTTCCTATTTTGTTTCCCTATCTGCGCATATTCATAATGAGTGAAAAATGAAGGAAAAACTTTGTCACTATTGAACAGAAGCTTATTCTTTAAGGAGATTGGATGCAGGAGAATCTGCAAAACAGATATCACTAGACCTGGGTGTCGGAAAAAGGACATTTGTATTTTTTTAATAAACATTTGAGTGAAAAATTATGAAAATGGGATTAAATTAACTAAACCTGGCGTTATGTCTTCACAAAAATTGAGGTATTGAGTAAGAACACTCAGTAGCTGTTTTAAGAACACTCTCGGTAGTCCGGCGTTTCTGTAATCCGGCCTACTGGGCGCCACATTAGGCCGGATTTGAGAGGTTTTACTGTAATGGTGAAGAAGAACGTGGCATCGCAAAAAATTAAAACTAAAAACAATAAATACACATTAAAAATAAAATTAGGAAAATTCATGTTCCAGTCTCCGCTGGCCTCAAATGAATTTCCTTAAGCATAAAAAGAAACACATTTACAAAATAGCTAAAATTTTATAATCATCAATGGCTGAGACTAAGTGTTTACAATGTGATTTCTTAGAATTTTTCTATTTTTATTTTTAACTTGTCGGATACCGTCGCTTGGCTCCGGAATCCTTGCATAAATAGCATTAAAAACAAAAACTTTTTTGATTTAGCAAATTAATATCGAGATCGGAGAATACATGACTTCCCAGCCCGTTGTAGCTTCTCCGCTTAACTCATGTGCATTGCAGGTTAGCGCCAAACACAGAGGGTTGTCAAAAAAAGCATGTTTTTACCTGTCACAGGTGTGATATCTTTATAATAGGTATATACAAAACACGCGCGTATTCGAATGCAAAGTTGTGTCAAAATTTCAAAGCAATCGGTGAAGAACTTTCAGAGATTTAAGATTTTGAACAAACGAACATTTACATTTTTATTTACATAGATGCGTATTTATTGTTTTCATTTTTAATTTTTGGAGACGCCACGTTCTTCTTCACGTTATTAATTATTATGACCTCCATACTGAGACCTGGCTGCTTACTTATGATTACTCTCAAACGATGATCGCCAATACATCGTGAAACGGCCATTCTGATATATCACATTGTATCACTTGGTCTCAACCATTGATGATTATTCAATTTTAGGCATTTTGTATGTTTCTTTTTTATGTTTAAGGGAATTCATTTGAGGCCAGCGGAATGAATTTTCCAATTTTTATTTTTAATGTGTAATTATTTTTAGTTAAACTAAAAAGTTTTTAGTTTTAATTTTTCGAGTGCCACGTTCTTCTTCACCATTGAAATAAAGTTGTTTAACACTTTTGATTAAATGCAAAGATATTTCCATCATTATTATTTTCATAATTAAATACAAAGAGACTTAAGAAAGAGATGAAATGAAAATGTCAAAGGAAATCCTAAAACCAAATTCATTTCGTCGCTTCGTATTCCAATGTTTCCCATGTGGGTTTCTCTCCTAGCAATCATCTACTATTACTGCAGCTTCTCGTTCCCAGTCATTCGTCTTTCTGTCTCCGAAGCCATCGTGAAGAAGCTCATCATTTCCAGTGATACTAACATCATTGAAACATTTCATAAGATTGAGTTTTATTTCAAAATTTAAAAAAAATTTACATTCAATCTTTCAAATTCTAAAACCTGAAAGTAGGGATATAGAAATTACCTACAAAACAATAAAAACCATACTCGCACATAACTAATAACAAAAGGAATCACTGATCGGTTTTTGGATTTTTCTAAACCGGGAATCAAGAACAGCTATTTCTGGGTTCCTACCCGTCATCAGCTGGACTCGCCCAGTATCTTAACAGTCAGTGATTCCTAGAGACATATAAAGGAAACAAAAAAGAACAAGAAAATGGCCCTTCATATTAAAAAACAACAATTAATAAAATAAGAAGAAAAAAGGGCAGATATTTAATCCCCACTGGGCGAGTCGAGCTGATGACGGGTAGCAATCCAGAACCCAGAAACAAGTGCGAGTATGGTTTTTATTGTTTTGTCGTTATTATTTTCGCACGTTAAAACTTGTTGTTAGAAATTACCTATTGAATAAAAACTTTGTAAACACAATTTAAAAAGTAAGGATTCAGTAAGTATTGTTTTTATTTTTCTTAAAAGAGAAATCAAATCTAGAGTATCAGAGTCAACTAATCAACAAACTACTTGTTAATAAACTAATGATCAGTATTATTCCACACTAGCTACATTTTCAAAAAAATACTAAATTGTAGGCTAAACTATTTACGTTATTGAATTAATTTTCGGTATTGATTTGATGTTAAATTACTTTACTTTTAATTGATTCTTTGTTACTTTCTATGAAAACAGGAACTTCACCTTATTTTCTGCGAAAAGTAAAAAGTAAACTAAACGAACCTATCCGCACTTACGACCAGTTTACAGAATTTGGATCAGTCCAAAATATGTATTAAGTAAATGCGAAAGCAATCATTAGCCAACTGATTGACTCATTACTAATTCTCCTATTTCTGAAATAGCTAGGAAACTGAAATTTGGCAGAATTCTTTCTTAGGTTGGAAGAAGTGAGCTATCGAGATTTTGGTTAACTATCCCTAAGGGATGTAAACGAGAGAGGGAGGGACATCTTGAAGAGTATATCACCGAAACTGCTTGAGGTGGAAACACGAAATTTGACATATGTGTTCTTTATCGAAATCGAAAAGATGCTATTTGATCGAATTTTCGATATTCAGCTCTAAGGGATGTAAACAGGGGTGGGTGGGTGAGCAAACTTTATTGAAGGATTTTTCTAAGGGTTTTCGGGTTGCAAAATAAGAATATAACATTAATTTGTAAAGATCACGTGATTTTACCAACTGGGGAAGCTTTGCAGTGATAGAGGTGAGGAGAAGGATAGAAACGGGTGGGAAGTCTTATATTCTCCTATCTCGATTTTAATTTTATAACTGCGGATCTGGAGTTAAGAAATACGAATATAACATTACTTTGTATCTATCACGTGATTTTTGTACCAACTGAGAATGTTTCAAGTGATTTCATAATTTCAATTTCTTCTCATCCACATCAGGACATGATTTTTTGTAACCCGTACGAATATTACTAGTATCTATATAATAGATAATATTATGCAACTGTAATAGTAACAGCTAATATCTCGTAAATTAAAGCATTGAATCATTTTTATCTAGATACTTTCTCCATTCGTTTCTCCTCTGTCTGTTTATGGTCAATATAACCAAAAAATAATGTTTTTTGACAAATCTGAAATTTCCTTTAGATTGTTTTAGAACTCTATTAAATCCTTAATCTTTGTTCGATTTCTAACAAAAAATAAGTCATTCCAAAATTACCATTCAATTATTAATATTAGTTCCCTTCCAGATATTTTCTTCTTTCCCTCCAGATCTTGATTGAACAAATGTTTTTCTTTCTTCTCTATTTTCTTTAGCTTCCAGCCAAATTTATCTTTTTTACTACATTCTTAATTTCTTTCAATCGTAACTTGTTGTTATTCGAAATTTGAAAACCCATTTTATTTTTATAAGATTTTAAAGTAGATTTATTGAAATAATTACGTAAGCAATGACATTAAAGATTAAGCTGTTTTTAAGTTTTTCATTTTTTTAGATTTTTTTATTCTTAGTACTGATATTTATCTGTACTGAAATATTCTCAGGATTTCTTAAGATTGACGCCCGGAATTTTTAAAAGATTAAATAGTTTTTTAATTTTAAATGAATGGTAACGGATACATCGTTTTTGACTCGTAATATCCAGCCGATGTATATCAAATAAATAACCTTTAACAATTACAGCTTACATGGATTTAAAATTTCTGCATTTAATTTTGATTTTTTGTTAAGGTACAGCTCGTTACCTTATGTTGGATGTGTAATAAAATCAGTTTGGATGTTCGTTATAACAATCTTGAGACATTTTTAAAAATTTCAGCTTTTCACGATATATAGTTTTTGATTTATTATCAACAAAGACAAACGGACAACGGATAAGCTTCCATATTTTGAATTACATCTGAATTTTAATTGTTTTTATTCTATCTCTATTTTGCTCTTCGACGCTTATAAACGCAAATATTATTATCTATAATTCCCTATGGTAGCTACTGTTCGTTTTTGTTTACGAGAACCTTCAACGCTTTTGCGCATGCGTCAGGTCTTCTTCGATTTCATCAAAATAGGGGTGAGGAGAAATAAAGAGGGGATGTTTACTTTTAATCAGTGTTAGTTTACTAGTAACTGCGTTCTATTTACGCTTTTCGGGAAAGAATTATGGAAAATTATTGTTTGTTTTTTTTGTTTTTTTGTTTTTTTTTTTGGGGGGGGGGGGCTGAAAGTTCCAGATCCAGTCAACAGGTCTTAGGAAAGTGCCCATCTCAGCGTATCACCCCTCTGCGGTTAGAATCGTCCGCGAGTGGCGGTTCTAGCTTTCTAAAACGAACAGTAATTACCGTAATTGATTACAAAACATTAAGATCACTTTGATACTCTAAAGTTTGGAACATCAGTTACTCTTGAATTTAGTTAAAGTGAATAAACAGATGATCAACGAAACAATACGATAAAACCCTTGTCTCCAGCCGAATTTGTTCAAAATTTTAAACTCTACTACATGAGGAATTTTTAATTTAACAACAAATTTACCAGAAAAGACTAACAATAATATAAAATGTAAAAATGAAATTTAAATAATCACAGGAAATATAGCATAAAATAATATTGACAATCCCTTTGAAACGCAAATTGGCATCTGAACTCCAAAATTCTTATCTGTTGAATATCAATGACATGCGCAAAGCGATGCCGAGAGACCACTTTTAAAGGTCATGGTTCAATACTGAGCCGTATTCTCCCAAAACACTCTTCAGAGAACCAAATTGCAGAACTACAAACAGAAAATGAAGACACAATTAGAGACCTCTCAGAAGAATTAGACGAGATTTAGATGATCAGACTTCAGATAAAGAAGAATAACATTTATCAAGCAAAGAATAATAAATTAATATTTTGTTTTGTTTTATTTATATGATAATAATAAAATATAGTGTTAAATTAGTCGTCAAGGTTTTTTAATTCTCAATTTTCAAAACAATGTTCTTTACTTTCCTTAAAGGCTTCAAAATCCTTTATAGAAATAATTTAATTAAAATATTTCAAATATAGATAAAAATATGCTTCTTAATAATTTAGTTAATCCTTATATATTATTTCTCAAAGGTGTGTTTGTGTCAGTGCGCCATATCTCCTTTACCACTTCATCAAAATCAATGATTGAGACATCATTTTTAAGATTACGTTCACCTCTAATGACGAAAAGTAAACAAATTGTTGAAAATTAATGTTTTCGTTAAAAAAAACCTGTATTTTAAACACCTTTTTGTAAAAATGGAGAAGGCGCCACCTATTGACAATATATAGAAACAAAGATGGTTATTTATTTATTTCTCAAAGGTGGTTATCTGTTGTGAATTACTCGCACGGGTCAACTAGTATTTAATAATTGGAAACCAAATAATAGAAATGCAGTTATACAGGATTATTGACTGTATTTCAAATAGGAATCTCATCATTTTTGAATTGTTGTGGATTCATAAATGATAATTATACTAAATACTAAATTCATTATTATTATACTAAATTTCTAAATCATCATACTATTCTATCAAAAGTTACAAATAAAAATTTCATGATTTGTTGTCGAAATCTATACCTTCCAAATTACCTCTGTCAAAAAGATATTACCAAGTTATAAAATTTGAACGAACTCAGAACAGAAAAAGAAAAATCACACAAGGATAAAAAGAATAATGGACAATGGTCAGATTGTGCAGAGTACGAAGCAAAGAAAAAAATAAGAAGGATATGAGATGAAAATTAAATTGGATCTTTTTTTCAGTAGAATCCAACGCCCTCATTTGTAACAGAACGTCAGCGCGAAACTACATCATTGTTGTTCTCTCGAAGCATTCCCATGGCGTATTTATTCTCGACGAAACATCAAAGATAAATATTGAGATTATGGAAAATGTGGATTTTAATGTTTGTAGCAAAGCGACGATTGGTTCAGATCCGTGTGACCTCAAACAGAAGCAATTATAACGAGATTTTCTAAAAGTATATGAATGAAAAAAAAAATACGAAGAGAAAGGAAGGAACGTAATGGAGACCGGAAGATAAATAAAGAAAGAAAGAAAGTAAAAATGAAATTGAACCTATGTACGATGATATAGGATGTAGGATATCTACGTAATCTA
This sequence comes from Thereuonema tuberculata, assembly GCA_023159025.1. Lineage (NCBI taxonomy): Eukaryota > Metazoa > Arthropoda > Chilopoda > Scutigeromorpha > Scutigeridae > Thereuonema > Thereuonema tuberculata. The sequence continues at coordinate 8,502,538 of JAFIDM010000002.1, forward strand.
TAGGTTATGAACGGCATTCAAAAAAGATACAATACAATAAAAAATCTATTAGTGAAAAAAAAAAGAAGACTGAAAAAAAATGGAAATGGAAAAAAAGGAAGACTAGAGGTTAAGATGAAATCACTGATATCAAGGCATTATTACATGGATTCAATTTAATAATTCAAGGGCTACAGGTATTCTTGTTGATATTGTGTAAAGTAGGATATGGAAAGTTCAGAATTACAGATGTAGAAACTTAGGCATGATCAAGATGACTGGTGTCTGTTGGAGATCCTCTCATTGACAGGTAATGCCAAATATAAGGTTTAGCAAAGATGTAGGTTTGGGATACAACACACGGGGCCCATCCCATGGAGGATGTAAGGTAAGGCTCCCAACGTTTCAATGACCCGGGACTGAGAAGAGGGTGATTGGGCAACCCAATAAAACCGTGGTACTGAGGGCTGAGTGGATCCTAGGGCCCTTCTGCAGGGAAAAATCCCTGACCTCCGCTGGGTAGAGCTCGTTTGCTCCAATTCGCAGTCAAGCGACGTAACGTTTGCCTACATTAACACATAAGCATGTTTAGTAAATATATTGACGGTAGTCTTCAAACTATCAATTCACTCTTTAAAAAAATATCATCAATAAATTCAAAAGGAAATTGTATTAGAAAATCTAAATGATGGAATAATCGCTATTGAAGAATGCAGACTTTGTTAAACAAAGCATAACAGTAGTTATCGAAAATAATAAAAAAAAACCTAGAATTTATACTTTCGTATTTGTTATCAAGACCTTATTTATGATTGTAGGATATCAATCATAAATATGAATGAAATTTTTTTTTTTTTTTTTTAATTTTTTAATATTAATTAATCGTCCTTCGGGAGTCACTGGGGTTCCGTAGACTTAAACCAATCTCCGGATTGGCCTACCTTGCTGTGGTATGGTAAACAACCTAAAGAACATTTGTTTTTTTGGTTTCTTTCCAGTGTTTTTAGAACTATCTTCACCCACTCTGACGTAAATTAACCTCTGAAATTTTCTCTTTTTATACAAATCCATATGATCGGATAACTTCGGATTTCTGAAGATTTTATAATTAATCCTAATGAATCCTTGTTAGATTACTTTCTTTGGTAGTGAAGTCCTGTGTTCCCACTCACGTAATCTTTGAGTCAATCTTCTTAAAACTAGATATGCACATTCTATGGATGATCTTATTTTTATATTTGAAATATTTTTCAAATGGGTCTTTGTTGAGCTCCAGAAGGCGGCAAAAGTTTCCGTATAAACACACAGGAATCTAATTAACGGATTTCTATTCTATTGATTTCTTCAAATGTTTCAATGTCGTAAACAATGAGAATTGATTCCTGTAGCTAATCCATTGCGTGTAGTTTGATATGATTAAAATTAATCAGAATTAGAAGACCTATGTTATGTTATGTTATGTTATGTTATGTAGTGAATGTGATATAGGTCTATTGTACTATCCAACGGAAATAAGGACAGAGGGAGAGAAAGACTGAGAAAGGATGGTGGGAGAAGTGCAGGGGAAACGGGAGAACCCCGGGAAAACGTGCCCAGCGCGGATCGTCCACCATCACGAAACCCACATGAGAACCGGTACTCAGAGGTGAGAGGCATTAGACGACCTAAGGACATAAGCACATTTCAAAATATGGACAATTTGTACTGCTATTTATATTAGAATTTTAATATAAATGTGTTTCATTTTTTTTTTATTTTTCACAAAAAAAAAAGAAGAAATTGTAAGAAATGGAATTTCGAGGAAAGAGGTTTTCAAGTTCTTACTCTTGATAGAAAGAACAATAAGTGATAATTGAGCTTTTAATTGTTAATATACTCCTGAAATAGTTGCTCTACAGCAGTGTTTCCCAATCTTTTTCGAATAGCTATTTTTCTAGTAGCAAGTAATCTGCGAACACATTTGCATAAAAAGGCATTTTTAAAGAAAACACACTAAAAATAGATTTTTCAGAATATATTTCGAACCTAATATTTAATGAACATTGAGATATCAATTACAAATGAATTTTGGTACTGATTTTGGAATCGTAATATAAAAAAAAAATCAGTTTACTGTTTGTATTTATTCTAATGATAATATTGCATTTGTACATTTTATTTTTAGGGAGTAAATCAAGGTCCACGGGGTGGGGTGGGATTTGAAAAACTATCAATGGACCGCCATACCAAATAATAAAAATAATAGAAAATGTTTAATATGTACGACCATGTTTAATATTTATTAAGTATCTAACGCGATGACCTTAAGAAATGACCTTAAGTCCCTTCTTTTCATCAAAAATCAATATTGTAACCATTAATACAATACTGCAGTGTAGTCATATAGAAATAAATACTGCGTTGAAAACAATCATGGTTAAAATTCCTGTAAAAAAAATTGAAAACTAAAAATAACTGCGGCGACCCCCCAAAAAACACGATCTCCAGATTGGGAACCCTCGATTTAGAGCTTAGTGATTTTGCGCTGGCTGTAAATATTAACTGCGTTAAAGTCTAAATGGAGTCGAGACAAGGTCAAGTCTACATGTCCTTATCAGGACCTATTTGTCAAAGACAAATAATTCTCAACATAATGTGGGGAAAAAATCCAATTTACACTTTTTTCTTCAGTTTAAAGTTTGAGTTGATATTCTTAATTCTTTTTTATATTTTAAGTTACTTAGCGTTTTTTATCATACTACGTTGAGGTGAAAACAACAAATAATATCGTAATTAATAATGATGTAAAACGCGCAAAATGTTTAAAAAACTGATGAGTCACAAAATAGTCATACAATTATACAATAAGAAAAGCAAATTATTTAAATTTGTCTCATGTAATAATCTAATAATTGGTCTAATAATTTAAATATTTTAATTTTTACAATTTTTAGTCAATTTTTTTATATAAATGATAAATCATGATGACTTGGCGAAAAACAAGCCTTTAGCTTTCCAAAACCTGCCAAATCGTAATGTTAAAAGTCGTAGATGTTAAACGAATTTCCAAAGAAATGCCTGCGCAATTGAAGAACAATGACAAACTGAGGAACATAATTATTTATTCAGTAGCTTTGGTTTGAGGAACAGCAGACGTCAATTTCAGCGCTGATAGCTTCTGGTCTCTGGCTTTGTTGATTGCCGTTGACCACAAAGAATTAAAGCTTAGAGAATAGAAGAATAATGGTTTATTTATTCCTAAACTAAAAAAAATCTATATATCACAGAGATACGAAAAAAAAATGAGTTTCATTTGATATAAGGAAAGAAAATTGTTATATGTATAAGCACGGGAAAAAGAACAGAAAAAGTATTTTTTTAGAAAATTTAAATAAGGAATGAACTTTTTAAACATAATGCTTTCTTTTATTGGTTATTAATATGTTGAAGCTTAAAATATGTTGTGAATTGCCTAATTATATTTTAGTGTTCAAGAAATGAAGCCTATGCACCTGTCTACTGAATGACATTTGACAATTTTAATTAAAAAAGTAGATACAAAAATAAAAAAATGTAACACGACCATGGTTTCAGTTCAAAAGGATGAACTATTATCAAGTTCATTATTAAAATTATTAAAACATAATTTGGACAATAGAGATTTAATGGAATTAGTGGAACTGATAATGCAAAATTCTTATTTTAAACACCAAGAAAAAATGTTCAAACAAATAAAAGGTTTTCCAATGGGTTCACCATTATCAGGTACATTATGCAACATCTATATGAACTATTTTGAATATAAATTTCTTAATGAATGTAAATATAATCTAAAATATTTTCGTTTGCGGATGATATTTTAATAATTTGGTTTGGCACTGATCGACAATTTGAAATTTTCTTCAAAAATACAAACAAAAGAAATAAAGACATTAAGTTCAAAATGGAGAAGGAAGTAAATATTTAATAACTAAATTTCCTTGACTTGTGTTTAATAAATAAGGACAATAAAATAGTTTTAAAATATTACAGAAAAGAATTCAAGAGTGACCACTTATTAAACTTTGCATCAGGACATAGTTTTCATGTAAAACGAAACATCATTGAAAATTTTTTAAGAAGGATTGATAGGTCATCAAGCTGTGAAGAAGATTACAAAATAGAAATTGATAAAATGAAAACAATTCTAATGAAAAATGGATATACTGAAACTTTTATCGATAATAGTATCCAAAAGTTCAACACATTCAAAATAAAGGAATTGGATATGGATAAGGAAAGGAAAAAAAGTGTTTATTCCTTACCTAAATAAAAATAGTATTGGACTGCAGAGGATTTGTAAGAAATTTAACATTGATGTAGGTTTCTATTACAGTAATAAAATAAAAAATATTATTTGTAATAAAATAAATACAAGTGACAAAAAAGGGGAAATGGGGGCTATTTACAAAATAGAATGCATGATTTGTGATGCGTTCTATCTTGGAGAAACCAAAAGAACAATAAAAGAACGGGCATTGGAACATAATTCATACATAAAAAACAAATTAGAGGAGAAATCGGAATTGGCTGAACACTGTATGAATAAAAATCATTGTGTAAAAAATGAAATCAAAATTGTATGTATTGAAAAAGATTGTAAAACGAGAAAAACCATGGAAAGTCTACTAATTAGAAATACCAAAAAGATAAATATTAATAGAAATGAAGTTGTTAATGTAAACAAATTTATTGTGGAAATGGCCAAAGAGTTTAACAATATATGTATTTCAAATTGTAAAAATAAGGTGAAAATTAAAGAATTAGGAGAATAGCATTTGTAAGTATTGTTGTAACAATACAATTTCATGAATGTCTCATATCTGTATCGTTTTCCTCTACTTGTTTGTAACGTATTGTTGTTGTTTTTCGGCTTTGAAAAGAAAAGAAGTAATGTCTTTTCGAAAATTAAGAGATATTTATTTCAATAAATGAATGTTTATACATTTATCTTTGTTTTATTTTGAAGATTTGAAGACTTTTCAATAGATAGAATGTCTAGAAGAGGGAGAATTAAGAAGACTTATGGTAACGAAAGAGGTCTTTCACAAACAACCATCACATTATTGTAACTCTAAATATTGAGAATAGGACCTGGATTTATATGACATTTTTTGAAATGTTTCTGTATACAGTCAAACCCCACTATAGTGAACACGGCTTATAATGAACTCCCGGATGTAATGAACGAAATGTTTGGTCCATTGCCGTGCAATGCACGTATAACGGAACGGATATAGTGAACTCCCGGTTATAGTGAACCGAAATTTCGGTCCCTTGAAGTTCACTATAGCGGGGTTTGACTGTATTGTGTTTTGAGCAACAATGATATGAAATATTTATACCATATTCTTCTACAAATCTTTTCATATTCTTGTAATGTATAAAAGTAACTCCATAAACTCTTTCATAGTATTTAAATAATTTATTTAAATACAAAATAGCGAATTTTCGGGAACATAATATTGCGTAATTCCCTTCTTCAAGCAAAATAAGAATTAATAAATCAAACAATAATAATACAAAACAGAAAGAACATCATCAATTCAAACGTACATATCAAAATGAATGCTATAAAATTGTTGTAACAATGGTAATTGATTTAACTTGGTTGAAATTATTAAAATTATGTATAATGACAATAATACATTAAATTGATATTCACAAAACAATAATTTGATAAAGTCAATAATCCAATGAATTTGCACCAGTGATTGTAACTGCTTTTTTATTGTCAGTTTTAATAAAATTTCTAATCAAACCAATGGTGATTGGGTCCACTTTGATACCCTCATATCTTTGAAATGTTGATCTGAAGAGTTGACGAAGAGTTTCTTATTCAATTAGTTCTTTGCTCAAAGTGATTAATCTACTGCCACTTACTATTACTGGCATTAACTATTTTTCAAAGGTACATAACTACCTGGTTCTATCTCATCACTGAATGCCAACAAATTACATCATTTTATTTTTTTAAAGATTTTTATTAGGAATTAAGTTCTGATGCAATTAATAAGACTAATTTTTTAAGTTCAAGAATTACTTGTATAATTTTTTAACACTAAAACAAATGCAATGTGAAGTTTAATAGACTTTATGATTTTTAAAATATATTCAGGTCAGAAGTTGCAAAATTCGTAAAAAAAGTACTAAAATTTAGAAATATAAATTTAAAAGTTCAATTTTTATTTTTCATTAAAATTAAGATTTATAATTTTTTTCAGTAATTAATATTTTTTTTTAAATACCACAATTGCTTATTCTTTTAATAACTGCTGTAAATAATTTAAAAGTTTGCAAATGTGTTTTCATTTATAGTAAGAAATAAAGCTAAACCAAATAAATGGATTTTCTTTAAATTAAGGTAGGGAAACACTTACATCCATTAATAAGGTAGGGAAACACTTAATGATAATATATATATTGCGACGCGACCTAAGAAATCCGTAGAACTTCCTTTGTGGACGCCACTGAAGCTTGCAGCCTTGACAATATTTTTATTTCGGGACGGATTTACTTTCACTAGCGCAGTATCTCGTGACGCAGGGGTCAGTGCAACCTATGCAGGGTTATCCAATTTCACACACAACTACTTAGAAAAATTAACACATTTATTAACAACTTATCATTTCTGATGCTACATTAGTGACATACATGGCAGTTGAAGCTTCCTGTGGCTGCATATTTACAAACTGTACACTCTTACAAATTATGGATTTAGAAATGAACTACTACTGGCTTGGAGTTTTAGAACAACCAAAATAAATGAAATATAAGTTAATTACTATTCTTTCAATTTAATTTAACTGAAAATATTCGACTAGCTAGTCATGATAAAACTTTGTGGTTAATCTGGCATTTTAATAATTTCACACCAAATTATCTAACACCTGCAATGACTCACTCAATTAACTTAAATTTCCCTAACACTGCTGGAAACTAAAATCTCATTGGGATGGCTTTTCCCTTTACTGCTATTAACGCTTAATTCCTTGTCATTAAATCTCGTGGACAATCGTAAAATGTCTTTAGCACTGCTTTTAAGCGTGATTTTACGGGTGGCGGAAATTCACGCGAAGTTCACAAAACAATCGTCGCATTAAAGTTCACTTTAATTATCGTCGATAACCTGTCCCACGATGGCTTTTGTATACACTAGCATATTACTTCATAGTAGCATCTTCTATGGTTGGCGTTTCTAATCCTAACACTGTTCCCTACAGCTTGGCTTTAACACTGTTCGTTAAGTAAGCTACAATTGTTCGCTAGCTTGTTACTTGTCCAGGCAAGCTAAAAAGTGTAATTAACGCAATACTTAGATACCGCTTTGATCGAAGATCTTACTGTTCGTATTGAGAGTTGCTAAGGCTATCCACAAGTGCCTATTCGCAGTTAACACAAACTAAATCTTAACACTGACTAACTCTCGCTATACATGACTGCGCTGAAGTGTGTCCAGATTGAAGTGTGTCCGTCGAGGTGTTGTAACGAAGTCGTGTCGAAAATGAAGTGAAAACACCGTAATATAAACTCGCCTTCCTTCTTGTTCAGGTGCGAAAAGGTCTTGTGGTCAAAACTGAGTTCATCAATCAACGATCAAGTTCACAGAAATGCCCTAATTTGGAATTGCTAAGTTTCGAAGGCATCTTGAGTATTTCTATAGCAGACCAGAAACTCCAGGTGTCAATTTTAATTAACCTTTTGAATGACTCATCAAACATCGGGTGGTTACTCAACCACAGGTGTTGGAAATCTTAATTAAAATTAAAAGAAAAATTTTTTTTTCTTCGCAAAAGCTTTTTGCGATTCTACACCAAATAAAGGAATAATTAATTACAATTAATTACAATTAATTAAATCGAACTGTTTTCTCGACAACATTACATTATATTTTGATTTTTTGACAATAATTATTAATATTTTAATCTCTAAGTATGCGTTTTGTCATAATATATATATATATATATATATATATACCGGAAATAAACTGAACACTTGTATCAGTGTTCACCGCATTGGTCTTACTGTTATAGAATAATCTATAGTTGGTTTAGGGAAGGAATATTTTCTTAATTTGCAATTACAAAATTGAAGTGTGTTTTTAAAATTGAAATTAAATTATTTTAAAGAACTCCTTCAATTTCTTGGGATGAACATTTATTGAATATAATACAATTTAATAGAGATTTAACGTGTGTGCATATTGATTTAAAATTAAAATAAAAGGCAACACATTTGACTAGTTCTTCATATATTTTTTAATGTATTTAAATAATTTAATTTAAACAGATTAAAAAATATATGAAGAACACGACCGATTTTGCTTCAATGACGAGGCATTGACTAGTTATAAAATCTTTTTGATTTTGTCACTCGACAATGCCTCGTCATTGAGACGAAATCCGTCATCTCCTTCGTATATTTTTAAAGTTTAAATATTTCTTAAAGAACTAGTCAAGTGTGTTGGACTTTTATTTTAATTTTAAATCAATATGCAGGCACCTTAAATCTCTATTAAATTTTGTGGCCTTTCCATGTTAACAAAAAAAAATAAAAAATAAAACAGGTATTGAAATACAGTGAAAACATATGTTAGTTTTCTAAGTGCATTTTTAAAGATATTAAAATAATAAAATTATGCTCAAAGTCAGTAGCAGATCAGTGAAATTAACCTTTGATTATAATTTTTATTAAAATTAATCGATAGTTTTAATTGTTTTATCGAATAGTTTTAGAAATTTAAAGTTCTTTCCGTAATAGATAGAATAAAATTTGAGATTAATATATATTTTAAGAAATATATTCATTATAGTTTTATTTAAACTTAACATTAAATACATTCTCCTTAAGAAAAATAAATAGCATCAACCTGCTTCTATTAGAGGATATTGGATTTCATTATTATAAAATAAATAAATTACTTGACACTATTGCGATTATAGCATGCATGTTTCCTAATCTAATTTGGAAAAAGATTATTCAATATTTATATGTCGCAATATTCTAAAATACTATGAAGTATTATGAAACTTTTGTAACAATAAAACAACCAATTTACAAAAAAAAAAAAAAAAAAATGCTTAGAAAATCCTACCGACAAGAAACAAATAATCTAACAAATTACGGAAAATTCATTCCATCAATTTCACCAATCCATTAGTTCTATGCAAGGAACCTAACCTTTTCATAAGAAAGTGTAAAGAATCTATCTTAATTCTCACCTCCCCAAATTGTTATAATTCATCAATATCAGTTCAATCAATAGCAGATTATAAAATCAACAAACCGATATTTCCCATCCCTAAATAATATACCGTACTTTATTTTTATTTTATTTTTTTTTTTATTTTTTTTATATATTTTTTTTTTTTTTATTTAGTTTTTTTTTTTTTTTT
>JAFIDM010000002.1:8512029-8557639 GCA_023159025.1 Thereuonema tuberculata
TTTTTTTTTTTTTCTTTTTTTTTTTCTTTTTTTTCTTAGGTACCTCCTTATAAGTATTCCTTTGGCAGCCATGGCCTCTACACTGGGAAATATTTCAAGGATGTTTTTCAAGCAATGACGACATCTATCAACGTAGCAGTCTCATTGGTTCTCCGCACCTTCGCCCCCCATTGGTCTAACGTCTTTTATGTTAATCATCATTCCAGTTTTTGTATTTAAGAACATGTAATCTTTTATTGTATTCAGTTGAGAAAGCTATGTGTCCGTAGCGAAACCGGTCCTTTGTACCTTTTAATGTGTCAATATATTTTTAACTAAATTTGTGTGTCGGCGTCTTTTTTATTCATAAATTACGGAAAAGTACGGGAAAATTACATTATAGTAACTTACTATAGAATATTTAAGCTATCTGCAGTAATCTTAGCTATTAATCAATAAATAAAATTATGAAAATCAATAGTACAACTTATGTAGGAAATGTTGAATATTCTGGAGTATAAAAACTTAAGTGTACTAAACTATACGTGTTCTATTCATAATTAATTTCAATAAATTAAGCTGGTACACCTGAATAATGACTTTTATACAAAATATTATTTTAATAATTACGACTATAGTTTCGGCTACAATATGTGAGAAGTCTTCTTCCAGTAAATAGTTGCTTACAATAAACAGTTTATATAAGAAGGCCCAAAGTAGCGGGGGATGCCGTGAGGAATCCCCGTAGATGATTTGCATGGCCTGACTTGTGGGATGAGCAGCGACACTAGCGGAGGGGCAGGAAACGACAACGTAAACAGAACCACATGTGGATGTATCTTATGGTCTGGCGGTAATCGCAGGAACTTCTGGAGAAAACAAAGTCTTATTACTCTTTCTTTACGTATCCCATCTGGAACAGTGCACATTATTCTTGTAATGAGCTAAAAAAGATTCGTATTTCAAAAGATTTAAAACTGAAATGGTAATAATTTAAAAAAAAAAAAAAACTTTTCTAAAGTGAAATAATTAATTTTGTAGAGTTATGAAGCAGATGAAATGGAAACTAAATGAATTAATTAAATATTAAGTTAAAAAGACTAAATAAAACGGAAAGTACATGAAAGAAAATCGTGTAATGAATATTACACATTATCTTATTCTTTTTAACTTGGTATTTAATTAATTCATTTAGTTCTCATTTCATCTGCTTCATAACTCTACAAAATTAATTATTTCACTTTAGTAAAGTTTATTTTTTTACAATCTACTACCTTTTCAGTTTTAAATCTCTTGAAATACAATGTGAATCTTTTTTAGCTAATTACAAGAATGATGTGCACTGTTCCAGATGGGATGCGGAAAGAAAGAGTAATAAGACTTTGTTTTCGCCAGAAGTTCCTGCGATTACCGCCAGACCATAAGATACATCCACATGTGGTTCTGTTTACGTTGTCGTTTCCTGCCCCTCCACTACCACCACTGCTCATCCCACACGTCAGGCCATGCAAATCATCTACGGGGATTCCCCACGGCATCCTCCGTATTTTGGGCCTTCTTATATAAACTGTTTATTATAAGCAACTATTTACTAGAAGAAGACTTCTCACAAATTGTAGCCGAAACTATTGTCGTAATTATTAAGTATTTTGTATAACAGTCATTATTCAGATGTGCCAGCTTAATTTATTGAAACTAATTCTGGAGTTTGGTTTTGTTGAATTTGAGTTGCTATCTTAAGTTAGATCGAAAGTGTAACGACTTTTCTTTGGGAATTTACAGGAATTCGGAATTACACATTAAAACTTATTTGTTAATGTGTAATGGAAATCTTGAAACCTAATCATTAGATTGTAATAAAAATCAGTTTCTATTACAGAATCAGAAAATGTAGATAAGAATCGGAATTTTGTGAATTTGAGTTCATTTTATAAGAACCTTCGTTTTTCAACCATTGGTAGACATTTGATTTGATTTTTTAATAACGTATAAATTACTCACGACAATGTCGAAGCATAGATTGTTGTACATGCTCAAAGATTCCTGGCATTCCCCGAATATTTGCAGCGGTTACAGCGATTCTTGCGACGATTTTTGCTTCAGAGTTAACTGGAGTCTCGTACACGACGTTCTTCATGTATCCAAAGAAGAAGAAATCGAGGCATGTTAAATCGGGTGATCTCGGTGGCCAGGTGACGGATCCATCGGTACCCAAACGTGTCGCTCAGATAATCACTCACAGATGCATGTCAGCCAATTCTACATTTCAGAAACGTTCCATGTTAATTTCAGTATTACGTCTGTGATAGTGGAATGCTGACGTTCTTTTTCGTTTCCACTTGATGTAGACTAAACAAACAAGTATCATTATTCATCTTGTATCCTTAACTTATCGCTTACATGTATTGTAGTGATTGCAAACAAAAAACACTGTGACTATAGAGTCCGCATGCCTGTTCATACATAATGTCTTTGGAGCACATAATCTATATAGTACATCACCAGTAAAGCGCTAAAATATGATGTCAGCGAACATGCATTCATTAATAAAAAAGAGTTCCCCGATCTACCATTAAAATCTGTAACACCCTGTACAACACCATGTACATATGTACACAGAAAATATTGTCATGATTGTCTACTTAACTTAAAATAATATTTAAGTCACACAAAGAAATATCAGAAACAGATCAAAAAAGTAAAAAAAAAAATCATCGAAGATGCCTTGTTTTAAACACATTAAATTTTAATATGATGCGCCTACAAACACAAAGAGGACAAAGGTGTTCAAACGAAATAGAGAGATTGCAAGTGCTTCAGTAAAAATTATATATAAATAATTGAATGAAAATAAAATATTCTATTATAGAAAAAGTTATCATAATTATTACACAAATGAATAAGGATATAAATATTAACGAAAACGTATCTCCTTACATAAACTAGACGCCGACTCAACTTGATAGCGAATAGCTTCTTATTGAATAAAAAAAAAATGTTTAATTTCAAAATTGTTTTATATATTTTGTTAAAGTTTAAAGTAAGGAATTTTGTTGCCGGTATGGACTTATCACTGTAAATCACTTTCCTTGCTTGTTAAATACAGTAGAGCCCCGATTATCCGCGAAATTGGGTGGCAAGGGTACCGCGGATAGTAAAAATCGCGGATAATCACAAAAAAGAGTTACACCTCATTTTTACTCTTTTTTGTGATTATCCGCGATTTTTTTTTCGTGTTTACACCTCATTTTTAACACGAAAAAAAAATATTTCAGCATAAAAACTACGTTTTATCATACAAAAAACATTACATGCAAGCTTTTAAAATATGTAAGTACAGCAGAAACCTTTCTGCAGAGCAAGAGCTTGCCACTCATCCACAAATTCCAAGATGGCCTATAGGATTACGATGCACAATAAACCTGTCAGTAATTTTCGACCTTCGCACTGTAGGGCCTATTGTATTTTCCCTGTTGTTGACTTGGATTAAAATTGTTTTTTTTGAAGTTCGTAATTAAAAATTTTTCGCAAAACTCGCGGATAATCCGCACCGCGGATCAACCGCTCGCGGATAATTGGTGCTCTACTGTACTATAATTTGAGAAGGAAAAAAAATTGTATGTTCAAGAAGGTAACGAATACGATTTTCATATTCAGAATACGAAGTCAGGACCATAGACTTGGTAATTTCAATCTACACAACGTCACTATCTGTGCTGCCATCTTTCGATTGCCAAAGTAAATATATCGTTTAACTACTTAAGCGATTGGTTTAACATCGTTGGATTAATTAGTCTCTTGCAATTTTGAAAGTCGTAGATTAGTTAATTAGATCTGGATTGAACATGGTGATTAAAAGTGAAATCGATAATTATTAAAAGCAACTGATCTTATCGATTCCACCGTTTTGTATTGTTGTAGAAAAACTAGAAATTGCATTTTAGGTAGGTTTTCTTTATTTTTGTGGTTTATTAGTCTTGTCGTCTGTTTTTGTTTTCGTTTGTATGCAATTAAATTAATTAAACCTTTCGTAAATTATCTCTCAATTGCGAAACTGAAGGAACCCAGCAGTGATGAAGAATATTGTTGATAGTAATGAGTTAGGAGTTGAGTGCTGTGGTTTCTCTGTCAAATAGATATCGGGTTTCATTCCTTTGAGATTAAATTAAGGATCGCAGGATTTTGCACCTTCCATGTTGCACGTATTTGTGATTAACAATGTTGATTTGTAATAAGATCGTCAACAATATTTTTTTTTTATAGTTAAGTTTTAGAATTTGTAGTTTTATCATATTCTGTTAGCAGTGTTGTAACTACTTGTTATTTGTAAAAAAAATATTATGAGTTAATGATAAAGAAATACAAGTGATTCCAATAAATAGCAATAAATAGCAATTCCACTAAAAAGCTCTGACAATTATATTAAAAAAAGACAATATGTTAATCTTATGGACACTTTTGCTAAGAATTTACAAGAGATTAGCATATTCTTATTTTAAGAAAACCATTTTAATCTTATATAAAGAAATTCTTAATTAAAGTGTAAATTAATTAATTAATCAAACCTAGTCTATTTTTCTAAAAAGTTTCTTCTCCTAAACCTTTTGATTAAAGTTATCCTAAAATTTGTTGTGGTTCTTGTCGTCTATCTTTGTTTTGGTTTATCTGCAATTAAAATTAATTAAAATTTTCAGAAATTATTTCTCATTTGCAAAACTGAAAGAACCCAACAGTGATGAAGAATTGTTAGTTATTTTAAAATGAAAATATAAAATTTTAATTAAACAGTAATGACTGACAGGGCTAGCTATGTATTTCGTTAAACGATAATTAATTGAACAAATATCAAGATGTAACTTTAAAATTGTATTTTTCCTTTCTAATATTTTACACTAATTAATACATAGTTAAATGTTGTAGTACTTTAAACATAATGAACAAAAATAAATATTTGCTGTTTTGATATCTTATTTACATGTATGCACTAGCTGTAAGATATTAAAATACAACCACGTTTAACCAAGTAATTTAATTGTGCTGTACTTGATTTAAAACATGTGATAGAACATTTATTGAAGTAACCCATAATTACAACTTATAATTGTATCTAATAATCTAAATTCAAATATATTAAAGATACCTGAAGAATGTCAGCAAAATGTTATGGGTTATAAAAGAAGAAGTGATTAAAAAGAAGTTATTATCATATTGAAATACTTAAAAGTGACTGTTTATAATAAAAAATATTGTAAATATATTAATTTTTAAAAACTTTAAACGTTCGGGTTTGTGTGTTTTATTAACTATATGTTAAAAGTTGATTAATTTTTTGTAATACTAACAAATGTATCGCGTTACTCGGATCTAAAGGGGAGCTGTTTGTGTTGGTTCCTCAAACATTTCATAATTACTCAGGAAGTGGAATTTCATTGATCAATGTTACCTCCAAGATGGCGAAAGTGAGGAACTTCTCTACTTAACATTCCTCCAATGTAGAGAAGCTTAACATCAAACAAAACTGATATGGTTGGGTCACAATAGATGTCAAAGGTACAGATATTAGTCAAGATATAGAAACAAATAGTTCCTGACAGGACGTGAAGCCTAAGTTCCTTTAAGTATTGCCTTTCCTTTTTCTTTCTTTCTATTTGTTTTCATTTGTCAAAAATAATGCAAAGGAAAATCTCCATTTAGTTTTGAATTATATCTGAATTGTCTTGGTATTCAGGAGATATAATTCAAAAAGAAACGAAGAGGGTTTTCTTTTTTATTATTATTTATTTATTTTTTCATTTTTTAAAACAAAAATAATTAAATCCGTTTTTTTTTTTACTTAAGTTACCTGAACCTAAATAATTTTAACTATACTGCAGCTAATTTTTGATTTCTTCATAAAGTATTAGTATTAGCTAATGTTGCAGCACTATTGGATTCAATTGGACTTAATCCATGATTAATTTAATACTGTTTGGAGAAATCGAACATAAGAGATTAAGTAGAGGATTAAATCTTTGTTTAACACATTGATGGCGATCCATTGTTTCGATTCTAATACTACACTACGGGGATTTTGTCACTTTCTCTGGCTAATTTTTCAACAACGAATTAAACGAAAAAAATATTAAATAATAAGTTTATCTTAAAATGTGGTTACCAAGTTTCAAGCAGATTCAACTAACGGTTCAAAAGGTATTGGGGGTGAATAGTGGCTTAATGAAAAACACTCGCAAAACGATTCTTCGATGTAGAGAGAGAGAGAGAGAGACACACATAGAAATGATCATTGCCATTTAAATGCCAAAATGAAAATGTCATTACTGAAAAGGGTTCTGTCGGTTTCAGTTGAGCTCACATTTTCTTGAATTAAATCATTGTTGATAACATTTTACTTAATCTTATTAAACTTCATAAATTAAAGCAGCGCAGACATTAGAAGGATTAATTAGAGGATTAATCAACCTTTGCTTAAGACATTGGGTGTGTTCGGATATGCCCGCTTGACTAGTTGATCAACTGGCTGTTCAGATATTACAGTTGATCAACTATCCATTGTTCGGATATGCCGTTGACGTCAACTCAGTTGGCGCCGGTTGATCAACTAAATCAACAGTCCAGAGAGGAGGTTGATCCCGTCAACCAAGATGGCGACATACACACGACTTGTTTATATTGTAGTTGTCGTGATATTCAAGAGAGGGCGCTTTTCTCGATTCGCTGTTTGATTACATTGTGTGTGACTAGCTTCACTGCGTAATTCCCTATTCATGTCCAAAAAATATTTTTTCATAGTCTATCAATCGTTCATCGTTCTCCTCGTCTTTCTAAATGCTTATTGCAATTGAAATTAACCAAATTACACAATCCAACGATAGAGTCGGCCATTTTGAGCGTAACTATCACGTTCGCAACTCAACCGTCATATCCGAACATACCCATTGACAGCAATCCGCTGCTTGTCACTTACTCTCTCTAATTGACAATTCTATATTTGAAATTATTCACTATATATAACATTACATTAATGTTCTTTTATTATCAATAAAAATATTTATTCTGTCACAAAAAAACAAAACAAAAAAAAAAACCTAATCTCGAGAAAAGGAGAAATTACATTATCGTTAAAATTTTAATGTTTTCGATTATTAGGAAAGTGCTTCTACGTAACTTGTGCATTTTCTACAAACATTTGTACTAAATCACTTAGTATTCTTCTCCCAAAGAAAGTAATCTCTACTTCAATATATGACAAGAATTATAATATCTCAATTAAATTCCATTTTAATTTTTAATTTTAATTTTTTTTTTTTAATTTTTAAGAAAATTTTTAAAAATATTTGTGCGATGGCGTACTTCTTCAATTGTCTCAATTAAAGTCTTAAAAAAAAATTGTTTTTATAATTCAAACGAAAAATATCCAACTGTTCTTTAAGTGTTAATAATAGAATTATCAATCAAAATTCCAAATAACAGTGGATAAAAAAAGCAACTTCAGTAATTTATTTATTTATTTATTTATTTATTTATTGCAATCACAAGAATAAAGATCGGTTGGTCAGATTGAAAATAGTCGAACTCTGGTCAGATATTTAAGGATTCCTGAAAGAAAACAAAATCTCGGCCTTTCACACAATGTATAGAAATTCAACATAGAAAGCCATAATTAAACAAGATCAATAAAGATTATGAAAATAGGAATACAGTAAAACCCCGTTATTACGCTCCCGCTTATAGCACTATCCCGTTCTTGACGCTCCTTTTGTACGGTCCCTGGAATTTTCTATGTAACTCTGTATATATTTACCCTCTTATAACGCTTCAAATCCCGCTTGTAGCGCTTTTTTTATATCGGAAATTTTGTATCGAAAAGAAATTAACACTGTAAAGATATTTTTTTTTTTTCCCTGGTATGAGGGAATCTTTGAACTCTGTGAAGTGCGGGCCTGTGATACAGTAAGTTAGTGCAAAATGTCGAAGCGGAAATCCCTTTCTATTAGTAAAATTTGCAAATTCTCCGTAAGTACGACGAGAATTCTATACTAAGTCAGAAGGATTTCGCAGAATCTCTAGGAATCCCATCATCCAGTCGGAGAACAATAATAAAAAATAAGAATGGAATTACCAATGCAGCGAAGGGTGGTTGCAAACATAAAAAATTAAAGTGTGGAAAATTTGAAGATGCCGAGGAAATTCTAATTGAATGGATTCATCAGTCCCGTGATGCATCAGTGCCATTAAGTGGCCCAATCATTCAAGAAAAGGCGCGTGAAATAGCGGGCAGTGCAATAAATCTGCTCCGAAAATATATTAGTGTTGCTCCTAGTGGTGTATCAATTGATGTTAATAATTACTTGAACCGCATTGAAAATATCGTAATTCATAACAGTAGCACACATGTAACGTGTGTACGGCAAACCACAATCAAAGATTTTTTAAATAGGAAATAAGCTCATATTTGCATTATATCTATTGCACAATCAAGTATGTTTCCTGTAAAATGGTGTCTAAATGTTTCCCCATCTCATAAATCATTTCCCGTCTATAGCGCTATCCCGCTTATTACGCTTGAAGTTCATGGTCCCTTGACGAGCGTAATAACGGGGTTTTACTGTATTTTGTTTTTAAAACAGTTTTTAATGGAGATCATACAAAATAAAAATCCTTCTTAAACATTAATCTTAGATTTTTTTTTTTGTCACAAATTCGCAAAACTAATGCTTACAGCCTAAGGAATAAGATCTTACAGTGCCTATGTTGTCCAGACGGAAGGATACATGACGTCATATCGTAAGCTGCAAAATTTTATGGTGTAAGCTAATCTTTCATAGTATTTAGGACAGGTTATTTTAGCAGAAACCTCATTTTATTTAAATTTAGCAGTTATCCAGAATTAAATATTTAATCGATATTTTTTCATTAGAAGATTTTACATTCGGTAAAAGCTTTTTTTAATCAAAATTTCCTAGAAAAATATATTTTTTTTTCTAATGGTACGAAAATTCTAAGATTTACCGTTAGCTGTAATTTTCTTTCTGCCCATCCGTAAAATTATTTATTTAAGTAGATGAAATTTTAATGGTAGATATCAAATTGGGTTCATATTGATTTTTCCCAATCCATATTTTAAAATAAACTTCTCATAGATAAGAGAAAGGCGGAAAAATGATAAAAAATAATATTTTTAATCGTATTTAATAAGTAATTTTTTATTTTAGCATTTCTTAAAAAGGGATTAAAGTGATTTTTTGTTTTCTCCTTTGAATGTAAAATTTATAAAATGAAAATAAAAAAAAATGATCATATTAAAAAGATTGAAAGTATTATTTTTCCTAAATATTCATGATAAAATATTTTAAATTCTCTATCAAAGAAGATTAAATGAGCAATACTTTCATGAATGTCTCAATAACTCTGCAGATAACATCATCTGAAGCTGTTCCACTGATCTCTTTCTCTCGTCCAAGCGCCATTCCTTGTCTCTGTACAGTGGCGCCGCACTATAAAGAAATCCAATTGGAAGAGGCAATTTGAAGGCACGGTGGTGTGGGTCGTTAGTGGAGACCACCGTGTGCCGAGCAGGATGTGCCGGCGGCACCGGCTACAGCGATCGGTCGATCGCTGCTTCGAAGCAACAGGAGTGTTACCCAACCTGATCGAGGCTTCCCGGCCGTGTCGCGCGAAATGACTCCGTCGCGCTGTCAACAAGGTAAGAAGCAGCATTTTCCCAATATAAACTAAAAATGATACAACACAAAACCAAATGCCTTGTGAATCGAACTGCAACAGAATCCGTATGCTCAAAGCGTCACTGTCTTCTTTCAATCTATATATTTATTTATTATCTAGAGTGGATATTATTATCAGTTTTCTATCAATTGTGGTGTTTAGAGAATTGCTTCTCCTAACAGACAATTGATACGTGATCCTAAGGAGAATTGATTGCTGGAACAAAATCAACACTGGCTTGCCCTACTGGGTCGTCGTGTGACATTGTTTACTTATTGTTGGGTTACGGATTATCAATTCCAATTGATTTTTATTTATAATGATCAAAATAAGATTATGATTTACTCTTTCGACTTGGTTATTTCTTAACAATTTGAGATTTATTAGTTTCTAATATTTACTTTATTTTTTTTAAACCAATTATAATCTTTTCAGTCACAGAGAACATAAAAAAAACGAGATAAGATGCTAAGAACATTGTTAATGAGTTAAAAAATATGAAATATTATTGTAAACTATTCTTAAATAATGTTCAGTGTTTTTCAGTATTTTTTTCTTTCATCCGTTAATAAAACTAGTTGAAAACAACTATTCTATCTTTTTATAATTTAGTAATTTAATCCTAACCATTCTGAGTTTTATTATATTTAGAAAAAAAAAATTACTTTATTAGAATTTTTTATATAATTTTTAGATTTATATGTCTGAAACAAGCACAGATAAAATTATTTGATCAGTGAAACTCTGTAATAATTATAAATTTTAAAGAGAAAGTATTATTATAATTATTATTATTATTATTATTATTATTATTATTATTTATTCATTCATTTATTTTTTTATTTTTAAAGTAATGGTAAGTAATATATTTTTTGGGGAAGAATTTCTAACAATAGTATCAGAATAAGAAAAAAGAATATCACAGTTTTATAAATAAATGCAGTAATCCATTTAATTAAGGTTTTTGGATTGTGGATTTCGTAAGGAGATTTTTCATAAACTGTCTTATTATAATTGCTTTTTATTTGTTTTCTTAAATCCCTACCTTCAATTCCAAACTGTTTATAATCCATCGCCTTTCCTGTTTTATTAACGAAGTCATTACAGCCTGAATGAGAACTAAAGTCAAGTCAATAAAGATTTACAACTGCTTTCAATTCTGTGATGATACTGCGACGCGAAAATAGCTTCCGTTAACCTGTTGAATGAATTTAGCTGTTATTAACCGTTGCCGCTGACTTGACAGTAGATTTATAAACACTTGAATTAAGAGACCAAACGATCACATTCCTGGACCCATATTACTGAAATAAAGTCTTCATAGAATGTGAATAGACAAACTATTTCTTAATATTTGTGCTTATTTCTATATTTACGACTTTGCCGCTTTGAGAATTTCAAAAAAATTCATATTCACTTATAAAATCGGAAAAAGAATGAGAATTTACTTGTTCATAACAATATCTAGTAAGGAAAAAAAAAGAACCTGATATTATTGAACAGTTTTCGGAAATAATACGTAGTTTGGAAGATGTAATGGATTCAGCTTTTTATTGATTTGTGTTTTCATTTGTTATGAAATCTGAAGTTTATAGATTAAGTTCAGAATAGAGAAACACAATTAAATTTAAATCGATAACAAAAAACATGTCGAAGGATAGAATATTTCAAATTGTGTAAATTGGATCCTGATGTTAAAGCTAGAAACAAGAAAAAAAATCAGCATTTTTTTTTTTATTTCTGTTATTACTAAAACATTCTTTCAAATACTGGCAGTACATGCGTCCATTTCTTTAAAAACCTGTACAAATGACCAATCATATATTTCTTGAGTGCCTTCTTATCAATCAAAACAACTCACTTTCACGAATTCCGGTTTAGAAAGTCCACTTATTTCAAAAATAGACTTCTGTAAATTGAAAGTTAATTTTTAATTCTAACATAATGGATATTCTTTTATGATAACATTACAACAATGAACTTTTTATACATAGGTTTTCATTATTGTAGACAAACTTTACTGCTGTAAGGTCCTTGAACGAAGGAATATTGTTATAAATGTTTAATGTATAACTGACGCTCTTGGGAATTTTCTTATTCATTGTTAAGTTGCTGCATGTATTGTTATTTATTTCTATGTACCTTTCAGAGAGTTCGCATTGAAGTTATATTTATTTATATTCGTTAATACTAAGTATATATTTAGCTTTCAAGTTTAATTTTCGTGAAAGACATACTAGATGATAAAAGACATAATCAACATCAAAAATCAGAATCTGATAAAATTTGAATCTTTCAAAAACAACACCATTCAATTAATGATAAAAAAATTATTTACTTTTTAGAATCTTCACATACTTGGATTGATTAGAAACAGTAAACAGATTGATTTCCTATCAAAAAAAATTAGAAAGGGACTGCAATTGGAAATCGTTTTCTTCTCGATTGTTTCCAATTGGTTGATTCATACAAGGCAAGAGATAATGAAAATATTTTTATTCCCTTGAATCTATCAATGCGAACTTCACATTCTGACTGTCGAGAGTTTTTACCATTGTCAATGATATTCACTTCACGAAATAATCAATAATGATTAAACCGATGATATGAAAAGTGCTTTTATCCTGGTATTTTAAAATATACTGTTTGGTTGCTGTATATTTCTCAATAGTTAAAAGACTTAGGAAGGCAGCAATAGATGTTGATAGGCTTTAATGAGCATTAATCATAGACGCATTTCTCCGAACTCTACATTACCAATAAACTCTTTTATTGCCACCCGCAATGGTTTTCAGGAACATAATCTCCTCCGTCAGCGACATTACGCTTTTGAACACCGTCCAGAGGATGGACTATTTTTAGCAATCAACAACACAAAACATAAAAAGTTGTTTGTTCTTTTCCAGGTTTAAGTGAAATTGTTCATTAGAATTTGAAAAAGTTACTGGTTATTGAAGAAAGAATGAGAAAACAGTTCATTAATAATTCGATTATTATAAAAATAAATAAAAAGACTTAATTCAACTTTTTCTTTTTAGGAAAATTGGAAATTTCACATTGTATGAAAGCTATATAATTTGATATTATTATTAATACCTAACTTACACTAGATTTTCTTGCATTTATATTTCTTACTAATTCCAGATGAGAGCTGGTATTATTCCTCATTAGAATTTCAATAAATTTCTATGTAATCACCAGGAGTACTCTAAGATTAAAAATACTTTTTTTTAGTGTTATTTCTTCAATTTGCGTCACAAACTATATAAAGAAGCAAATATATCTTTCTTTACATTTTACAAAAATACGACTTTCTGTTAAGAGTCTTATAAGGATCTTATTTTAACTATCATGTTTCTTATTCTGTTTTGACTGGTCTTCAGTATCAAAGTTAAATCTTTCTTGGGGATAAATTCAAAATTAGTAATTCTACTTTTCGTATTATTCAAGACTAATTTCTAAAAACTATAGAAAAATGAAACGAGAACTGCAGATTATAAAAGTCAGACTCAGCTTCTGTTTATTATACTCTTATTAGCTTCGATTAGATGACTTCGAAATTATTGTTTATTTCATTTTGTCTTCTTATTCCGTCTTTCAATTCTTCATGAAAATATCTTAAGCCCCGTAAAACATCTCTTGAAATGCAACAAGGGTTTTTTTTTCCAGAAAGAACATTGTTTGACTCTTTGACAGTAGACTATTGCAATCTTCGATATATTTGAAGTAAAGCTCTTTTTATGCTGTTGCTCTCTTTAAGGTGTAAGTAATTATGAATCCAGAAGCTGCACAATTCTTACATTTGACAATGAAGGTGAAATAATAAGTTAAATTATCCCGCCTCCGGAAAGATTATTAATTTATTAAAAGTAATTTATTGGTGCTTCAAAAGAAAATTAATATTGACTGTTAATTATAAAATAAAATTATTTTTAAAGACAAATCGTCTTTAGTTGTTTAATTAAAAATTATAATTATGGGTCAGCCCGATTAGTAACCTGAACCCTTGAATTGTAATGGAAAGTAGCAGGAGGATTAACTATGACGTCAGACGAGACATGTGGTCACTCCGATTCGAGAAGTCAGAACGCCGCTTGCTTAAGGACTCAAGCAAGGCGGTAATTTTAAGTTAGACAACTTCCTACCAAGATTAAACTGCAGGAATTTGCGTGTGGATTCCGTGATTAGGATAAGGACGGTTATCTACAGGGAAATCAACACTGGAATAAGGTCAATTGAGAAACAAATATTAAACAGACGGAACGCAAAACTGTGAGTGTTGAAAATTTATTTATTTCCACATTTTGGATTGGGAAACTGGAAAAGAAGAAACGTACTAAGTGAACGTTAACCAAAGGAAATAATTAAAACAAGGAAGTTAACTAGGAAGATAATATGAAGTAAATGAATAATAGAAATTATTAGAGAATCGAATAACTTTGTATGTGAACAGTTGAACAGTAAAGTAACGAATTAGTCAAAGCGAGTCTAATTCAATTCTCAAGTTAAGGTGACTGAGAAAATATTTAGTTTGTGCATTAAAGTCAACGAAAAGAAACGAAACATTAGCAAGCGCTTTACGTAGTAATGATTAAGGAATCAGTAAAAGTTTATGGAACAGAACAGTGAGTCAATTTAAGTAAGAAACTATTAACTAGTTACATTAGTGAAAAGCCATTCACAAGTACTAAGTGAACGTTAATGTTTCACACTAGGGAAAAGCCATTGACGTGTTCGAAGTGAACTGTAATTCAAGATTTGCATACAAGTGAAAAAGCTTTATATTATTAAAGTGAACTTTAATCCTATATTAGTTATAGCCAATGTGCGACTTTGCTAAATTCAACTATTATTATTGAAAAGTAAGCAACTATAAGTGTTTTATATAATAAAGAAAAAAAAAAAAAATACCTTGCTCGCTTACTCTTTTCAGACAACATTTATTTTATGTATCCTTTGTAGCATCAACAACCAAAAAATGTTATTTCAAATGTTATTTCTTTATCGTTTTATTGATAATCTTCATTTTTAAAAGGACCTGCAAAGTCAATACACACTAATTTAGTCTAACAACAGAAGCCTTTTTCAATCTTATTTCTTGTTATGTTTCGATGTCCAGGTTTTCGATGTTCCGTGTCTTCATTTTTGTTTGTTCAGCTGAACATTTCGCAAAATCTTTGCCATTTGGAATTAATTTGGCTATTTTTGTTTTCCTTTCTTCCCTTTGACAACTCATTACCGTAATTTCCAACGATTTTTTTTCAAATAGCTGTTCAACGCTGAGTCAATCAATATTTCGGAGCAGAGAGGAGGGAACATGGAATTCTACTCAAATTCTTCACTTTACTGAATTTAATCAAGGAATATTTCAATAATCTTCAAGAGAATCAGTAGCTAAAGATTAGATAAAAAAAAAAGAATACATAAGTTTATTGTTTCATTTAATTTTTAAAGATTTTTTCATAATTTTTAATAAAATGCAGACGGTTATGATTTAAAACAGATACTCCTTTTTGTTAGTTTAATTTACCATAAATATGAATTTACTAAACATTCCGTATTACTTTTTCAACTTTTATTTTTCTATCTGTCGATTTCCTTGTTACATTTTTTTTTTTTACTCTAACAAGTTGATGAAACATTTCAATTTATTTCAATTTACTTGCTTTCAAAATTGATTACACAAAAGTAAGGCTTTGGCTCAATAGCCGTGGCTGGCAATATAGAAAAGAATGGATAAAATGGGATTATTTTTTACGTTTAATTTTGTTGCAAAATAAGCTGTTGGGACTTTGGGTCTGCATTTTTCGCTTGTAACATTTCCTATTGCTTTTTATCATTGCTTTCTTCTTTAATCTTTTAAAGTCAAAATTAAATTCTTATTTCTGTAAAGTGTTCTTTCTGTGGAGTTCTCCTCTATTGATATTCTTTTTTCCTCCTTTCATAGCAATATGGATTCAAGGCTCTTCCAGCGAATGTAAACAACTTCTGAAAAGGCTTTTGAATCCATTCTACAATTTTCTAACAAAGACTTGGTTATTGAACAGAATATTTAGCTCTAATGAATATCCGGCAACTCTTTTAATCTAGTATTTTCAAAATTTACCAATTTCAAGATCTTCCCACAGAAACGTGATTTGGTAGTCTAATGTTAAATTTGCATATTTGAAGTAAGAGAATAATAATTACTTATTGAAATATTTATTAATAATGAAAACAATAATCAAAGCAATAACAATTCTAGTCTAATAAGTCTAATTCTTTCTTTCATTAATTTCTGCTACCGTTTTTATGATAAATTTGCTTATTTCAAAATAAATAGACAAATGTAAATAATTTAATGATATGTATATATACAGTTTACACAGAGTTCGAAGTGTGAGACTGTAGGTTTCGTGGATCTTAATTCATTAAGATACAATGGATACATATGAACATAAAATTACATTAACACATTTAAAAATTATTTAAAAAAATCTTAATGAATAAAAATAAGCTTTTAATTCATGTCATTCTTACTTTTAGAATTTCTTAATGCAAGGGAGGGTTTACTTTTTTGTTATTAATTTCTTTAAGAAGTAAAAACTTAATATTTATTTATTTATTGTGTTTCTGTAACAAGTTAATTAATTTTCTACAAACTAGTTTTGAAATGGACCTTTTTTTTTCAATCATAACTCTAATGTAGGGTAATTTAAATTTTCCATTTCATTTTGATGTCCTTCTGTCTTTATTTGAAAAAGAAATTTAAAGTATTTGAACAAATTTCATTTAGTTTCGCTTCTGAGTCGCTACGTTGCACCTTTGCAAAGGAATTACCATTAGAATGTGTTCGAAGATTGAATCTCGGTTATTTGCTGGATCTTCTCCCTTTCTTCTTCCGTTCGTGTGAAACAGGGGAAGGGATTTTCCTTCGAATCTCTGTCAAGGTCGATTTCCAATATTCATTGCAGGCGACATCGTGTGGGAGGTCAATTTTCCGCCCTTTGACTGTGACACCGATATTTCACTACCCCAAGCGGAGAAACGATTTTTTTTTTCAATATTACCTACAATGATTTATATCGTACGATGAAATTTATTTCTCTGAATTAATATCAATATTAAGCTTTATATTTGACAACGTAACATTTCCAAATAATAAATTTCTGTACTTATGTCGAATAGAGTTCAATAGAATTTTTTAAGTATATATGTTTTATCAGTTTTTACAAGAAAGTACTATATCTATTTAATTATATGTATACTAGCCGGGTGCCGTCGCTTCGTTCCGGAACCCTTACATATATAGCATTAAAAAAAAAAAAAAAAAATTATTTATTCAGCAAATTAATATTGAGATCGGAGAATATACGACTTCCCAGCCGTTTGTGGCCTTCTCCGCTTAACTCAGATGTATTGCGGGTTGACGCCACACACCTGGGGTTGCCATTAGACACTTCATGGTCAGTTTGCCATAATTTAAAATTTAATCTTTTTACAATTTTCAATCGCTAAGTGAGGATAATTTCTAGTTGTACTTGATCAATTAAATATTTCAAATTTATAAAAGCTATTTTGGCAGTCATTTGATTGAAAAAAATCAAACACATTGTTGATAACGAAAGGTATTAGTTTTATTACAAAACTTCATGATAAATAACATGTTTTGTGAAAATTCTTGAATCATTTTCCAAAAGCTTTCCTTGCTCCGACGTTTTTGTAATTTAAAATTTTGCTTACAGAATGACAGACAGGAATAACGTTTTTATAATATATAATAATAACTTTGCATATATAGCATTAAAAAACATAACTTTATTTATTTAGCAAATTAATATTGAGATCGTCAAAGAATATACGACTTCCCAGCCCTTTGTAGCTTCTCCGGACAACTCAGATGTATTGCGGGTTGGCGCCACCCACTAAAAATTTAATGCGAAAATCACATTCTTTGCATGCATCTTGCAAACGCAGAAACGTTTGTGAATGACTGATATATCGTTCGATAGAATTTTAAATACCAACATTTTCTCAATATAATGTTCTCTTCCAACTTTTTCTACGTTTCGTTTCAATTGAGAAAAAGTCAAAATTTGACCCTTTAAAAGGCGACATCTAAAAAAACCAAAAAATTGTTTGAAAGATTTTTGTAGCATTTTGTTTGTCTTAAAAAGCTCTACAATTTATCCAATTTCTTGACCAATCTATCTCTTGTAGTTTGGTCACGAAATTGGAAAAACTTAGTCTTATTACAGAATGACAGACAGAATAACGTTTTTATATAATGTATATGTTATACATTATGCTCACTAGAGGCATTGATGCTCTAGCGAAAGCTGACGTACTTTGGACACGTGATGAGAGCTGACAGATCAATGGAGAAGAATATAATGCTTGGAAAGGTCGGAGGGAGCAGAAGAAGAGGAAGATAGTGAACAAGATGGCTGGATGGTGTAAAGGAAGCGACTGGAAGCTACGGGATGCTGCTAAAGAAAGATCAACTTGGAGAGAGCTCGTTCATGAGCCAGGAGTCGAAGACGACATAACACAAACATATATTATAATTAAATTTACATTTTTATTTATATTATATTTATTAATTTATATTTTTCATTATAAAACAAGGTATGAGCAGCAATCCCAGTAGCGATCGCATAATGCCCCCCTCGGCTTCTATGCAGAGCGAATGTACGGGTCACATAAAGAAAAACAGAAAGGTACCGCTTCAAATGTAACCTCAATAAAGAACTCAACGGAAATTATAAAAAAAAAAAAACAATATGAGAATATTAGAAAGAAGTTAACAACTCTCACTGATATTCGAAAATCAATAAAAGAAAATCTAATAACTGCGGAAAAACCCACTACTGCCCAAAATTAGAAAATAAGTCAATTGGAGTAGAAGGTGGAAATGTTATAAAAACAACAAAGGAAAAATACTGTAAAACATAGAGTTGAAGAAATACAATGTGATAATTTATTTGACCCAACTGTTAAATCTTGGAAACTTTACAAAACTTCAAATCCCACAGAAAAAAATAGAAGCTCTCCA
Source organism: Thereuonema tuberculata (assembly GCA_023159025.1). Lineage (NCBI taxonomy): Eukaryota > Metazoa > Arthropoda > Chilopoda > Scutigeromorpha > Scutigeridae > Thereuonema > Thereuonema tuberculata. The sequence goes on from JAFIDM010000002.1 coordinate 8,530,766, forward strand.
TAGATTTGGGAGATCCCATCATTTTAAACATGTAGAAGAATAAATAATTTTATTATTGTTTGCGAATATAATATTCTTCTATAATCCTACTTCTTATATGAATTTCAGTTCGTCAGATCAATATTTGCTGTTGGAGAATGGCTTTAGAATGAACCAATCAGAAGGTCTCAACATAGGGTCGCCTATGGCAGTCCGAACCTGAAACATATGCTAAATACAATGTTTCTCCTAAAATTCTCAAAAATATGGGAATAAATTCCTAAGTTGGGCTTTCTTGATGTCTTAAAAATGCATTCTGATATTTTTTTATTATTTCTGGGGTCTTTTTCTTATAGAAAAAATCACGATAAACACCGGCTTAACTCTAACAGTTCGCAATGCTAAAACCCTAGCAACGGGCTTTTCGAACTGTGACGTAGATTGTGACATTAACAGTCCGTGGCCCAGTCATGAATTTCTCCGACATCGGACACACATAGCGGGATATAAGGCTTCTCCTGATTTATAAGTTATTTTGAACATTATTCTTTAATTAATATATTTTAAATACTTATTTGTTGTTTCGTCTTGTAAAACTCATCAAATTAGTGTTTTCTTTTGTATCTAAATTTTTCTTTTTAACTTCGAATTTTCGGTTTTCTCAGTAGTAATAAAATTTACTATCTTAAGTTATATTTTTAATTTACAGTCATTCTACTGCAAGAAGGCAGATTTCTGTTTGTAGAAGTTTCATATTATCAAATTAGAATGGCAGTTTGAAAAAATAGAAAATATAGAACATGTTCATTTTTTTAAGTGAAAGCGTCTAAATATAGTGTTTTAGGTGTAGAAGGACTAGTAAATATTACATCTTCATCCTTCAGCATTACTTCGTTTGTTTGTTTGTTTGTTTTTTAATTTTGTAGCAACGCATTTACAAGCTGCGTTAAGAAAAAAATTCCAGCAAATTAATATTCATATATTTTTGTTTGAGTAGCAATTGAGAAAAAAATATATGAAAAAATATGAAAACAAAAACTATATACACATGCACACTAAACGAAAAGATTAAAAAAGAAAGCAATAAAGAAAAAAACACCGACATTGGATGTTTATCTTTGGCCTTACGGGAAGTAAATATTTATAGAAAAGAATTGACAGACACCAAGTAAAAATAAAAAGTGTTATTGCAGGAATTAGGAGTTTGTCACTATCAAAGTCTATTGATAAAGCGGTCAGATCTATATAAAGTGCATACAAAAAACAACAACTTTATTACATAACTAACATTTATTTCCATACTCGTAATTGCTGCACAATAATAAAATCTATTCGTCATCAGTTAAAAGAAATGAAAAACACAAAGACTTTATTTTAAAATGATTAGAAAGAACCATTAATACCTCTAATACACGGCATAAACATATCAACGATTGTCTCAAAATATTCTAAAAATAACTCGTTTTAGGAATACTGTATCAGTCAATATAAAATATTCTTGATCTATTTTATCTGAAATATAAATGATGACAATACTATTTGGTAAGAACATCTATAAATTGAAATAATCGTAATTAGATACATACATATATTTAAATTAAGATTTTTATTATCAAAATTTAACAACAAAATTCCTCTCCAATAAAACAATAATTCTTAATTTCATAAGAAGGCCATCTGTAATCTGAGAGTTACAAACTCTACGAATGAATTACGAAAATGAGAAGAAAAATACACTTACCAGTATATATAAATATATGTACTGTGATGAAATCAAAAGCAATTTAAATATCCTACACTAGAAATCAAAACACACTAGTAGGATATTTATATTGAAGATACAAAACATTATTTCTTACAGAATATCAATTTCACAATAGTCATAACATTGACATTTAGAATTATAAAATGACTGATTAATAATAAAATTAATTTTATTATAATACAACGAACATCTTTTAACGGAAAATAATAATAATAAAGAAAAAAAATAAAAAATAAACGAATAAACAAAAAAAATATACTCCAGGAGGCTAGTTTTCTGTTCGACTTCGTCCAATAGTTTTGAAGAATACTGAACAGAGATGTCAATATTAAATAAACATTTTATCATAATTTTGTTACAATTTAAATAATCATAACAATTCATAAAAAAAATTCCACCATTATACCGTATACTAATTTCATATAACGCATTGTAACTGTAAATACGTAATAAATATCTTATTTAATAATTTACGCTTATTTAACATTTTTTAAATATGTGCCTTTTTTTACTGCCATACCATTAATAACATTAAAAAAATGTCATTCTTAAACAATGTCTTCTTGATTTTTAATATAACAAGTGCATTAATCGTTCTGCTGACATTGCTAAATGAAGGAATTTTTTAATCAATTTTATTTTGTTAAAATAATGTTCTGTACTTGCTATAGGCATTGTAAAGAAAATTCTTACTACAGTTCATACATTAGGAAAAACTTCATTGTATTTGTTGTTATATATATATTGAAATATATCCTGCGTATAATTTATATCTTTTTCAAAATCAATTCATTTCATCAAATAATTACTTGAATCAGATCTTCATCAACATCTTATTTTGCTAATTCGTTATTTTCATTTTTAATTTTTTAATTTTTTTTTCTTTTCTTTTTTTCTTCTTCTTTCCTTTTCCTGTACAATCGGAGCCTTGGTTTATTGCACCTGCTGCAACCATCTCTCCCAATGATCGACCCTGCCCCATTCATAAAGTCTAAAAGGGGAGCTTTTAATTTGGTTCTGTCTGTCCGTAAGTCGCGACCGTCACAGCCCAAACCATAAGTCGTATGACATGACCTGTTACCTTATTCGAAAGGTTATGACTTATAGAGGTGAAAAAAAATATGATTTCCGGTCTGCGTCACTTTCTGTCTCACAGGAAGTAGAAGCAGCCGAAAATGAAACATGTCGTTACCTCTACGAACCGAAAGTACAAGTCGGACAGATATACTTGATACCGTATTGGAAAGTTTAGGACTTTTAGTAAATACCTTAGAAAAGAAATAGCTCCAAATGAAATATGTCTCCACTTTCACAGCCCAAAATACAAATCAGACAAACATGACTTTTTTAGAATCCTTATAACTAAGAGAAAACCACCAGTTCCTGTCTCACAGGAAGTGACCGGAAATGAAGTATTTACGGTATCGCTTATGATATGAAACAAGCTTTTTTTCTTTGTTAACATTTTAAATTCAATCTCAAGCACCTCTTGATAGATATAAATCTGTTAACAGGGCTGTAATGTCAAACTTATAAAGAAAATTAGTATAGAAATAAACAAAGCAGTTTTAAGAAATGAAAGTATATAGATTCAAATTTCTGTAATGTTTCTTGTAAAAATTATGAAAAAACCAAACAACAATTTACATTCAGTTAAATACAGCTGAAGTTGAGAACAACTGAAATTACAGAAAAAACTTACGTTAAGTGAAACTGATTTTGGTATTGATTCGGTTTCCAATTTAGAGATATATTAGAGATATATTAAGAGTAAACATCTTGAAAAGATTCTCTTACCATCAGAAAACATGTTTGGTTGAGTAAAAACATCAGCTCAAAGATTAAATTTAACCCCTCTTACTTTATCAAATATAAACAGTATTGAATTTATATTTATATTTCTGCTTCTATTACAAAAAGCCATAAAATCTAATAATCTTTTTATGATAAGAAAGTCTTTCTTTTCCAAAACCATTGCAGTCGTGATTTCCCATGTAGCCCATAGAAACGTATGTAATTCTCTATATATTTCTAATAAGTTTCTAGAATAACATTAATACTAGCACACTAGCTAATATGTTTTTGCTGTTTCAGTTATTCCACGAATTTCTAGAACTAGGAAGCTTAATAATATCATTAAAAGGGAGTGATCAAACACTCATCTTATGAAATATCTGGAAGGAATGGGAATGAGTGGGAATTGTACGAGACAGATTGTTGATGTCATGATAAGTTGAAAGGAATATTTTTTTGGCTCCTCTCGGAAGATCTCATTCTGCCAAATACGATCCATCGGTTCAGGGTTATTGCTCTCCGTCATTCCGTCGTTACCTTGAAGCGCGGAAACGTATTTAACTGGAAGACTGGCCTATGCCACAAACAATCTCCTTTCCATTGCACGTAGATCGATGGTAACGATTTAAATTGCGAATAAAATGGGCACTGAAATCATAGAACTTACCTCTCGTAGTTTACGAAATTTGCCTCAAAATTTTCGAAAACTTTGATTGCAAGTGAATCTTTGTTGCCTTAAACCAGTGGTTCCTGCAATAATAAGCAATGACAACGAAGACCAGTTGGTCATAAAATCAAAATTTTGGCAAACAATGCATTTCTGAAATCAATTAGAACTTTTTTATACGATGTTAATTTTTCATGATGGATTAGTGTTTTTTTTTTTTCATTCCTCATGTCTATTTATGACGTAATTGAAGCTTAGCTATTTTTTTTTTCAATTTAGTGTATTGAAATAATGAAGATACAAAACTAGCTTAAACATCAACATGTTGTTAATTGTTCACTTTCTCAAAATTAAGCAATATTTCAGGATTATTGAAGTTTTCTTTTATCAAGTTGTTGAATGAAGTTTAACTTTCTGTTCCATGTGCAAACAATCAATAATACGAGCGTGTTGGAAGTCATGCATCATTTTTCTTATGCAATAGATTACTAGGCCCGCCGAAGGTACAAGCTCCGCTAATTCGATGACCATCGGGCTAATTGAGATTGTGTGGTCAACCCAATGGTGAACGAATATCTGTTCCCCTTTTACAGAGAGCTGAATAAGCCCTAGGGCCCTTCCGGAGGAGAAATAAAATAGGAAAACATCCCTGGAAATCTCCACCGGGAAATGAACCTGGATCCCACAACCCGCAGTCCTGTATCTGTACTTTAATCATCAGGCTTTTACACAGTAGATTAGAAAGTAATGAATTCTTTTATAAAATACACAAGTAAAAAAATTAAACTATAACAGCAATCGGTCTAAATATACAAAGGCTTTTCCTTTTAAATTCTACTATCAGTGCCAAATTTTTTGTTAAAGAGAACTCATTTTATCTAAGAACAAAAATGTTTAATTTTTTTACAATAATTAAACATACCTGTTGTAAGTTTTTCAATAATTAACGGCTACTTCTGGGTTGTATTTTGTCAAATAAATTTATAAATTATTAACAAAAATTATTATAATCAATGGAATGATAATTTCTATACTTAAAGATATAAAAACAAAAGATATCGGCAAAAAGTTTATTCCAAAAATCTTAATTAGTTAAAAAAGAAAATCAATACTTAAAATCTTAATTTTTGGAATAAAGTATTGATTTTATTTTTTGTTTTTTTTTTTGTTTTTTGTTTTTTTTTAATTTGGGAATTTTTTTTTTAATGAATTTCAGCCTTTCAGGTAAATTCCAGAAGAAAATAAAACGAGAATCTGAGATTTACAAAAATCAATATTTTTCTAACATATGCTTGTTGACTTAACCCTGTCCTAAGAATTCCCTCGGGCAACGCTCCCTAACTCTGCAGTTTCGAAAGGTGTCTGCAATTGAAACAAAAAACAAAGCAGAATCTGGAATGTTTATGAAATTTGTTTTGTCTGTCTGTCTATTCAGCGTGAATGTCTCTTTGGATGTCATAAAGTCTTTTTTCAATGAGATTATCAACTTCTAAAATTAAATTTGGATCCACCAACAAAAATCAAGTCCTTCTCGGTTCACCATAAATTTCAAAATATAGAAATCGACAAACATGAAATGAAATAATGTTAAAATGTTGAAATAGCTTGATAATGCAACTTTGTTGAATTATAAATTACATTACCTTTGAAGGATTTGTCTGTAGTGCACGTCATTGCCGGAAAACTGTAGGAGTTCTTTCAAATTTTAGAAATCTGAAATTTACTGAATCATAAATCAAATTTGACTTAATAAAAATTAATTGATGACTTAATTTCTCGAGATAAGTTGAAGCTTCCATTTCTAGATTTTCAAAACATAATGAAAATTTGTAAAGGTAAGATACAGATTGCTACAACTGAAATAGCTTAATTTTAAAATTTGTCATATTCAATATTGTTTTAATTTAAATTATTAATAGATATCAGGTTTGCAAGTAGCAGATATATACGTTCTCAATTTAACTGATTTATCCCAATCACTTTTCGAAATTTAAAAACTATCAATAATAACAATATTATGTATTAATATAATATTATGTAAATGTTTCAAACCTTGGGATTCCCCAGCAAAGTCAACATGGCGGGTCAAGGACCAAAGCATATGTTGCCAACTGTAAGAAAAGTGTGAAATATTGGTTAGGGACGTTGGTTGTGTCCATAAATTTCCTAATTACGCGTGTTGTGTTGAGTATCACAGCCTTCTGGAGTTGTGCATAAATGTTTTTGTTTAGTTAGTGTGCTGAGTCCTGAGGCACCAGACCAGTGGCGGACAGGACGATGGGTACAACATGTACTCGGTCCTGCCGTCACTGTTTCTGGAGCTTTAATAATTGTTATTATTATTAATATTATTATTTTATAATATAGCTAAAGACTATAACTGTGAAATCTCAAAATCAAAAACGAAGATAATGGAAATGAAATCATTTCCTAGGAAATGAAATCATAACATCAAAAATGTATTAATTACGTCGGCTTAGAACAAATCACACATTTCAAATATCAAAGGTATTTTTTGTAAATTGCCTTTATAATTAGTGTTGAAATTTTATTATATCATTTCAGTTCTTGCTCAAGTGTTGTTTATAGAACTCTTAAACTACTTTTTATTTATTATAAAACCAGTTAAGCCATTGTACGAATGTGTTATGCGAAAACATTAACAAATCTATTGTTCTTGTGCCTGTTTCTTTGCATTTTATCAAATTACCATTTTCTTTTGTAATTCTTTAAAGAGGAAATTATCCCCTTTTGGAAGAAGACAAAACAGAGAGATTTTGCGTTTCGGGGTTTAATTGACTTTATTAACAATAAAAACTCACCTTTTAATCGTGATGAAGTAAGTTATTGATAAACATATTTACTTTGATATTTATATTAAAGCTTCTCTAGAAATCTTAAATAGAAAGCCTTAAATGCAGAATCAATCTCTCTTAACATTCGAAACTATGAGAGGGGAAAGGAATTTACAATTTTTAAATCTTACAATTAATTTTAATTTTGAAATCTTAAAATTTTTAAGCAATATGGCATCCTTTGTAACAAAAACGCGGAGAAGATGCATCTATTACGTTTAGAAAATCACATAAGAAAGAATGAGAGAAATTGTTTCTAATTAACAAAACCCAAGCAAACTAATACACCTTAAAGACTAGAATTCTTTTTATTTCGATGTCATTTCAATTTGATGTTATATTTTCGTTTTGACGTTATGATAAAACGTTATGTCATGTATCACAAGAGAATTTTATTTATATCGTAGATTTGATAATGATTGATATTACAAATTAAAATAATAGTATCAAAAGTAATTGTCGGTGAATTGAACATAAAGGTTGACTCAAAAGTTATCTTCATCAATATAATAAAGTTTATTTGTTTGTTTGTTTGTCTTGAAACAATGTCGTCATTTCTCAACGAATCTTTACAGATTTGGCACGGAGTTTCATATTCATCCCCAAATAATGCATGAACAACGAAAACCAGGATCTGGACTAAGATTCGTAAACGACGAGGACAAACGTTCTTGAAAGTATGCTATCTCCGAAACCGCTTGAGTTGCAAACATGAAATTTGGCATGAGTGTAATGATCACGTGTTTTGTTTTTTTTTTTACCGATTTGGGAAATGTTTAAAGTAATAGGAGCGTGGAGAAGGACAGACATGTGTCTTATATTCTCCGATCTCGATATTAATTTGATATCTAGGGGATTCCAGTTACAAAATGAGAATATAATATTCATTTGTTACTATCAAGTTATATATTTAGCAAACAGGAACTTCCAACAGGAAGTGATCTCACAATTGCAATTTCTTCCTCATTCACATCAGGGGACAACTCTTTTTTGTAAACCGCGCGAAGCACGGATATTTTGCTGGAATTCAAGAATATCCAGGAAAGCTTCAAAACTTCAAGCTAATTTAGAAGGCAACTAGCTCAGAAGTTTTCTAATTTACTGTAATATAATTTTGTAAAGGAATTAAGGTAAAAAAATGACTTTATCTGTATTAATTTGATGCAGAGTAATTGATGTTCTTGGAAAATAGAGCCGGATTAAATTTGGATTACAATGAGGAGACAAACTCATTGAAAGAAAACTACAATATAAGGGGTCGTCCATTAATTACGTGAGGTCAAAAGGGGGAGGGGGGGTCCGGCAAAATCTCACCAAATCTCACCAAGGGGGGGGGGGGGCAACGAAAATCTCACGTCAACTTTTTCATTCAGAGAATATACGTATTATAATAGATTACAACATTTTGTAATATTGACTTTTTGAACTTTTTGTTTTTTTGACTTTTTGAAATCTCACGTGAGGGGGAGGGTCCCACCACATCTCACAAGGTGGAGGGGGGGGGGTCCAAATTTTTTAAAAAACACCTCACGTAATTAGTGAACGGCCCCCAATGCTTGGAATTATGAAGGGAAGGGAAGATCAAGAGCAATACGAGTACGAGTCTCTATGACCTAAAGAAAGCTAATAATGATTATTGAAGACTATGGAAGGTTTTTATAGAAGCAGATTTTAATAGAATTAACATCTGAATTAGCATTTTTGAATTTTAATTTAATTAACTACAGAATATTTTGAAAATTAAAACAAGAAAATATATATATCCCACATGCATCACAAGTTCATATTTAAATTTTCAGAATTTTAGCTGCATTGATAAAAGAAATATATAAATGGTTTGCAGTCACCTGAATTGACTGAGTCAGGAATTGCTTGACCAAGAGTCGGACGCGAGTGAATGGATAAAACAACAAAATCTAGAGACATTAATAAAAGCTATTAAAAATATTTGATCCTGGAAAAAATAGGATGAATCTATTTTAGTCGTGGATTTCTTTAAATGAGCAAATACTCGTTTGAAACTTAAAGGAAAGGATGTTTTTTCAATATGAACTATTTTAAAATTATCATTAGTTTGCATTCTGTTTACAAGTAGAAGCGACATGCTTTTGTTTTCATTGTTTTATTACTTTCCAAGTATAAATAACGGAAGTATTACAAATGAATAAACGAAAGAAAGTAAATATCCATGGTTCTTATGATTCGTCTCTTCGTTGAATTATATTTCTCTGTAAAGTTGTGCTCATGTAATGACATCGAAAGACTGTATTCGGAAGATTTGTAATTGGCCTGACTTAGATACGCCAGCTAAGAAAGAGATCTTGATAGGAGTTTTTGTGATGAATAATTAACGAATAAAGCATTTAAAATTTTTATTATGCAATATAATATATTTTTTATGCAGTATTTTAGTTTCTTATCAATGTTATAGGTGATCAATGGTATCCTCATGTGTATTGTGTAATATCACAAATAAATCCTAAGATTGGCAGAAAACAAGTTCGAAATATTGTGGAATGGAAGATTTCTTAATGAAACCAAATTTTTAATTGCCATAAATCCAAGAAAATCACTACTACTACTTTTATTATTAGCAATTACAGAAAAGAAAATCAAATTTTGTTCTAAATTATCAGGGTTATTATATTTACTAAAAATAATGCTGAATTTAAAGTTTCAAAAACACAGAAACAGAAATTACGAACTATCTTCCTTCGCTTGAACGATTTGCAATAGGAAACTCAATGAGACGAAAATGATTAATGCTGCTTATTAAGAAAACCCTTCACGGGATATTCATAGCAATAAATCACTGTTTCCAAGAGAAGGTGCTCAAAAAAGGCAATCAATTATATTTTAATTTTTAAATAAGGTTGACTTAACAAAGTTTAAAAAGAGGCAATTAGTAATGGATTAATCACTGCACGTATCTCAACGACTTCTATTGTTGAAAAACTGAACGGTTGTAAATTGCTCGTGAATGGATGTAAAAATAGTGCCGTGTTGTTATTGCTTTAATTAAAATTTAAACTATTCCCCTAGAGGTAGTGAGAGGTAAGATAAGTGAGACGAGTATTCAATAAAATCAATGTATTGAAAAGATTCTTCACATATACTCTCTCTCCAGTTTCATATAACGATTGTGTACATTCCCATCAGGTAAATCTTTAGATTTATTAACTTAATAACTGTGTTATTGAGGCGTGCAGGAGTACGTATTTTAATGGATAGCTGAATCTTTTATATGCTTTAAAAATCGTAGAAGAGGGTTCCAGCAGTTTTTCTTTTTAATATTCTGAGATAGCTATTATTTAATCAGATGACAATGCGAGAAACTTTGACGAAGTGAAAGTAAAAAACTAGTAATAACAGATAAAAAGAACACTGTCTGATGGCATTGTCATCACCGAAGAAAATTCAGTCACAAAGTAATTATGTCATTATATTATTCCTCCTTAAGTTAAATGAACAAGTATTCTGTTATGAAGTATTAACGGAAATAGAATAGCCGTCCATTGTTTAGTTTTCAATTCTTTTGTATGGGAATTTTTTTTCCCGCTTTCACGCTAATTTCTCGAAAAGCCTTCATTTGTTAAATAATTCAAATACCAGAGAAGGTTCATGATGATCCATAAGTGAAAATAAAATACGTACACTGTAGACAATCACCTGGTTACTTAACCCTTTTCGGAAAAATGGACAGCTCCATAGTGAATACATGCGACGCGACGTTGAGACGAAAAAGTTTTAAAAATTGTTATTAAGTAAAATTATTATTTTATTAGTCTATATGTAAAAATGCACAAAACACGAATTTATTTAGAATAAAATAAAACGAAAATAAAGTAAGAACACTGTGAACCCAGGTCAATCATTTACTTCCTAAATTATTTCCGAAGTCGAGATCTAGCTAAATCGCTTTCTCGCATCCGAAAACGGTAGATTCACGCTATTTCATCAAACTCCTTAGGCCCATTTTCAAGATAACATTTACAAGAATTGCTTACTTTATACTATTTGATTTGATAAATACATGCAGAGTGAATGATCTCATAAACTCACTTTTCTAGTAAAGTAAGTTAAAAGGAAGAAGACTGTTTTGTTCTCGATTCTTTGATTATTGTTGAGTCAAATGAAAAAATATTTTAGTACTGATCACCATTGAGTGAAATGCATCACGTGACATGCTGAAAGAATAACTCTAAATACCAGTCTAATATTCACATGGTTTCAAAGCTTAGATTCATATCCAGATACTTCGCATTTATTTACTTGTTTACGTGTTTTCAAAAATTATCTGTAATATAAATATTTTTAAGAACTAGATAATATCAATATGAATATTTCTTGTAAATATGCTCTGGTATTCATCAATTGCTCTGGTGAAGACGAGCATCGATCAATGGAGGTCGGAATGAAGACTAAAATAATCACATTTTTGGTTGGAAAAAGTATCAAAATTTAGATCAAATCGTTTTAACGTAATATGCACACAAACAAACGAAGCACTGACTCATGAAAGATTAACTTTTGCTATTTTAACCCTTTATTTAGATAAATTAAAAAAAAAAATCTGCCATCCACAGCCAAAAGGAGAAACATTCTCTTCTCGTATTGTATAAAACAATCAGTAACAGCAGTCAATTCTATTTCTTATCTTTTAGAAAAATTGTATTTTTTACGAAGTAGAACAGTTTGACGTTTTTTACCATAAGAAAATTAAGAACCGTCGGGCAAAGGCAAGAACTTAAAGATCTTTCTAGCCTAATTTCGAGTGAATAATAAATAGCAAGTTTCATAATAATAAAATTATGAATTTACTTTATGATTAGGGTGAACAGATGCCTCCGATTTTATCCAGAATATGATCGACGGTTGTTTGAACACGTTCCCCAATCTGGGTCTTCAAAGCCCACCAAAGCTTCTCCAGTCCTTCTGTAGGTTGACCTGTAGGTTTTGCTCCATAGAACTCTTTTTACAGCTTCCATTTCTCTTTATCAACTGGTGACTTAATGGACTTACAATAGCCTTGAGATCTGGTCTGGTATAAGCTGCCAAATGCATTAATGATTCTATTAAGCTTTTGTAGGGGGTACTTCAATGAATCTTCTTCTGAAGAAAACTTTTATTACTTTATTAGCTTTTGATTAGTATCCAATGGAGTAGAACAGGCTTAGCTTCTTCAATTTTATATTTGTTGAAAAGATCGTCTGTATATTTTTTTTATTTCATGGTTACTGAACCATGTGGAAGTTGATTGAATTCAATGCCCAAACAATAGTGTAGTTGGCCTTGATCTTTCATCTCAAACTTCGTTTGTAATTTGATCTTTAACTGTTGCAGTTGTTTATCATTGCTTGCAGCAGTAATCACAATATCCACGTAAATGATGACATAAATGACTCCCTCTTATCATATGGATGTGAGTAAATACATAGATCGACATTCAGAGGATTAAGCCCAACTCCTCTTTGTCCAGTGTTCTGTATCACTGTCGTCCAGTTTGTTTGAGTCTGTACAAGGCTCTTTTAATTTTACTGACGACGTCTCCTTTCTCGAGTCCTTTCAGTCACTCTTTCATTGTTTTCATTGCCCTCCATTCTTATCGTTTTTATTATTGAATTTTGTTATCATTTGTCTGAGAATATCTTCAAGTAGATCTGGTGGTTCCGTGAAGATTTCCTCTTTTAGTTCACCATTTAAGTATGGTGTAGTAATATCTAATTGCGCAAAATTAAAATTATACTCAGCTGCTAAAGCCATTGCAACTCTGATTGAACTTGCTCTGGCAATGGGTGCAAAACTTCCCTTGTAATCAAACCCTACTTCTTGGATATATCCTTTTGCAACTAGTCTGGCCTTCTTTCGTTCAACTTTTTCATCTGCTTTGTACTTTGTCTTTAAAACTAATTGGCAGCCGACGATATTGCGATCCTTTGGTCCATGTATGATATCCCATGCCTTGTATTTCATTTGAGCTGAAATTTCACTTCGATTGCTTCCTTCCAATCATTAGTACCTGCTCGTGTCTTAGCTTCATTAACATTTGCGGAATCTTCCATCTCTGATGAACCGTCTTGTTGTTCACTCACTATGGCTCCTTCCCTGGATACCGTTTTGTATTGCTTTTTCCGTTCCCATGTTGTCCTGTTCTTAATTGGTAGGTCTTCCAGAATCTCGCTTTAATTGTGACTCCTTCATTTTCAGTTTCACTATGGTTTCGGCATCATGATTATCATCATTGGATGTCGTTTTCAGTGAAATTACTGCTATCACTGGATCAATTTTCGTTTCATTCTTTTTTAAGTAAATGTCGCCTACTTGATCAAGCTATTTCGGTCTGCTTGGATGACATACGCTCATTTTTCTTTTAAATAGAACATCGTGTCCATTGTCTCCTATCTTTTCCACTGGTAAGAGATTGCGATATAAGCTTCATATATAGTAGAGTCTTTTCAAAAAGATTGGTATTACACTGTCCCATCACTGAAAATTTGTTTACTTCACCAATGTATTCTTGTTAGCCATTTGTACATATTGATTCTCTTTTTATGGATATTTGAAATGTTCTCTTCTTGAACTCAAATGCGATGTTACTGCGTTGTCCAGACACCATTGTGATGCTGTGGAACGTGCAAAACTTCTTTCTGTTGTTGCTCAACTTCTTCCATTGCATAGGTCTTTTCATTTTGCGTTGTCTTCTTTTCTACAATTTACGGAAGTTTGGCATGGCATTCACTTGATTTATGTCCAAGTTTACGACAAAGGAAGCATTTGAATTTAAATGCTTTTATTTGTGTGTTGGGTTTGGCTTCGTCACCTTTACACTCCTTGTCATATTGCTTCCATGACTTGTTGTATCTTTTATCCACGTTTAAGGCATCGGTTGACTTCTGGCTTGCCTCTGCTTCCTTCAATATTTTTTTTTACCTTAAAGGCTTCCGGTATTTGATCTCTTCACTCAATCGATAAAGAAAATTTTCAAAACTTTCTGGCAAAGTATATAGAAGAATGATGGCCAACAGGTCGTTGTGAATTTCTAAATCCATTTCTTGTAGCTTATTCACAACATCAAAGAACTCCTTAACATGGTCGCTGGCACTTTATTTTCTTCCATTTTCTTGCGAATTAGCTGCTTCAGCAGTGTAGTTACTTTCCTTTCAGTTTAAGGGTATTCTCTTAGACTGAAAGAAACTTTCCAGTTTAACCATATATCTCTTGATGTTTTACAAATATTTACAAGTCTTGTTTCAATTCACTTGGATGAATAGCTAGTATCAAATAAGCTTTTTCCTTTCATCAACTATATTCCATTTCTCTACAGATTTTACAGCAGCTTGACTTTCTGGATTTTCTGTTGGCCTGTCTTTAGTTCCATAAAATTGTCAGATTAAATCTTGATTTGTACATATTAGTTTTTTTCTATTGCATAGACTCTAATGGGTTCTTGTCTGCCAGGCAGGGTAATGGGTCCTAGGCTTTTTGTAGGAAATTCTTCTTTTACAGCTTGATAGGTATCTTCACTAATTAAAATGTGTTTTTTAGTAGATTTTGTCATTTGTTCTAATCTTGAGGTATAGTCCCATAAATCATTTTTGATTTATCTGTGTCTTCCAAGTATCAAAGTTGTCCTGTTTCAGAACTTCAATTCTTGTATGTGTAACGGAATTTCCACTTCCATTGCCATTTGATAAAAATTGTAATCGGTCTCCACTTTCGCCTTTTTCTTCAGTTGAACGTAATGTCACTTTCAAATCGAACGGCGACGTCAGCAGTTCACCACAAAAAGAGTCCAGTTTGTATCGTTGTAATATGACTTTTCTTGAAAAAAAAAATTCACTTGGAAAATCGTTTCAGCATTGTTGGAACCCATAAACTATTGTTTAAATTTTAAATGCATTACTACTGGAACCACAGGAACTAAATTTAAAATAATTTTACATAGCACCAGTCATGATATACATAATACACAACACAATAAACAACACTAAGGAGAGGTTGCTTTGCAACTACAAATTCTTACCCTAGTGACAAGCTCTTCAACTTTAAAGAGATGCTATACGTATTTCCTCTGCATTATATTAATAAAACATAATTTTCAACAGGATTCTTCATTTTATCGTGGCTAGAATCACTTTCTGCTAAAATCTTAACGTCCATTCAAATTCAAAAGTTTTTCCCGCTTTTTTGTTAATTCACTGCTTACTGTATTTCTTTAATATAACTGATAATTATATCAGAGTTTTAAAAACATTTTTTTAACATCTTAATTCTGAAGTTTAATAAAACTCAATTTTAATTAAAATATATAATAGTCTTGTTTTGAATGCTTTTTAAACATGCAGATGATTAAATACGAATAAGAGTCTTGTTAGTTCTAACATGACATTGGTAAACTTCAGTCATATTTTCAAGAATTTAATGAAAGCATTTTCTCCAAAAAAAATTAACAAGACAACTGTAGGAACTTAGTAAATGGAAAATAACAATTATTATTTTTTTTTTCAGTTAAACCATAAAAGTATTATTCATTTACACTAGAAAACCATTATCTCTGATATATGCTTTTTTGATTTATTATAATTATTTGTTTCAACATATCTAAATAAAGTTTTAAATTACTTAGGTAGTAATTACTGGAATGTTGACATAAGCCTAATTAATAATGGAAATGTATTTTAATCCTCTAATGAAGCTTATGCAGTTGTTGCTATCCTTTCGACCTCAAATGTCATCGGCTGTCATCGCTTGTGTTTCAGACCAACCGCTTTTGTCAGATTATTTCAACCTGGCTTTCGATGGAGGCTTGGGTTTATGGTTTTCAAACATGTTCCAGAACTCTCTCTAGATAACATAAGTGAAAATCATCCTATTTCTGCGAGAAAGTTTATTTAGTTTTGGAGAACGAAGAGATCTTATTTACTTTTCAAAAAAAAATAATCTTCGAATATACAACTAACTGTATTCAAACATCTCAGTTTTGCCATTAATTTCAATTACTGTTCATATATTCCATTCTTTTGGATAGGTTTTTTTTTAAGTGATGATTCATAAATTTCAAGAAACCATAAATTTACTTTACAGTAACTGGGAGCTGTTGGTTAGAACTTGTTGGTGTTATCTGATTCATCCCATATGTGTTTGATTCGGTTCAGGTTTTTCCCTGTGCAATGCGAAGAAGTTAAACAAATTTTTGAATTTAGAATTGTTGTTTCTTTCTGAGCCATGAGTTTCAATGGGAGAATGTGTGAATGCAAGTTAACTAAATTTTCCTGTATTTCCTATTAAATAGTATAAATGCAAAATATACAAATATATTTTCTACTTTGGAGATCAACGGTTCCCAGCTTTTTTTAACTGGAAAATATCTTCAATTTTATTCTTTCATCTCATAACTTTCCAATATTATACTTTTGTTGTGAATTGTTGTGAATTTTTGTTGGATAAGTAACAATCTCATCAACGGTGTATCATCCACATTCAGAGGTTCCCAAAATACGCCTGAAGCGAACTCGAAGTGACGTCGCTGGATATTTCAAATTCGAAAATGAAATAAAAATATTGGTTTTTTTTTTCTTTCAGTTTAAGTGATTCTTAGAGATGTAGTATCAATTAAGTCCTTTGAACCAAACTATTTCAAAATGGAATTGCAAAGTATTTCTTTAGACCTAAGGCACTGCGGGCGCCGTGAACTGAGAAAGTTTGGGAAGCTCTGGTGAGTATGTAAGTTGATAAGACGTTATTGCGGAATGTCTACTGCGAACTCGCTGATAATGAATAGGAAACCTTCGTGTAAATAGACAGATTACTGAGTAATATTTCACATAAAACTTTGCAGCGTAGTTTCACAAATTACTACACACAGTAAAATGAAGATGTTTACATTTAACGGAACGCTTGCAATGCTTGAGAGAAAAATCATTATAAACAACAGGGTCATCCAAAACTCATAAAATTCCCATTTTGATAATTTCATTTTGTCCTAATGTTTTTGCGCGGTGATATCTTCCTCTCTTTCATTTCATAAATAGACAATTTTTATTGAAATGTGTTTCTCGACTGAACTGACTCGAAATAGACTCTAGTCAATTTTCCTTTCACGGAGGTCATTGTGAAAAAAAAAAAATTTCAGCTCAAAGTCAAATCAGGTGAAAATGTCATTTATGAATAATGCAAACGTTTAATGCTTTTAATCCTTCTTTTTTTTTAATTTTCTAATTTTCAATAAATGTATTCTTTCTAGAAATTTAATATGTTAAATAGATGAAAACTAAGAGTTAGATGCATTGGTTTTAATTAATATTCATGGAAGGTCATTAAAGGAAATAAAATTTCGGTTCTTAGTAAAATCAGGCAAAAAAATTATGCAAAAAAAGTCTTTTCAGCTTAAATGGAAAAAAAAGCAAATAATTTTCTTAATCATCAGTTTTCAGGCAAAAATTTCTTTTCTAAAATTGAATATTTTCAGTAGAAGTGAAAAGAAGTTAACAAAATTTATTTTTATTAAAATAACGAAATATCCAAAATGGTTTGTATGTAACATTGAAAACGAATTCTAACAAACATTATTATAAGAAATCTCTTCGTTATATATTAATAAACAAAAAAGCTACTATAAAAAGCTAACCATGCATTAACAGAGATAAAGGTTATGCAGTTATCACAAACACATGGTCTCACTTCCAGAATCTAATGCCACATAAAGAAGATAAAATTCAATAATGGGTATCAAAATTGTTTGTTAAAGGATATGAATTATTATTTGTCGCTTTTTAAGCCATTGAAATAACCTCAATGTGTATACATTGTTGATATTGTTATTAGTATATTTATTATTATTATTGTTATTTTAATTTGCGAAACTTTAAAAAGCAGAACGATAGCTTCTGTGAAATATCGTTGTAAGAAATTTGAAATTGATGGAATTTGAACAACATTATTCAAAAAATAAAATAAAATTAACCTTAAAACAAGTCTTCAGAGAATTTTAATCATGTTGAACATAACAAACAGTTTTTGTAGAAATTTAAAGATTCAGATTTTAATTATTAATTTTTATTTTGTAGCTTTTTTTGTACATTCAAATTAAAAAGAGTTTACTTTTTTATTAACAATTTTATTCACAATTCTTAGAAAAACATGATAAATTTAATTTCTGTCTTTGCTTTTGGCCAAATATCTTAGCACTGATCTAATTTCTTTCGAACACTTGAATTTCTTACTGATTTCTAAAAATTCCTTTTAAAACAACTTTTAATTTGAAGACATATTGGTTTTCCTGTTTATTCAGTAGGGGAAACGGGGGTTAGTTAGCATAAGGGGCTAGTTGGCACACAGCTTCTATTTCCTGCCACCGGGTAGCTAGAGCGCTGACATCTTGGTAGTGGGAAGTGTATGTAAAGGTGCACCATCCACTGTGACTTTAGTTTGTTTTGGAAGAGTAAGGAAGGAAGGACTCCTGTTTCATCGTTTTTTTGACTGACAAGTAAATTTTTTCAACGTAAATGTTTTTGTTCTGGTGAACATGTAGATCGAATTGAGGTGCTGATGGCGGTTTTCGAAAGAGTGGATAACTGGTTACATGCATGTATCATAATCTTTTGGTTCTGACACATGGGATTGTGTAGTATCCCTTTTGTTTTGGAAATCCCTGTGGGGTTAGTTGGCATAGTTAGGCAGGGGTCAGTTGGCATAGCTATGACAAATGGTAAAACAGGGGGAAAAAACTGGAGATGGCCACATGAGGAAGACTCAATTTGGTACAACCAAACTAAACTTCTGCGAAAATTGAACCCACCTGTTCAAAGAAGCGAGCGCCCTACTCCTACTTTTGTTTGATATCAAACAGTAACTATAGGCAGCTAAGAATTCATTGTTTGTTCATACATTTAATTTATTTATCATACAGTTGTTTTTTGTTCAAGTATTATTAATAAAAATTTTTTGATAAAATAAAATGTTTTTTCTCGAAAAACTGTGTTCTGCTCAAGTACCCCTATCCATATTACGTTATGCCAACTCACCGCTAGGGGTATGCCAACTAGCCATGCACCCGGGGTTAGTTGGCATAGTTGGAAGCTTTTAGGAAAAGTGTTTTTAGGGTTACCTAAAGACGGATTTAATTAATGGGTCCTACATAATTTTGTAGTCAAAAAGTTAAGCTATCCGCCGCATTCACCAGAATCCCTCTAAGTATTGCAGAAAAAAATAGAAAAATCAAAAACCAAAATCTATGCGAACTAGCCCCGATCTCCCGTATCTGTCATAAGTCATACACTGCTTTTTTTCTCTATATCTTGCCAACTGAAGTATTTTAGTGCTATTGGTTTCTCCAATGTAAGAGTTGAGAGTTTGTGTTACATTTTCGTTGAGAGTTTATATTACGTTTTTTACTGTTATCTCAGTAGATTTACATGAAAATGTTCTGAAAACTGTTTTGAACCAAGCCAATATTATTTTTCTGTCAAATTCGGTGTAAAATAAAAGTTAAATACGGCATGGATTTCCGGATCGAATGTGCGATTTTGAGTCTGATGATGGGGTCCCCGTTTTAGCTTTTTTCTGCCCCTATGAAAAAAAATGGTCTAGTTAGCACCCTTCACAACCGTGAAGAGCAAGGAAAGGGAAGCGAGATTAGAATAGGCTAAGGTAAATGGAGTACTGACTCCATAAAACAAATTGTAGTGAGTCCGTTGGGTTTATTTCCAGTACTTTATGAATCACCCTGTATTATTGTCTTATCTTAAAAAAATTAATGAATAAGAATAGAACATAAAGTTGGACGTTATTAAAAAAATGCATTGAAGATTAGTTAGCCGAAAGAAGATATGATTTCATCAGTTGCAAAATTTACAAAATCGTGCTTCTTGTGCCTTAGGAATTAATACTGCTTTGAAATGAAGGGAAAGTAATTGAAAAATCCCTTCCGAAGCAAAGACTACATAAACCGTATATATTTTAGTCACCACTGATTCCATTGTCATAAGATTTCTATTTTTAATATTGGATTTTTAATTCTGATGGGCATTGGGAATTTAACTCAGACTAAGTCGATTTAATACGTTCTTACTTGTAAAGAGGCTTAGGAATTGATTGTCTTGACTGGCGAAGGAAGTTCTGAACCTACGTTATAAAATTCAAATTGAGTTTAAGTCAAACGATTCTAAATTAATTTTCCAAAGTCGCCGAGGAGAATTTTTCTGAACGATTCTGTATCAATATTTCCTGTCTGCTTTGTTCATTGCCAGTTTTGCTTCCACGTGTACGACGTTTCATTTTATAAGGCTTACAATTGAATTCAGCCTTTCTGCTATGTAAAGAGTACGGGCCATTTCATTAAAATATTATTTTCGCAAATATACTTTAAATAGTATTTGAAGATTTGGTTATTAACATAACATTGGTTTATTACATTTACTTAACCAGAGTTTATAAAAGAGGAAATGAACAATAAAAAAATAATCATCGCAGGTTCATCAGCTCTTTGTGTTATTGAAATGAACAACTGAAGACATTTTGTGAATAAACTTAAAAAATAATTCGATATTCTTGCATGCGATATTAATATAACACATGTTACCTGTATTACTATTGTAAATCCAAATATAAACTTTAGCTTATAATTACCATGTTATACATTAAATGATTTGAATAGTGGCTATCACATATATTTCAATAAATAGTTTTTGATCATTTTTCTAAATGGCGAAGATCCTTTGGTGAAAGCGACTTTAACATTACCTTATTTCAAGAGTTAAAAATTGCAAACTAATTATTGCCATCACCTGATAATTCAGTTTAATGGAGTTTTTAAAAATTACAAAATTAAAATCTTCCTTCACTAAATTCTTCTATAAAATAATAAACTCTAAAAGAACCACTAGAACTTAAGAACCTTATTGAAAATTAATTCCTCGCCTGTGAACAAACTAAAAGACTTTGTTTCGAAAAATAAACAAAATAAATAAATAAAATAAACAAATAAATTTTATTGTAAATAAAATATAAAGGAAATGATAACAGGTCTTTGTGGTCCAATTATGCGGTGATGTAGGATTTCTGGTGTCACATAACCAACGAGATAAAGCTGATTTATACAAAAACATGTTGAATATGAATATACTTCCAATATGAATATACCTTCGCCAATGTAAATGATTTAACCAACCATAAAATAAAAGTATTTCCTTTTTTTTTTAAAATACACTAAAAACCATCAATTCTATGATGAAATTTGTCTATCTTTAGAAATATGTTACAAATTTGTAGAAAATTACTAAGTAATCTAGTTACATAAAATTTTATTAACTACGAGCTGTGCCCTGCGGTTTCACCCTTCTCGGTAATATTAAATTCGGCCCTTCTCGGTAATGTTCGGATCTCGTCGTTCGGCCAAGTCGCCCCGTCGCCGCCGCCGCACCCATTGGTTGACGTTTAGGTTTACTGCTCCGCTCCTACTGGTCGTATGAGATGTTGTATAGCCAGTAATCTTCCTCAATAAACGGGCTATCTAACGCAAAAAGAATTTTTCAAATCGGACTGGTAGTTCCTGAGATTAGCGCGTTCAAACATACAAACTCTTCAGCTTTATATATTAAGTATTAGATAAGATTGTAAGTCATAGATTTTTCAAAGGTCTTGGTAATACTTACTTGGAAATCTTGTTTACGGAATACGTTATTGTAGGACCTCCGTCAATTCTATTTTTATCAAGCAGAAAATGTATAAAAATTACACAGAAGGTTTTTAAATAAATAATGAGGAATATGAATTTCAAAGAAACTACAGTAAATTATTTGTAAAAAGAAAACCAGACAGTCACTGACGCATGAACAGATTTCTAAAAGCTTTTAAGTTATAGAATCTGTAGATCAAAAAATTAAAAATAAAATTCTAACTGATCCATGACCATAACGAAAAAAAAGCCTTATTTGAAGGATAATAGGAAAAAAATAGACTAAATTTTCCACTTTTTCTTCGACTTTTTTATGCTCTATTCTACAAACTTTCATTTAGAGAATTTCATCCTGAGATTATAAATGTTTTGAACAGTGAAATCATCTTACACATGCTGACGATTCATTTCTGGTTCGTAACACATTTTTAAAACTGTGTTCAAGCTCTGGTATCAATATAGTGTTAATGTTTTTCTTTCAGATTAGCTTAATACGCTTTCTACAGTTTCATCACGTTGTTGAAGAATCAGTTAACTTGGTTTGATTTCATTAATTCTGCCACTGAAAAAAAAAAAAAAAAAACCTCATTGCATTCATTAATTGTTATTTTAGCTTAAGCCCACAATAACAGAGTTCTAACTACAGCTGTGTCACTAATGATGTTTGCCAAATGAGGATATCACTGTAATCGCTTAATCATGTCTGGACGTCCAGTTGATAGCAGTTATTCAAAATATGAGGTAAAAAAATAATACTTAAAATTGATATTTAAAAATATTTGAATTTACAATAATTATATGTTATAAGGAATTAAAATAATAAAGAATATCTGTTTAATAAATTTGTTTAGCGAACTGTTAAAACAAAATTCCAGTTTCTCAAAAATTTATGACATTAATCATTTCAGGTATCAATAGTTTACCTGAAATAATTAATCCATTACTAATTGCCATATCGATTTAAAGAAATCAACCATACTAAATTTGAAGGTTAGACACTAATAAGAAATTTAAAGAATATTCGATTATTTACTTTTTTTCTGTTATATTGAAAAATATACTTAAAAGTCATGGAAAAGCAACTGGAAGGTCTTGAAAATGATTTGATCACCCTTTGATTACCGTGTTTAAATAAGACTTTTTGTGTGTTTTTGAGGTTATTATAAATAGAGTTATCTGATCTTTTATGTAACTTGTTTTATGTTACGCTACAATATGTTTTCATCAAAGAATAAAAGAAATAATAGTCTGATGATTGATCAAAGGAGGAAACAAGAGGCTGTTAATCATTCCATAGCCTCAAGCTCAGTCATGATGTGCGAATTGTTTTTTTTTTACTATTATATGTTGTTCGACTTTTTTTTTTTTTTTTACAATGGAGTTCAATAGTTTAATATTTCTGAGCAATTATCTATAAACTTTCGTCTGTCAAAGCCGGTGTAGTCAGACAGACGAAGGAAGATAGCATTGAGATTAAAACTTTACCAGCGAAACTTGCGATCTCTATTTTTTCTATTTGGATCTCATACTACAATTTCTTAATTAATTCTTCAAAATTCAATCAAAATGTCGACATATCTTATCCTTCTCCAAAAATTAGAAGAGTGTTTCTGAAGAGAATTAGCTAATGAGGCCACTAATATATTTCTGAACGATTAAGGACGGAAAAGCATCGGCTACTGGAATCAACTTCATCACCAGAATTCCTAAGCGTATTAAACGTATATTCCCCAAGCAAACTTAATCCAATAAAAAAAAAAATCTTCATCTAATAAATTTTCTTAATGCACTTCCCAACTCTGAAGTTGCTGATGCAGCTGTAAATGAAAGAATCTGCGAAATAATACAAATATATATTTCTACATTATAAATATACTAGACGGGTACCGTCGCTTTGCTCCGGAACCCTTGCATGTATAGCATTAAAAAAAAGAAGCTATTTTTATTTACCGAGGTTGTATATTTAGCAAATTAATATGGAGATCAGAGAATACACGACTTCCCAGCTCGTTGTGGGCTTCTCCGCTTAACTCAGGTGTATTGCGCGTTGGCACTCACACGGGGGGGGGGGTTGCCGCAAAAACACTTCATTTTGCATGTATCTTCCAAACGCAGAAACGTTTGTTAATGACTGATATATCGTTCGATAGAACTTTCAAATACCAACATTTTCTCAGTATAATGTTCTCTTCCAACTTTTATATTTTTCGTTTAAATTGAGAAAAAGTCAAAATTTGATCCTTTAAAAGGTGCCATCTTGGAAACCAAAAAACTTTTTTCGAAGATTTTTGTAGCATTTTGTTTGTCTTAAAATAATCTACATTTTATCCATTTACATGACCAATCTATCTCTTATAGTTTGGTCACAAAATTGGAAAAACGTAAAGTCGTATGACAATGACAAACAGAATAACATATAATATATATGATATTATATCATATTTTATATAATATAATATTTATATATAAAGGGGAAAACTGTTAAACATACTACTTGTATGTATTCGCGACTGCTCAAAAAAAATAAATCAGAGCTGTTAGAAAAGGGAACATTTTATTTGCGTAGCTTATTCATGGCTTTAACACTTATGTCAATTGTAACACATGTAAATTTTAAAAAACTTAGATTTAACATATCTAACGACTCGTGTGATTCATTCTTTAAACGAAATGTCTAAAGATCGGTTTACTAACAGAAATTTCGAGATGCATTACCAACAAAATTGGAAATAAATGGTTCAATTTGATATACTGTAATTTAAGATTTTTTATTTTGTATATCAATTAAAATAAAGTACAATTCTTTGTCAGAATTTTCGAAAAATTATAGGTGTTGGATGTTAAATGACGTCAGCATTTATTTTAATAGAAGGAAATTTAATCCAACAACTAAAATGCTAATTGATAAAAACTTTAACGTGCAGTTTAAATATATGTTATCATGAGCCAACTATTGGTCATGACACACGGTAAGGATGAACACATCGTAAGGAGAAGGTCATCCTTTTTCATGGGATTGGTCATGACACACAGTAAGGATAAAATATCGTATGGAGAAGATCCGATTAATTGATAATACGTGATGATCCATGGAATTCTGAAACGTCGTGAGTGAGTTTTTTACTTTATTACTTTTTAATTTTACATATGCTTTTATAATTGGCTTAAATAACTAAAACGTTAATTATGGGAACTAAAACTATATTTGGAATTAAAAAAATGTAAATAATAGGACATAATATACTGCAGTAGGTCTGGCATCAATAAGTCTGATAATTCTCGTAACTCTCTTATAACTATTTTTTTTTCAGTGGAAATAATTACATATTGTGATGAGAAAATTGATGCGTTTTTTAAAATGTCTTTTTAGCAGGAACATTATTTGCATTATTTGCATTTTAAAGCATTCTTTGCCTATTGGTTTTTAAGATTTGTAGGTTTTAATCGGAGAATGGATACCAGTGTAGCGGCCTTTCTAGGCCTAGAAAACGTATAAAAAGACATAGCCAACCGAAAAGAGAAAAAGCACATAAACTATAAGTGAAAAACGACAGTAACTCCTCTGTATTTTTCCTTATTATCCTTCCTTCATCAAGCTTTCTTTGATAATCGTCTATTGTATCGCACAGATGGCGAAACCTAAAGGTGAGAAGAAAAAGTCTGCCATCAATGAAGTGGTAACAAGGGAATACACGATCCATCTACGTAATGGATTGCACGGCATTGATTTCAAGAAAACTCCTGGTGCAATTAAGGAAATCAGAAGATTTACAGAAAAGCAAATGGGGACATCTGACCTGAGAGTAAGGAATGTTCCTTTCCATGTTCGTGTAAGGCTTTTTCACAGAAGAAATGAAGACAAGGATTCCCCTCATAAATTGTATACTTTAGTAACTTATGTCCCAATAGTAACTCTCAACGACAAACAGACAAAATGTGAATGAAGAAACCTAGATTTTATTCTGCTTCTTGATTGTTAATATACTCGGAATAAGATCCCTTCCTTCATCAAAATAATATTTTTGCTTTGAAACTATTGCATTTCTATGATTGACTTAAAGATTATGGTATCTCTAAAAGGCTGAACTCCAGGGCATTTGATACTAAATATTTATAAGCAATCTTTCCTTCTGCTTATTGAATGTATTAAGGTACAACTGTAATAAATATGAAGCGACCGTTTGCACAAAACATTAGAAACATATTTAAGATAAAATAAAACTAAAATAAGTTACAAGTTTCGAAAACCTGTAGTCTGATATGAAAACCGCTACAGGTTATCGAAACTTATAATTTGTCTTATTTTTATTTTCTCTTGAATCTGTTTCTAATGTTTTGTGCTCATACTTCTACTTATTTTAATACTATTTGTTTATTGTAATTTATGAAATTTTTGAAATTTTTCTTGTATTCTGAATCTTTACTATAACTTGACTGTTCTTTTAAACCATCCATTGCCCAGGAGTTCCCTGACAGTTGTATTCCATTAACCACTGAATGCTAACCTCATAAATAAAAGATATCAGCAATAAATCGATAAGGCTTATCTACCAACTTATCTGATATGATCAAGTAATAAAAATTTTATTATTAATTATACACTTCATTTATTAATGCTGACGTCTTTATTAATTATATTGATTTAAGTCTGTGAAGGATTTGTTTTGTTTTTTTCGGGTGTGGACAACTCAGTAAATTTTAAATAAATTTTAGAAACTTCTTAAAATTCCGGCAGAATTTGTTTAATCAAATGATTTTTATAAAATTTACAAACTTTTTTTTTATGAGACTCCGAAAAAACTTTGTCATTCGACACAAAAAAAAATAAATAAATAAAGACGATAAAACTTTAATATCCCCATTAAAGTTTGATGTTTGGTTGAAATAGGCTAAAAGTTGTAATTGAAACATTTATCTTAATATTTTTAGCGACCCATTTGGGAGCTATTGTAATTGATAGACTTAATTACAAAGTTGATAATGCTATTGCGTTTGTCCTGTCCATCCGTCCGTCGCTGTCTGTCCACACCTAACAACTCCAGTACGGAAGGTCGGATCGACAAACGGATTTCACCATCGTGTTCAGAGGTCCAAAATATCCAAATAGGATATTTTCAGGTGCAGACGCCCCCCCCCCCCC
>JAFIDM010000002.1:8566233-8579287 GCA_023159025.1 Thereuonema tuberculata
ACTGGTAGCTTCTTGGTAGGTATTACGTTTATGGTTCACTTTCATTATACTATTATTGTAAGTGAAGTGAAGCAACCAGTGATAAATATAATGGCTGGATAAAAGTACCAAAGATAGCTTTCTGTGTGCCAAGCCCACAATGATAACAGCAAAGTATTTTCAACAAATTCGTACGAATAATAAGTAAAATATTTAATGGGAGTCGGCTTATCTCGTACGTTTATGAAACAGTAGACTGTCATGTATCCTATAATAACGCTCAAAATCTTGTTGTATATTGCTTTGTCAAAAACTTCGATTGTTTGGTACATGAGCCATGACGTCATGATGAGCCACCGCAAACCAAGAACAAACCACATCCAACGAGGAAACAAAGAAGCAAAGAGAGCTAACACCAGGATTCTTGCTGCGAGGGTCCCCAGATGCCACAAAAAGTAGAAAGCAGTCCCTATCCAGGACATTTGATTCTGCAAACTCAAGAGGAAGTGGTGGGCGTTCTGACTATAAGACATAGCAGTCCAGGAGATGAGTATAAGAGACGTACTTATGGTAACAGTCTGATATAAGAATTCTGAAAAGAAATGGAAGCCTTCTTTAACAGAAAAAATAAATTAATGTTTTCTCAAATAATGTTTATAATAATTATTATTTATAACTATTAGTTATTATAATTATTGACAATATATAATGTCGTCTATAATATTTGTCGAATAATAAAATCTAATTCCAAAACAACTATGTATGTATTTATATTTTGAAAAAGCTGTGTTGAAACTTTATAACGAGATTTGGGGATAATGTCGTTGGAATATAGTTAAGGAAGCTTAGTTAATTTTAACCATTCCTTTCGTTTGTTCTTTTTTTTTTATTTCGTTATTCGATTCGTCTATAAGTTTATCACATTTTAACTAAGTTATTATTTATGGTTACAAATCTCAAACTTTCGAAATTGGAAGTTAAACCATTACAGTTTAAATTTGTAAGATATATTTTGAATTATGAATGATGGTTTTATTAAAGATAAATCCCAAAATTATTATAAAACTAAACATTCGGAATGAATATTAATATAAACTAGAAGATTGTCTAAAATCCTCAAAGTTGACAAGAAAAACCTTTGGATCTACTGATGTGAGAAAATAAATAAAACTTCTTATTTAAAAACTTTTTAATTAATTTCTTTATATCATTTTGACTGTTAATATACAAATTTGTTGGTAGCTTGTTCTACAGAATCTGATCACAATATTTTTCTTACCACAAACTTGGAATTATGTTTGATGCTTCTAATAATAATAATTTTCAAATTTAACTTGTAACTCAAAACCATTTTAAAAATTGAATCTTTAAGATATTAATTTATTACGCAAAGTTTCAGAGATTTCAAGGTATAAGACGTTAAGAGAAATCAAAGTTAAAGGGCATTTTTAATTGTCTTAAATTTTCAGGCCTTTATTTTAAAAAGATCTCCATTCACAACTAAAATAATTGAGAGAAATTTCGGTCTGTCCTTTGAACCATGACCTTTGTCACATTATATAAATGCTGTATTTCGTATTGTATTACTTCGACATCTAATAGTTATATTCAACACACGTAAATACTTTCTTGATGATATTGTTACTGTTGACAAGATGTTTAGTGTGGAGTGATGTTTGTAAGCTTGACTTCAGAGTTATAAAACGAATAAATTAAACTTTCATAATCCTTATTAGAAAGGAAACAACAAGGCCATACACACAAAATAAAAACAGAGCAATTTCTATTAATAAAATAACAATACAACCGAGTTTCAATTCGGGCTCGCCGGTCGTTTTCAAGTAGAATGACAACAAAATACAGACTGCGTAATAAAATACAAAATAATAGCAAGCCGTGTTTGGACAAGCTAATAACTGGTAGAGCCACCTAGTAAAAAATATTTAAATATTAAATATTAAATAACAATATCGACAATTACAGAAATTATTAACAAATTGAGCATGAGACTTACAATTCTATTCATTTTTTAGATGGTCTTTTAACTAGGGGGTCTTCTTAATTTTCCACTGAAGTGCTCCGCATACATACGGCAAGTGGGTTAACTTAATTTCCATTCGGCTTGCCCCTTTGCCTTCAAAATCAACATCATCCATATGGCTGTTAGTAGAGCTTTTAAACTTTCAAGCTCACAAATTAATTTTGCATCTGAACTCTTTAAGATCTGTCAGGTTCTGATTACTAATAATTATCCACCTGCTTTTATTAATAAGCAGATAAGCAGATCCCCCTCCACCGTTGCCTAATAATGTCATTTTATGTATCTATCCTTTTCCACAGTACTTTGTTTCCTATCCTTCAAAAAAAGTTGAAACCATCGGGTATTAAGCTTACTTCTTCTATTTTATTTACCCTTGCGTCGTTTATCAATGCTCGTGCCTGTAGCATCCAATGGAATCCTAGAGGGATAGTTTATGCTATTGGTTGCAAGGGTTTTTATTGCAAGTACATTGGGGAGACGCGACAACCGGTGTTAAAGCGAATTGCCCAGCACGCTTATCACCTTAGATCGGGTGATTTTAATTATTTGACTGCCTGTTATGTGCGTGATAATGGGCATTCCCTTGAACTTGATAAGCCTCAGGTCCTTCATTTTGAATCAAATCATTTTATCAGAAAGTGCTTTGATTCTCTTCTTATTTTGATTGACCATAATTGCTACAATCATTCAATTTCCGTTAGAACTATCTATCAGTATGGGTTCCCTTACAAGGATAAAGAACTTTTTAATAACTCATCTGAATCTCTTTAATTGATTCCTGTAATTGTTGTTTTTAAATCTCATAGCTTATTCACTTTGTTAATAATTTCTGTAATTGTTGGTATTGTTATTTAATATTTAAAATTTAAATATTTTTTACTAGGTGGCTCCACCAGTTTTTAGCTTGTTATTATTTTGTATTTTATCATGCAGTCTGTATTTTGTTGTCATTCTACTTGAAAACGGCCGGCGAGCCCGGATCGAAACCCGGTTGTATTATTATTTTATTAATAGATATTGCTATTTTTTGTATTTTGTGTATGGCCTTGTTGTTCCTTTCTATTAAATTTTACACACTTTAAAGTTTAGCATTTATAATCCTTATTTAGTGTTCAAGAAATGAAGTCTACGCACCTGTATACCACCCCTTAAGTTTATATAAAGGTTTCCCAAATGTTGTAACATTCACTTGATAATAGTTCATCCTTTTTGAACTGAAACCATGATCGTGTATTTTATTTTTAATTAAATGTCATTCAGTATACAGGTGCGTAGGCTTCATTTCTTGAACACTAAATTATTTCAGCGCACGAAAATGATCTTGAATTTAATAATCCTTATTATTTTGGAATTATTTATTAATATCTCATTATGTAATTAATTCAAAAATGAAGTTAGATTTCTTAAAGAAACGATAGTTACTGTTTTCATTAATTCTCTGTAACAATGTTGCTACTGAAATTCATAAATAAACGATTTTAGAAACAAAGAAATACTGATTTAACTGATTATTTTTTAAAAAATGTGATTTAATGCTTAGAATTAAATAGATCTTGTTTTAGAGCTATCGGATAAATTATAGTAATAAGGAAAAAAAAATCGAAGAAGTTTGAACTACTGAATTTTATATAATTGATTGTTTGTTATTAATATTATTTAAATATTATTAAAATTTAAAGTTTCAATAGTATTAAAACAATTAAAAATTGTACATTTTCAGTAGTTTTTTTTTTTACTCTGAAAACTAAAAGGTTTTTTTTAAACGATTTATGTAAATCTCCTGAAAACAGATAGTATAAGGTAAAATGAAGCCCAATCCTATTCTCAACAGTAAATTCAGAAATGTAAAGAGAATTAAAAAACTAAAGATATAAACTTATTAATAGATCAAAACGGGATTTTAAAAGATGTCAATAGTTAATTTTGTTCGTAAATAATTTTCGTAAATTAGAAATTTTACGAAAAAATTTAATTATCAAATCATTCTTCCAATTCATTAATTATTAAATGAATTAAAAGAATTAATTATTATTTTTTTTCTATGCAGATTAACTGCATCTCCTTTCAAAAAATCCTATATTATTATCCTCCAAATGAGAGTTGGCCGGCGGAAGTTTGAACTGCGCAGCCCTTCCGGTAGCTGATCAATTATGTTTTCCTGTCAAAATGGACGACTGCGCGGCGTCTGTTCTCACTGAGAAAGTATAGTTAACTTACAATAGGCTAACGTTTAATTATCGGAGAAGTTGTAATTTAGAAAAATACTTGTTTATTTAGAGAATTTCATTTATAAATTGTCTCTCTCAGATTTTAGGTTTTGAAAGTATCCCTTCACAGAGGCAAGTATTTCTCTTGCTTGACGACGAAAAGTCCTTCCAGGCTTTTTTTCTCCGCTGACATGTTAATAACGCAAAATAAAACTTCTCTCTAATCTTTAGCATTATTTCAATACTAATCGCTAATAATAAATATTTTAATGATTTATAAATACAATTGCCTTTTGATGAGTAACCAGCGATTAGCAGAAGGGCAGATTCCTGTCAGAAGATCAGACGAAAGTGCCTGACCAGACTAATCGATGCTACATGCGCAGATCTCACAAAAACAGGGCGGCCAACTCTCATTTGGAGGACAGTAGTTAGTTTTTTGGGCAAAAAAGGAATTATTCAGCATCAATAATGAAAAAGGCACCACAAGAAACACAAGGAACTTTGCGTATACTAAAGTGATGTCACAATCACCTCAGCCAATTGCTAAATGTTTTTAACCAACCCCCACCCCCGTGGATTATCGGGAAATAAAGGCCCATATTTTCATTGAAATGCTTAATATAAAACTTCAAAGAAAACAATACAAAACCGCACAATAACTAAACAACAACAAAAAACAAAAATCACTGAGCTTATTTTTGATTTTTTGCTGGGAATCGGAGACGGCGCCGTTTCGAGTTTCCACACCCTCTTCAGCCCGATCGAAAAACAAATCTCCGATTCCCAGCAAAATATCCAAAATAAGCTCAGTGATTTTTGTT
The DNA here is from genome assembly GCA_023159025.1 of Thereuonema tuberculata. Taxonomy (NCBI): domain Eukaryota; kingdom Metazoa; phylum Arthropoda; class Chilopoda; order Scutigeromorpha; family Scutigeridae; genus Thereuonema; species Thereuonema tuberculata. Next base: position 8,571,285 of record JAFIDM010000002.1, read on the forward strand.
TTTTTGTTGTCGTTTAGTTATTGTGCGGTTTTGTATTGTTTTCTTCGAAGTTTTAACTTGGTCCGCACGTTAAATTTGATTTAATTACTTAATACAGCGTTTCTCAACCTGTGGGGCTCAACCTGGGGGGCGCGATAAAACTAAAGGGGGGGGGGGCGCGAGCATATCGAAGATCTGTTAAAGAGATAGGTTTGGAGGTTTTTTTTTTGGTTGACAGATAGGCTTGGAGGTTATTTTTTTTTATTTTTTTTGGTTGACAGATAGGTTTGGAGGTTTTTTTTTTTTTCGGGGGGCGCGATGAGAGTTGTGATTGAAAATTGGGTCGCAAGTACTAAAAGGTTGAGAAACACTGACTTAATACAAACTATTTAAAAAAGACACAAGGCTTAATGATCACATATATTAATCATTAAAGTGAAGTAAATTGAAATATTCGAACCTAGGAATTACCCCCATTGACAACGTATGTCACAATGGCACCCTAATGAATTGCCGAATCACACTCTGAAGCCTATACTACATCCCATTAAGTCAGTCTGGGAATCCCTTCTCCTTTTCGCCACCAGATCAAACAATAACGGGGATAACATTTTCGTGAAATTCACATTGTGCATGGAAAATTACCAAACAAACAGCCGGCATTAGTCAATCGTAATGGACCCATACTTCTCCATGTGATGACAACTAGGTCGACAAACCTAACTGCACACCAGACGATCCCAAAATGGTACCAGTTTGGTTACTTCACCTGTCTTATTCACCAGCTCTGTCCCCTTCGAACTGTTACTTCTTCAAGTATACTTGGACACCTTTCTAATGGGTAGAACATTTCCCAATCAAGCTGAATTCTCACTGCAAACGTTTGTTGCATCTAGTTTTTTTTCCCACGCTGGTGCACAGAATCTAATATCTCGTTGGCAAAAGTGTAATAGTGCTGGCGGTGAATCTTTTGATAAAACTCGTAGCGAGTTGCGAGTGATTGAAATTTCCATCCATTCTATTCAATTACAAAGCATTTATATCAAAGATATATTTAATTATTGAAATTTGTTTATTACCACCTACCTAATTCCACGTTTTTAATTGGTTCCGGACGACGGTTGGTCATCTCGAAGCGTCGTAATCTTTCGACTTGTCCATGAGCAATAATATAAATCTGTAGGATAAGTTGTGGAATTGCTTCGGTGAAACACTCTATTACTTTCATCATTGTTGCAGTACCAATTTCATTGGTTAGTTTCGGTGATATTTTTTCATGTTTCTTCCTGCTTTTGCAGCCAGTGACGACAAGATGAATATATCTGAACATGAGATAAATTTTAAAATTAAAATGCTTATTTTTTTTTTGTCTTCGTTATCTGCAAATGATGGACTAACATTAACGTTAACGTTATTTACCACAAAAATATGTACGTACATTTAAAGTCAAATATATAAATATGTATATATTTAAAGACATCTACATACATATTCGCACATTTAAACTTTTAGGTAAATCATGTTGAAATATCAAATTCATAAGTTAGAACAGTAAGAATGTGTTCAAACAATTGTAAATAGTTTTTGTTACATTTAAAGCATCACTCCCTTGTCCCCGTTGCTCATTGCTGTCTGCCGAAGAAACTAATATATCCAAATGTAATGTATTAATGTGATAATTATAATTGTATGTTTACATTAGAACTTTTTTTTCTGTTAGATCTAATAGAAGAAAAGTTGATATTTATCACATTGTTAACCATCTAAAAATATTCTCAGCATTAACTTCGGCAATATGAAATATTAAATTAATGGGAAAGCCAACTACTTTAGCACTATTCATGCGTCAGATAAACATGAATAAAGTAAAAAAAAAAAAATGAATGAATATAAAAAATTATTGACACAACGTACGTTTCGGAGTCCCCAATAACTTAGATTCCATTTTCAAGCGTTAAAAATTTAAAAATGATTAAAGATGATGATGATGGTGATCACCCTAAGGGAGTGGTCCTCCATTTCTGGGTTCGTCGTTGAAAGAGGTTTTTGCAGTGTTCCCTGGAAGCTTATCACCAAATGGCCCCTGGTGGTCATTGCTGAAAACGGGCGGATGTAATCGTCTGCTGCTTTCAAACTAACGACACTACAGAGTATTACTATAAACGGTATTCCAGGACATTCTTGGTAGATAGGTCTTGATTATAGCTCTGCATTACCCTAATCATGCCAGACTCATAAAATTCACGTAGATACCTTGATTTGAGCCTAAGTTATTGGGGACTCCGAAACGTACGTTGTGTCAATAATTTTTCATATTCATTCATATTTTTTTTTTTTACTTTATTCATGTTTATCTGACGCATGAATAGTGCTGAAGTAGTTGGCTTTCCCATTAATTGATAAATAGCACGTTAATAGTTACTGATATTATGAAATATTAAAGTTAGAATTAATCTTAGACTGTACAGATGTTGCAAAACTCGTGTGTCACAAAAAACAAAAAACAAAAAAACAGGTGTAGGGGCGAGGATAAAGAACACGTTTTAGTGATGCACCCATGTCCGGAAACGACTAATTACAGTGGTACGCGTTGCCAAAGGTCCGGAGGACAACATGTCCTGAACAGTGAAATGATAGCAGGAGAACCTACCATCTGGCCTCGTAGCTGGTCAGTTCACGTTGTTTGTTTCTTTTATTCAAATGTTTCAAGTGTAGTAAATATGAGTGTCATCAGTTAGATAGGTATGTAGTTTTCGAGTAAGGTAGTTCCGTTATTTCTTCCGATATCGGAATAACGGCTACAACAAAAACTCCAAGATTAAAGATCGAAAAATAATTAAAAAAATCAATAAAAAGAACAACAAATTTGGAATGTAATACTTGTGCGCCACAATGTCCGCCGCAAAAGGCATTTGTTCATAAAGAAAAAAAAAGAAGAAAAAGTTAAGAATAAGAAAAACAAAACCTTCTGAAGGTTAAAAGAAAAGCCAAAAAATAATCATTTTGAAATGAATTGTCTTTTTGAGTTCAGCTGATTTGTTATTATTTGAAATTAAAAATGATTATTTTTTTACTTTTCATTTAACCATTAGAAGGCTTTTTTTTCTTAAAAATAACTTTTTCTTTTTTTTTTCCGTGCTGGACAAATGGCTTTTGGGCGGACATTTTGATGCCCAACGTGTTTGCATTCCAAATTTTTTGTTGATTTTTTTTTATTTTTTGACTTTTTATTTTTCGTTCTTTAGTCTTGGAGGTCATAATGGTTACCTCATTCGTAAATTACTATTAGTTGTTGTTACAGCCGTTATTCTGATACCGGAAGAAATAACGAAACTAACTCACTCAATAACTACACATCTATCTAACTACCTACACTCATACTTACTACACTCGAAACATTTCAATAAAAAGCAAGAAACAACAGGAACTGGCCACCCAGGACGCCAGGTGGTAGGCTCACCTGCTATCATTTCACATGAGCTGTCGCAGGACATATTGTCCTCCGGAGTCGAGGACCTTTGGCTACGCGTACCGCCATAATTAGTCGTTTCCGGACATGGATGCATTGCTAAAACTTGTTTCTTATCCTCGCCCCTACACCTTTTTTTTATTTATTTATTTTTTTACACACGAGTTTTCAATACCCTGTATACAGCTTTCTATCCCAGTACAATTCTTGTTCGACGAATGTAACCATTTTGTATACCACTAAAATTTTAATAATGCAGAGTCGAAACAGCAATCTTACTCTCTTTTTTTGCCCCCATGAAATCAAACGGAAAGTTCGAGATTCTACTGAAGAGACCAGTGTAAAACTAATGCAAGAAAATAATATTCAAGTGAATGATAAATTCTGAGAAATATGACTGATTAAATAAAAACAGTTATTCTGAAATAGCTGAAAACTGACAGTATATTCACACAATAAAAATGAGAACAGCTATCGAATTTGATGTTGACCCATCTCTTATCCGGAGAACTGTAGCCATACGTTGAAGCATGGAAGCAGTAAGGTCTTGATACCTTTAGGGATCAAGATCTGTCCATAACTGGAGAATACGGGGCATAAATAGCTGCTATTCTGGAGTGGATGAGGAAGGGAGAGGATCACAAATTGAACGGTTTCTCAAGGTGCTCGATAAGTGCAGATCCGGTGATTGTAGGGGCCATATCATTAGCTAGTTTCGTGGAATCCCTGGAACCACTGGACTACCTGTTGATCTTACGATACGGGACATTGTTCTGTTGAAACATCCTCAGGTAGCTGTATGATCGCCATAACGAAATGAATCTAGTCAACAACAATATTTCTGTAGATCAAGGATTATCTAACAGAACGTGTCCATTCTGTGACATCTTGGACATTTGCTTGCACCTGTGTCTCACTGTCTGATTGATCTGTCGCTTCACGGGATTTCTTTCATACGTGAAGCTGACCATCGTCTTAATGCAATTGGAATCGGGATTCGATCTTTTCCACTTTTCTGCAAAGATCCAGTTTTTGCGTTCATTGCAGACGTTGATTCTCTGATTGACTTGTGATATGAACGATAGACTCCTGGAACGGCGGCTGCCAAAGCCCTGCCGAGTCACCATAAGCCCTATCGGATATATTTTAGGCACGGCCTCAGTTTTATTCCTCGGTCAGTTGATGAATGGTTGCGCTGCTTCGAGTTAGTCACCGAGAGACAGGTCGGGACACCGAATTCATCAGTTACTGCCTTTCGACGCCATAACTGTCGCCGAGATGTAGCAGTGCTACCATTCAATCCCAATTGTACACCGTCGCTAGGGCACTTATTGCAAAAATGCAATCTTTTTTTTAGATAGTGAGACCTGCCCTACGAGCACCCCCATCAAATCTGCTACTGTTAAATCCCTTGCGAATTCATTCTCCGCATATATTCCGCTTCAACACTTGTGTTTTGAAAGTGTGTCTGTAATCGACACAAACCTAGTGCGAGAATCGGTCCATTGAATTGGGGAGTGTTATTGTGGCAGGTTAGGTGTAAATATATAAATATATCGTATTTTTAAATTAAAACTATAATTAAAAATAAAAATAAAACTTTTTACCTCTTAAAAATTTCTAATTGAAAAATAAATATCAGTAAATCAATCCAGGAAATCTGTCTTTTTTTCTGTTGATCGTCCTCTTCATCTACATCATACAATATCCTGTGAAATTTGACAAAATCATTATGAAGGAATTTCAATCTGAATAACACAGGTATTCAATATAATTTTATTCAGCTTAAATATATTTGATATTTTATAAAATATTGCTATCGATCAGAGAAAATAGAAATCTAAAGAGAAGTGTAGATATTCTAATAAATAAGCTTTTGTTCTGATGTAGTTCAGTGCATTACTTTGGAGTAGGTTGGCCCATATTTCAAGACAGACCTTAAGATGGATTTATAAATTCAAAATCTAATCAGATATTATTAACCTAATGCTAAGATTCTAAGTAATTTTTTTCCTAAAATAGGATAGTTTTTGTATATGTAATTAATAGCCGAATATTTTCAATCCAGAATTTACATTCAAAATAGAAGTAGCCAAAATATAATCAGAGCTAAATAATAAGACTTAATTTCTAAATACTAAGCAAATACATCAAGTAACTATAAGGTTGAAGTTAGATCAGGTTATCAAAGTTTAAAGTTGTTTAAAATCAATTATTTCTGGCCTAATTCTAGTTTTATTCTTGGCATAGGCCTACAAACACAAAAATGTAAAGTTTATTGTAACATTGAACTCTTAAAAAATAATAGTTTGGTTTCATCAGTGAATTAGACTTTTAAGTTTGTTATGTTTTAGTGTTTTTGAGAAGTTCCCCATGAAATAGATCTGTATTACGATCAACATCTAAACAGCTCTTACAGTTGATAGTTACACATGCGGAATCTTTTTTGTAATTTCAAATTAAGAACTGATTCACATTTTTTAAGACTAGCTTAAAAATTAATAATGCATGTTTATCTCGAATACGAAATTTTCGAAAACTAATTTTTAGCGAATATAAAAATAATACAGATTGGAAACCAGATCCGATCCTTTTTTTTTTTACCCAATCACAAAGTTGACTGGAAAATGTCTTAAGTCCTTAGACTAGATTAAAAACTATATTTTATTTCACTTGTACACTTTTCAGTGACAACAGTCACTTCCAGTGAAGCACTAGAACACTTCAGTCTTGATGTCGTTCATATTGAAATCACTGTTTATCTAAATAGAGAGCAACTACGAATCAACAGTAGGGAGATATCTTTCGAAAAGAATAAAATTTACACGAAAATATCTTAATTTTATGAGTCAGAATATATGAGAGAGTATTAAAAAACAAGCTTTTTTCTAACTTTCACATTGGCAGCTGTGTTTTATTTGAATTCTGGAAATGCTGAAACCCTCGCTAATAAAGAATTGAAGAATTAATCCTAACAATAGAAGCAATTGCAAAAATTAAATGCCTCAGGCAATAACATGATCTTAATTTTTATATGCGAATTATGTCATATTAAAGGCTTCAATAATTAGCATAACAGTTCTTAATTAGCAAATCAGTTTTATATATCGTTACAGTTAAAATATAACCTAGTTATTATTACATGTAAGAAAAATAGATACATAATGTCGTATTTTATATCATCAATTCCTCTGTTATAACCAAGAAACAAAATCTGTGCATTTCCTCTGAAAATGGAAAACTATCACACTGACCCCTCAAATCACTTCTTGAACTCTTCGCCTACCACGTGACATAGGCGTGGCTAGGGATCAACTGTTCGTGGACAAACAGTATATATGAATGATGTCACCATAGATGCATTTCAATCGTTGCATTCACGATCGATGTAGTTCTATTCTTTTAGTAGAAAAGACTAAGATCGTAAAGTGAAAACTGATGGAACTGGACTATAAATATCAAGTGGTGTTCGTTTACTTCAGATCTCAGATGTACTGTCGAATAATCCAGTTTCACACAAACTCTGATGCAAACGCGCAAACGTTTGATGATTGGGCACACGTCTGTAGTTCATTATACAATCGTATCGTGTCGGTTCGCTGCCCCATATGCAAATAATGCCCTCTCAGCATTAGTGAAACCATACATCCTACTCGTACTAAGTCAACATCTCAAATGATGATGGCTCACACTGCCTAATTAAATGTGCAGCCAAACAGCGCCCTCTAGGACGTTCGGATGTCGTTTGCGGACATAAGTTGTTCTATGAATACGATTTATTTCTGTACCTACCTTTAAAGTTTGTACAGAGAATTTTGAATCATCCTGTACATATTGAGTAGCTAGTTTTTAAACTTAACCATCGGTAGACGGAAGAAATTAGATAAGAAAAAAACAACAAAGCTGAATAAATTTAGGTAATTACTAAAATAAAATAAATGCTAACCTTATTAGGAAGCTGTAGAGGTTCATGAACAAGATAGATACAACAGCACTGAATAGGGTTAAGCCAAAGGACCAGTATTCCTTTTCTGTGTAGTATAAGTAGGAGAGATTTATATCAGTTCCAAAATCAATTACGAACCAGATGGGTGTTAAAGAATAAAACAGTGCATCAAACCAACTAAACTTCTCGTCTTTAGGTTTCTCATTGTCTTTCTTAGTATTGTTTTGTTTCATCTTATTTTTCTAATATTTCTTCCTGGGCTTTTTTTCTGTGCGATTATTCTTGGATCTGAAAGAAAAAGAACCAAAATTAAATTTATTTAAGGAAATCGAAACAATTATAAATTATAATATTTGTAAATATTAAAGAAGATAACTAGTAAATTTCTGGAAAATGACAAAGAATGTTGCTTTACTCAAGTTATCATTAGGTAACATCCAACTTCGCAACGATATACTCGTACAGTGATGCATTTTGCCATGTTGCCCTCGAGATGATTTGCAGGCACAAGTGGATTTACAGGCATCTGACTACTTGCTATAGATCTTGATATACTCAATATAGGGTGTTTCAAAAATACACGGCATAATTTCAGGTATGTATTTCCCA
>JAFIDM010000002.1:8583365-8595020 GCA_023159025.1 Thereuonema tuberculata
CTTCATTATTTTTCTTCTTGTTTATCTGTTCCGTCCTTTGTCTATTTGTATTTCCGCGTTTATCTCGTTGTCTGCTTACATATATACCACGCAAAAACGACTGAACCGATTTTCTTAGATTTTGTTACGTTGCTTATTTAACGTGAAACAAAGGCATATTTATTTTGGTGTTCACAAGTCCCATCTCTCAAAATCTTCCTCTAAATTTTCAACTAATACGGCTGTAGTGATGTCTTTAAAATCCGATACGATGCTAATCTATGGTTCAATTTGAAATATGAGCATCATTTTAACAGTTTCCATCCTATCCCTGGTCTTCAAAATGAAGTCCCTCCAAAACTACATTCTGAGTCTCCATTATGTGATGTATAGCTCAACGTCTAAGTAGTATCTGCATGTTATTGGCTAATATAAATGTTAAACAACCGCATTAATATAGTTTTCCTTAAAATAAATCTGTATTAATCTTTTCCAAAATAATTTCAAAACTATTAAATATATCAAATGCATCAATCATAGACAATTGTAGATTATAGTGAATGTCTTTGTTATTTTATAGAGGATGTTTTTGTTTTTCTTTATTGTTTAAATCATTAATTTTTTGTTATTATTGTTATTTGTTCGTATATGATTATTTGTTTTGTTTGATTTTATTGTTATTTACGTTTGGATCGTGAAAGATTTATTTGTGTTTAATCTATTTGTTGGCTTTAGAAAAGAAAGATGTTTTCTTCTTATGTAAACCTTGAAGAAGTTCTTTGAATAAAAGAACGAAATATTGGTGAAGATTTGTGTTTATGATTGTCTATGATTGAAGTAGTTTACTAATCTTCCTATACATCTTTAGGGGCAGTTTTGGATGAATCTGGTTGCTAGGAAACGCTCAGTTGTCATTGCATAGTTGGCTTTCGGGGTTTAAGGTTGAAGGCGGAGAGAGAGGGAGACCAAAACAATCACATTTTAACGATTCAGACACGTAGCAATGTATCCAATTTTAAAAAATTCAGCCCAACATTCTAGCGAGAAATTTTGAGGGTAATTTCCTGTGGGATCAGAAGGTTGGAGCGCAAAATAAAAGTGTGTTAAGTTGAACCATATATAAGCAATGTCTCAAATTTAACTCAAATCCATTCAACCATTTTAACATGGCGCTCGTACAAATGTATAAACTGAGAAGAAAATATTTAATTGGATGGTAAGACATAGAATAATAACCAAGGGAAGGATGTGGATTGGATTTAAATTTTGATGTTATAGAAGGAAATTCCGAAGTAAATTTGTTACACTATGTTTACGCTCAACTATCCATCGCCTAATATTGACTGAGCCGGAAAGGCTGGAAGAAGAGAGAGATCAGTTTTAAAAACTAGGGCAAGAGATGCTGACCAAAATAAACGTGCGCTTATATTTTAACTTGGACCAAGATGAGTTATTTATGAAATTTAAAAAAAAAAAATCAGTTCAGCCGTTTTAGCGTCGGTTTCCTCAGTCATTTTTGAAAGATGGTGAGACCAAAATAAATATGATTGTTTTAACATGAACCAGACACAAGAAACGCATCAAATTTGATTAAATCCTCAAATACAATAACAACAGGAGGAAAAGTTGAAGAAAAAAGTTAAAAAAAAATAGTAACTTAAAATAAATAGATGACTTGAACCTGGATATTCTAACCTGGAACTTAGTTGCAGGTATAGTTTAAGATTAAGTAACACAAAATGGATTTAAAAAACTATATAATTCTAAATATTTTCGAAAGCGTAAAAATCGGAGAGTTGTGAGCTGATCGATTTGTGAAGAGAGATGATAAATACGAAATGTGTGTTATCGCTTAACTTAAGCAGTAATCTATATTATATACTAAATATTGTATTCAGTCGAGACACAAAAGTAAGTTAAAAATGTAAACATAATTATAATTAAAAATTAAAAACATACATACATGATCTGGAGCTTTCGAGCTTCCTTTATGCAGCCCACAATGTTCACTATGAATTACTGAGTACAAGAAAAAATATTTCTTCAAATATTTCTATGCAGAAAGATAGAAAGAGCATTTATTAAATAGATTTTAGAGTGAATTCAGGAATTCGATTGTGAAATTATGAAAACTTTGTAAAATAACAATTGCAAACCTTAAGCAATATATTAATGATATATTTTCTTATTCTATTTCTATATTATAAGAATTTGTTTGTTAAATATTGCGGACGGTATAGAACATTTCGAGCACTTTCTGTGAAACTGAGCGACTGTACGGGCAACACATCTGTACTGTTGCATCATTCATATCTTGGAAATGAAGCATTTCCAGATCCATGTTTAGACGACATTTAGTCGTTGTTTTGAATGATTAAATACAACCTTTAAGTTTGACAGCACATTTCAGGTACACCCTGAATATAAATTTGAATTTAAATAAAAAAAATAGATCCTAAGAAATAATTTCGAAATCTATCAATAAATGGTATTTAAAGAAAATCATATATTAAAATAAACTTTACTAGTACTACTACTACTAATAATAATAATATTAATAATAATAGCAGATAATGCAAGATAAAAAATTACATGGCCAATTTCTTAAAAACATCAAAGGAAAAGTAGATATGGATAAGACCTGGTATTGGCTTACGAATGGAACATTAAAAAAAGAAACAGAGGGCTTAATTCTAGCTGCTCAAGAACAAGCTTTACGAACAAATGCAATTAAAGCAAAAGTTGAAAAATCGTCAATGGACTCAAAGTGCAGATTGTGCAAAGAATCTGATGAAACAGTGGATCATATTCTCAGCTCATGTGGAAAAATTGCACAGACGGACTATAAGACGCGGCATAATGCAGTTGCAAAGATGATTCACTGGAACATCTGCAAAAATTATCACATTGCAACAACAAACAACTGGTGGGAACATACAGTAAACAATGTGATTGAAAATGATATCGTGAAAATACTGTGGGATTTCAGAATTCAAACAGATAAGATCTTAGCACACAATACGCCAGATTTGACAGTGATAGAAAAGAAAAAGATATGGCTAATTGATATAGCCATACCTGGTGATAGTAGAGTGGAAGAAAAAGAACTGGAAAAAATCACACGGTATCAAGACCTAAAAATCGAGGTTCAACGATTATGGCACAAGCCGGCAGTGGTGGTTCCAGTGGTTATCGGCACACTGGGTGCTATACCAAAAAACCTTGGTAAGCACTTACAAGATTTAAATATTGACAAAATCTCCATCGGTCAACTCCAAAAAGCCGCACTGCTTGGATCAGCACATATTTTGCGCCGATACATTACGACATCCTAGATTCTTGGGAAGAATTCGATGCGTTTGAAGGCCAACACCAGCTAAAGAACTGGCAGCTGTGATACACATTGTTTTGTAGTGTCCTGTATAACAGATAATAATAATAATAAAGGAAGATGAAATATCCCATCAAAATTAAAATGAATGCTGAGCTCAATAAAAATGCTGACGAGGACAATCCGAAGTTTTTCCAAACATCCCGGACATTAATGGCAGTCCGACATTCAAGTGGAATATTCTGTAATATTTATAAATCGTATTTGACATTAGCGGTTCAGTCAGTTTTTCTTTTTTGCCAAATAGGATAATCTTTAAGGATTATCTTTTATATCTGGTTTAGGAATTAAACATTTTGGCATTTTTAGATGTTGTTTTCTTCTTGCATAAGTCGATGATTGCATTATCCCCAAACTGATTTCTTTTGTGCGCAGCTGAATCACTTGAGGATGAGCGGGGCTTCATACTTAAGAAATATCTCCACAGGTGGTCACTGGATTTCTGAGGACAACAAAAACCATGTGCTTCGTGTTATAGATATGTGCCTAATAGATTGAAGGCTAAAGTAAAAGATTCGATTTGGATGAACTTTCTGTGAGTCTTACAAAATTTTTATATTGGATGGGAAGTTGATTACATTGAGGAAGACAGCAGAAGCAGCAAATCTAAAGATATAATTTATTTATTTCGAAATATTACAGAGATGTTTGGACATCAATCGATAACGAATTTTTTCTTTGGCAAAGGCTTATTGCTCTCGAAAACAACGGAAATAAATGAAACATGCTTCTGTATTTTAATGAAAGAAATACCTAGAGCAGATTTATACCACCAAATGCAGAAATACCACTAGTCTTTGGTTGTAAAGTGCGGTAAGCAATTCGTTATAATAGATTTAGGATATTAAGTTAAATTGCACCCTTTGAGATATAGATCGCAACATTGATTATCTCCTGCTGGATATTCAATACAACGCTACAGTAATTGGGCATCGTTCATTACTCCGCGGAATTTTTCTTCTGAGGGAATAATTTGTAAAGAGGAAATTTATATGTTTTACGGATACTCTCTTTCACTTTTTTATCATAAATAAAAGCCTGAATACTTTGAGAATTATTCAATTTAATATACAAATTTAAATACAGCTATAGTTACAATGGATTTTTCAAGACTTGAAAATGGATACTCAATCTTTATCAGAAACTATAGTTGTATTTAAATTTGTGTATTAAATTGAATAATTCTCAAAGTATTCAGGTGCGCCGGCTTTTATTTATGATAAAAAAAGATGGATAGTCCACGTACAGCTTTAACTATTCTGACTACTCTCTTTCACATTTGTTATTATACTCGTACATATGGTGCAAATTACCGTTATATTGCTTTGTTCAGTTCTCTCTTAATAGAATTCATAATTAGGCGACATTTTGTAACTGTTATTTTTGTAATGAACCTTAAGAAAACACAAATTTAAAAAGAAAAAAATATAGGAAATAATACTCAAAGTATTCAGGTGCGCCGGCACCTGAGTAAAACTTATATTATTTCTTCCAAATGTAAAAGCACATGTTGTTCTTTCCTAACTTCTTTGTTATCAATATTTCTATCTCTTTTGCAGAGATCATCTTCTGGATGTATGAGGACAGCAAAATTGTAATTACCTGTTTATTCATAGTTTTTGTAATGAGATTTAGATCATTAACGAATTATTGTAGAGAAAAAGAAATTTTCCTGACTTTGTACAGCCTGCAGAAAATCTCCGTAAAAGAGATCAAAGTATTGATAGTAAAGAAGTTAGGAAAGAAGAATATGTGTTTTTACATTTGGAAGAAAAAAAATAGAAACATTTCAGTAAATACCACATTGTAAATATTTCGTATGTAATATATTTATAGCGTGCTTTTAAGTTTTGATTACCCACTATATTTTCTTTTAATTAATTTAGTTCGCTAATCTATCGAATTCACTTTCAGTAATAGACTGTATACTCTCCCTACCGTTTTCGGTTTGTTGATACACAAGAGCTCTTGTCATAAACTTATTCACGAGATATTTGGGGGAGAATCTCAAGTGGTCCAATAAATACTCAAAATAATTAGATGCTGAATTTTTTATTGATTGATAAAGTGGAGCAATTCGTGAAAAATACGGCACACTGACTGAACACTGAAAATATACAACTGAAAATAAGCAGTTTGTACGACCTTTTCTCATTTATAAATTTTTAATTTTCGAACACTCCATTATTACAACTCATAAGAGGTACGTATTCATCATTTGTGTTTCTATATGTTATCCATTTTTTTTTTACGTTTCTGACATTTCAACGACGTCAATTATATCCTTCCGTCTCCTAACTTTCTAAAATTTTCTGTTCTTTAATTGGCGGAAAACAAATTCAAAATTCAATTAGGGAATTAAAAATAAACCCAAAAGATTGGCATTTACAAAGTTTATGGAAACAAAGCATTGTATAAATCTACAGATAAAAGCTTGTTATAAGATTTGATTGGGGCTATTTGTTCCTGCTTCAGTTAACATTAATTCTGGGAAATAACGAATTACGAAATAGCGAAGATATTAAAAGAAAAGACTTTGCATCTTTCGAAGACAATGGGTGGAGGGAAATGTCATCGTGTTAGTATAAGGGGAATGAGAATACACATAAAGTAGGGTGTAATTAATGAATGGATAAATTTTTAATCGCAAAAACGAAAAAGAAAATTAGGGGGCTTCCTTTAATTACGTGAGCTCAAAATGGGGGAATGGTCAGGCAAAATCTCCCCAAATCTTATTTAAAGGGAGGGATGGGGTCAATGAAAATATTACGTCAACTTTTTAATTCAGAGAATAAACACAACAGATTGTAACGTTTTGTAATATTGATTAAATAAAATTTAACGTGCTAAAAATTTAATAAAAAGTTTCCTACCATATAGCACTATCCTTGGTTAAAAGATGAGACATAAAAAGATGAGAATGGGATGAACGATAAAAATACGTGAAATTACATTAAAAAACGTACGTATTCGAGCCCCCTTCGTATGGGGTTCGTTTTCAAGTTACTCATGAATAAAAATGTGTCTCTCCTGCAGGAATCGTCAAGTGAAATGGCAGTGGGATATGGGTAGGGCGTCGGACCTCCCTCTGGTGTGGAAAATTAAAAATTAAGTTATGATCGTCTGCTTTCAAATATTAAGGCGCTATAAGAAAGGTGTTTCAGCCATTATTAGTTAATGATATTTTTAAATTCCGTATTCATTGATGTTATTAGTGGATAATTCATGGTTATATGGTTTTCGGGTTTTTATCAAAGCAGATTCGTAAAATTTTCTCAAATATTCACTATTATATTGACCAAAAATGATGGGATTTTTGTTGTCTAGCTCATGTGATTTTTGTTTGCAGTGATTAGCAGTGTAGTATGCAGTATTACCTTTTTTAACAGCGTTCACATGTTCATATATACGCTTTTCCAAAGGTCTTTTAGTTTGACCAATGTATAGACATTGGTTATTATTGGAACATGGTTTGCATTTAATTCCATATACCGTGTTTAATTTTTTTAAATTCTGGTCTTTTTTATTAGGGTTTTTCCTTTGGTTAAGGAAAGTAGCTATGGTATTGGATGGTTTGCTTGCTAATCCTATCCCAGCATTCTTTAATAAGGGTTTTAATCTGTTATTTATTCTTTCATCATATAAAATGCTTTAAAATTTAAAAAAGTTAAAAACACAAGTCTCTAGCTTTCGCCACTAGGGGGACATGGCCTCATCAGGAGAGAGACTTATTCTTTCATCATAAGTGGTAACAGCGTATTGAGTGATGGTTTTATTTTCCTTTTTCTTTATATTGCCGTGATTATAACTTATCTTATTAATTCTTTTATATTTAATTTTATTAAGAGCTTTTTTAATAAAATTATCAATAACATGTATCGGAAAGTCATTATTAATAAATATCTGTCTTATTCTTAGCATTTCTTGCTCAAGAAGGAGAGGGGTAGAACATATACTAATGGCTCTTTCGATAGCCATGTGAACGGCATTCATTTTATAGGCGGTGGGAACGGAACTGCGGTAGTTGATTGTTATCATGGCATCAGTTTTCTTTCTAAATACAGTCGTATCAAAACCATTATATTGTCTAGTAATTAAAATATCTAGGAACGGAAGAGTTCCTTCCTTCTCTTCTTCTTTGGTGTATTGTATATGGGGGTCAATACTATTGAAATCATCAAGAATAGTGTCAGCATAGTGATTATTAATAATGAGAAAAGAATCATCAACAAATCTGCTTATGAAGTGCGTATTATTAATAACCCTGTCTAAAGAGAATATTTTGAATTCAATAAAGTTCATGACACATTCCGCTAAACTGGCGGACGAAGGTAAGCCCATAAATAATCCTGCTGTTTGTATATATACTGTTTATATATTATCCAATAAATTATCAAAAGGAAGAAAACTTTAAAGTGGCCGTTGAGGAATGCGCTGCACACTGTAGTTCGCGGACACTTCATGCCTCCACCTTATCCGATCCTCCAAGTGACCGGAGAACCGACTGTGCCGGAGCCTGGCGAACACGATTGAAGTCGTTCGCACCGTTCCTGCTTCGGCAATGCCTCACGATGTATCACAAACACGTGGGCTATTCCCAGATGCCGTATGGTTACTACTGCCCTTCTCTTTTGGTGAAAGATCAAACAGATACTTCATTATTGTTAAAAATAACACAAAGCCTATGTGTTTTTTTAAACACATGATTTTTAATCTTTGTGTGTTATTAGATGCCAGCACCTGTGGTCAGGGTTCGACCAACGCGTGTGGTCACCCGTCGGATTGAGGAGCTGCTGAGCGCCGTGGACGATAGGCTGGAGTGGCTGCACGAGGGGATGTAGATATGTCTAATGAGTGTCTTCCTATACTACCAAAAGACATGGACGTCATGTGTCCAATCATTACAATGGAGGAAGCACATGAATGCTCATGGAGTGAGTGAAGAATTAGGGAAAGTGGTGTCACAGCCTTTTTTTTTACTTTTACTAAATTTAATTAAATTCGTTATACTGCACCTTAAACGTAGTATCATTTTTCTCCTCTTCTTTCACAGAAAAAATATATTTCATAGAAGACATCAGTAACGCTATAGGTATTTAGTGGTTTGAAGCAAAATACATGTACATATCAAATAAATTTAATTATTTAAAAATTATATGGGAAATCTCATGGGAGGGGGAGCGGGGGGCTCCCACCAAATCTCACCAAATCTCAACAAGGGGGAGAGGGCTGCAAATGTTTTAAAAAACACCTCACGTAAATAATGGACGCCCCCTTAAGAGTTGCAGCACGATTGAGAATGGGAGAAAAGGGAGAATAAATAAAATAAATGTCAAAAAATTAGTATTTTATAAAAATGTTTTCTGTAGATGGGTTTTTATTAATTTGATGGCTTCCCTAAATTACAATAATAGACCCAAGACACGTAATTTGTTTCTAACCCAAATATATTCTGTATTTCTACGGCTTTAGAAATTTCTATGGCTTAAGACTTGGATTTTTATACAGAAGTCTTATTAGTTTTATTGCAATATTTTTTTCGAACTTCTTCGCTGCATCTGACTTAAGTCTTTACAGAATTCTTTTGATGTTGAGAAGAAGTTGGTAATTTGTCTTACTAAAGACTCCGAAATATGTGAAAACAGTTTTTAGTTAAAGAAATGATACGAAGTTAAGTTTTATATCAAATAGCTAAGATATACATAAAATTCACATAAGATATACAAATGGTAACTTTTTTATATCTTCAGACAAATCAATCAAATCTGCAGAAGCTTTATTAAGTTGCGTGCACTAGTTTTAATAATGCAAAAATTATATACGGATTCTGCATTGCTAATATTCATCTACTTTGATAAGCTTAAGTGATTGAGATCAATACTTAAAGTACTAAAAATAAATGAACCATATCCAGAACTTATGATATAATACACTTTTCTTTTATTCACAGAAAAAAACTAATTATTAAATAGTAACCTGTATAATAGCAACATTTATTTAATAAGAATCATGAAACAGCGGAAATTATACAGAGTTGTATAAAATCTACTTTACAGAAGCATCATCTATTCAAAGGACACGACGATTTAGAACTTCAAATTTGAGCAATCATTGTATTAACATGAAAAATCATAGATTATTCTAACCAGAGGTAAGCATATAAAAATGCCCTAAGAAAACTTAACTGGATACGATAAAATTTAATTTTTTAAATAAACTATTAACCTTTATGTAAAAATAATTTTCTTCTTACTTTGAATCTTTAATAGGAATTTACACTGTAATACATTCAGGTTTTTTTTACATCAAGGTTTTTAAGAAAGAAGTTAAAAAATGTTGATTTAAGTTTGTTGATTTAAAATGCCATGAAATAATGCAGTCTGTCGCCATCCCTTGTTAATTTTGAGGAGCTGGTGTTGATGAGATAATTAGATCTTGTATTTCTTGTCCGTAGATTCTCATTGGCTAAAGATAATTAGAGAAATTAAAGATTGCAGATTAATGATGACAATCAAAGTGAACATAAAGACAATAATTGCTCTTCAATTTATCAGTTACACAAATAAACCTTTTGAACGCTATTTTCGCCAATAACATTTTCCTATGTAAATATACCGAAAAGAAAAATCAAAATCAAAAGTTTGAAAAAAGCTTCTAACTTATTTTGATAGGTAAGTTTATGACTAATCAACTGAAAATTGTTGCATCAACCACAAGAGTCTTTAGAAAACAACATTTGTGCATTTTTTTCCATTATATTCTAAAAAAAACCTTTTTTTTTTTCTTAAAAAAAGAATTTTAGATTATTATTATAATTTTTAAAATAAAACATCATGCATGACAAGTTGATTAAATATAAAAAAAGCATTTAAATTTAAAAAATAAATAAATAAAGTTAATCCCATTTTCAGATTTTGAAAAAAAGGTTGGTTGTTTTACCTTTGTTTCTTTTTTAAAAAAATGCAGCGATTAAATTAAAATTTCCTTAAACCAAATCTCATGACAAAGGGGTTATTGAAAGTATTTCGAAAATGTTTGTAAGGAGTATTTTAATGAAATGAAGTATTCCATACTGTAGAAGTTCGAATTAAAGAATTGAACAGAATTAAGTTAATGCTTAAGTGATTTTAGTTAAAGTACTGATACTGGAGTAAATTAAACGTATTCAGAATTTATTCATAAATTAACTTTTCTTTTATTCAGAACAGAAACTAATTCTTAAATGACCACCTGCATATTAGCAGTTACATTTTAAAACTTTCAGTTTGTATCATTTGCTTTTTGGTAATCAATGGATGTTGAGTCTATATCGTATCTTCTACTAAGGTTTTGTTATTTCATCTAACAGCAGTTTTACGTCTACTTAAAAGCAATAGAAACACATTAAAGCCGAGATATCATGAATATTTTTCGTGTTTCCTAATAAGAGTGGCTCTCAGGTTCTCTGAAACACCTTCACTTCACTTAAGTCCTAATCTCATTAAAACCATTCCTCCCAACTAACATTTCTCAGTAATTCTCAATTAAACCCCTTTCGTTGACAGAAATTGTCATTGGTTATCTCCAGTTAGTAACTTGAACGATGTTAACTTCCATCGTCACATACAACAATTATCTCGAAAATGATTCTTTCCGTTGGCTGCTAGATTAAACTCAGCTTGTATATTTCACAGCCCTAAATATATTCGCATTATCCGTTTAAGTTTTCTTTCCCTGTTATTAGGCACTAACCTGTACGGTAGATATTCAGTTTGTCTTTTATTAAATTAGCATAAAAATGTATTACTTTATGCTGGTATGTAAGTCTTCTGTGTTATTTTGTATTATTTAAGTATTCTTTATTATAAAAATATAAACATATTTAAAGAAGCATTAACTTACTCAATTGACTCATTTAACTTAATTTATGCAGATCTGTGTTTTATCATGAAATTCGTGTTTATATACAATCGATAGTAAATAGGCCTACAAGAGATAATTCAAAGCCACTATTTATCAAAAGTTTTTTTTTTTAAAAAAAAAAAGCTTATGAGAATTCGAAGAATGCTCTTGAAATTTAAAGATATCGAAATCTTCTTTACAGTTATTCTTATGTTTTTAGCAAGACGATTTGGAAGTTAGATTTCATTTTTATGTAGTAGCAAGTTGCTTTGCTTTTATTTGCTTAAAATCCTAAATATAATAGTTAACATATTTTTTTTTAACTAGCCGGGTACCATCGCTTCGTCAGAACCCTTGCATATATAGCATTAAAAACAAAAACTTTATTTATTTTTTGTTTTTTT
>JAFIDM010000002.1:8602883-8615984 GCA_023159025.1 Thereuonema tuberculata
TTTTTATTATTAAAGAATACATTATTTTTTCTCTAGGCATTAGAATTTTGTATTTAATTCTTATATTTATTTTTTTATTTTTTGTTAAAGTGCCATAATCTTTTATTATATAGTTTATTATTTTATTTAATATTCTATTTATATTATTAATGTCTGTATTGTTTAGATATATCCAGCAACATAATCCATAATTTATTAATGAGTCAATAAAAGATTTATATAACAGTATTTTATGTTTTATAGAAAATATATTTTGTATATGTTTAAACATAAATATTAAGGAGTTGAGTTTATTTAATATATATAAGTAATGAGTTTTCCAAGTGAATTGATCATTAATTAGTAAACCTAAATATCTATTTGTATTAATTATTTCTATGGTTTCACAGTTACATCTGTTGGAATTTATGTTATTGTTCCTCAAACAATTATGATTATGGTATTTTATGAATGGATTTGCATGTAAAAATTTATTTTTTGTTCTGATTATCATTAGTTTTGTTTTTTGACTATTTATTTTCATTTTATTATTATGTGTCCATACAATTAATTTATTAAAGTCTTTTTGTATGTTTTTTTTCTGCAGTTTTACAATTTTCATTAATATTTATTAAAATAATATCATCAGCGTAAGCATAAATTTTTGATGTAGATATTGTACTATACAATGTGTTTAAATATATAATAAATAAGAGTGGTCCTAAATTTGAACCTTGAGGGATACCTGTTTTTAATTTATATGTTTTACCTAGTTTTGAATTTAAATTAATTCTTATTTTTCTGTTTTTTAAGTAATTTTTTAATATTTCTATCATTTTTCCTCTTATACCAATATTATATAATTTTTGTACTAATATATCATGATTTATACTATCAAATGCTTTTTCATAGTCAATAAAAATAATATAGATATACTGTCCTTTGTTTAGGGCAGTATTAATGGTATTTTGAAAATCTTGAAATAGTTTATCAGTACTTAAATTTTTTTGATATGCAAATTGTTCTTTTTTTAATATCTTATATTTAGATAGAAAGTTATATATTGAGTTGGTCAAATAAGTCTCTATAATTTTGGACATATTGGAAAGAACAGAAATTGGTCTGTAATTTTTTATTTCATAGATTTTTCCTTTTTTATATACAGGAGTTATTTTTGCCGTTTTCCAAATATTTGGGTATATTCCATAATCATACATGCTTTTTAAAAGTTCGTGTGTTATTGTTGCAAATATATCAATATAGTTTTTTATATCCTTTATAGCAATGTTATCTATACCAACAGTGTTTTTATTTTTCATTGATCTGATAATTTTTATTATGTCCTCAATATCGGGTATATAAAATCCTATTGTATTTGTTAATGTTTCAATGTCTTCATTATTATTTGTAATGCTGCAGTTACATGTATTTTTAATTTTACTGAATGTTTTACCAAATAGCTCATCCGTTTGTTTGTAGTTAAACTTTTCTATTAATTTACAAATTTTGTTTTTATCTATATTTTTATTTTCGTTTTTTTTTATGATATTATTTATGGTATTCCAAGTCTTTTTATTATCATTGTCATATTTTTGTAATTTATTTTGGTAAAATTTTTGCTTGGTTTTTTGTATTAGGTTTTTCAACCAATTGCTTTTTTTTCTATAATTTTCTTTATATTTCTTATTTGTTTTATTATTTTTGTGTTTTTTGTATAATTTGTCTTTTTCTTTGATGTGGTCGTAGATTTCATCTGTTATCCATTCATGTTTATAACTTTTTCTATCATTTTTTATAATTTTATAATTGTCTTCCGGGTTTCCTTTATTGTGTTGCTCTTTATTATTTAAGGGTTTTTTAGATGTATTAATTATCTTTACAAATTTATTTACTATTTTATTTGGGTCTGTTATTTTTTTGTTTCTTATATCATTAAGTAAATTTTCTGATTTTTTAATAAATAATTCTTCATTTGTTATGTTGTTTTGCTTTCTAAATTTATTCAAATTTTGATTATTTTTACATACTTGTTCATTGTACAATTCTAATATTATTATATAGTGATCTGATATTTCGGTTTGTATAATATTACTTTGAGTATGTTTGGTTCTTATATTAGTGAAGCAGTGATCTATGCACGTTGAGGTACTTGATTTTGTTGTTTGTATTTCTCTAGTTGGAGCATTGATTATATTTTCTAAGCCATATGTATTAAAAATTTCTAGATATTTCAATATAAGCGAGTTGGTTTTCTTTTCTAAAATATTAATATTCATATCTCCAATGATTATGAAGTTATCTGTTTTTTCTAAGTTGTTTTGATTATAGTCTATTGTTTTTTCTAGTTCTTGTAGAAACTGATTTTTATTGGTTAGTGGAGGTTTATAGACTATTAATAACTTTTTAGAATCTGTGCTATTCTTAGTTTCATTTATATTAATATCTTTATATTTTAATATACATGTAATATTTTCAAATGTTATTGTGTTGATTTTAAAGTTTGTTAATATATATTCATTTTTATAATACATTATTATCCCACCACCTTTTCTATTTTTTCTGAGGTTATCTATCATATTGTAATCTTTCAAAGTAAAATACTTAATTTCATTTTCATTTATGTTTGTTTCAACTAAAATTATAATGTTTATTTCATTTTGGAATTTTTGTATATGACAAATAAGATAATCAAAGTTTTTTTTCATACTTCTTATGTTCAGGTATAATATTTTTTCAGAAGACTGATTTTTTTTCCTATTTATATACCATTCTTCAAAGTTGTTATATATGTTTAAATTTTTCTGATTCGTTGTTTCAAACATCGTTGTTTCAAACATTAATTTAGCAAATTAATATCGAGATCGGAGAACATACGACTTCCCAGCCCGTTGTAGCCTTCTCCACTTAACTCTGGTGTACTGTGGATTGGCCCCAAACATCTGCGGTTGTCAAACAAAGGATGTTTTTACCTGTCACAGGTGTGACATCTATATAATAGATACATAAAAACACGCGCGTATTCGATTGCAACGTTGTGTCAAAATTTCAAAGCAATCGGTGAAGAACTTTTGGAGATTTTAGATTTTGAACAAACGAACATTTATATTTTTATTTATATAGATTTATTTATTTTTAGATTTCACTTATAAGGTGATATCTTATTTAAAAAACTTGAAGTTCTTGGAAGAAGTTAAAGTTGTCACTTGGGAAGTGCAACTATCGTATTTCCAGGAAATCCAAATTTCCCTTGTACTCACAAAGCAATAGAATAAGAGGTGTCTGTGGATAGAATATCTGCAAACTAACTGAACTTATGAAAGAATTCGTCTGCAAGACATTGAAGTTGATTTTTCCTTAGGAGACGCGAGCAACAAGAAATTGCGTATCTGAGTTCTATTTATAATAGTTTATTATTCTTATATACCTTAAATAAATTTAGTTTCAAGATGAATCAAGATGTTACTATCAAAAGAAGAGTTTTCAGTACGAAATCAGTTGTGACAAAGAAACAGATAATTTTAATAATAAACAAACTTTACACAAACCAACTGTATATAAGCGAAAACTGTAATTCTGTTGTTTCACACACAAAACGATGAAAATATATTAGCTAGCATGTTTAATAATATTTCGTTTAATAATTACTGTACCTCTGTACTCAGCGTGAGAGGAAGTTCAGTGAAACATTTCTTATGCAACTTCAAACAAAATCTCCCCAAGTATCAAATATTTTCAACATAGATGTTTTTGTAATAAGCAATAAAAATTAAATTACAATGCCTAAAAATATATTGATGATTTTATAAATAAAATAAATAAAGAATAATATTGTAATCATAATGAATGTTGCGATATTTATGAGCCCATACATATTTATATATCTATATATATATTTTTTGTGTGTTTGTATTTGTACAATAACCGCCTCATGTTTGGTTGCAGTGTTTCCGTTTCCAACCATGACATTTTCCAATTCCGGAATTCCTGTGCTTAGCTTCCTGATTCCTCTCTCCGCCACCAGGGGACTCCACCAGATAATTGGTCCATCCAATCACAGATCCGTTATTGTTTTGAACTTTTTTTTAAGCAGCCTGTACCGTGCTGATATTGTAATCGAAAACGGCCTGCGAGTGCGGTTCGAAACCTGCTCGTATGATTAAATAATGTTTTATATATTTTTAAATAGTTTGTGTGTCCTCAATTTCTTTGGTCCCCCAATGAGTTATAAGAAGGTTCGTTCAGTGATTCAAATTTTATCAAAGACTAGTGAACTTGGGCCATCATGACATCTTTTTTTTTTTTTTTTTTGCCAAAGCCCGGACGAAATACAGAAGAGGAAAGTAACATCCATGCCGATGCCGGGATTCCAACTCAGGTCGACATTCCAACCGGGATTTCAACCCTCACGGCAGATCGCGTCGAGACCGCTCGGCCGTGCCGGAAAGGCGTCACGATATCTTAGAAGACTATCTTTTCTTTATTAAGTTAGTAGTTAAGTGAATAGTTAACGGCTCAATGCAAATATCATTTGCGTTAGATTTGTGCAAAAACCAGAAACTAAAATTTACTATCATTTATTACTTAATAATCTCGGAGAGTTGAATGTTTTTGCTTTGATTTAAAAAATTAAAGTTATCAAAATAGAGAATAAAAATTTCGGCTTACTTCCTCTTGTCATTCCGAAGATCTTTAAAGTCACAAAAACATAATAATAATAATAATAATAATAATGTTATTAAGTCACAAAAAAACATCTTCATAATACTGCAGAAGAAATTCTAAAAGTTAATCTGAGGTTTCTTATCTCTGTTATTTATATAAACAGTAGGTAAATTTCTTACTGAAATTGATCCAATTGATTCAATGGTGGGATGAGATTTCCCAAAGGTCCAATTGTTTGTAAACTACGACTGGCTACATTTTCGTTCTAAAATCAATAGTGGAAAAGTACAAACAATCAAATCACAGAGAAATCGATGTTCTGCACATTTATTCCTAAGAAACTGTTTATTTTTCTTAGACTTTGGTTCCTTATTTTCGTTTCTTAGTTACTTTACATTCAACAACAGGTTCAACTTTAATAATAGTATTGCAAAACACTATAAGCTTTTGTAATAATAATCTTGAAATAATATTTTATTTATTTATTTTAAACGATTTTTTTTAAATATTTCTATACATAAAAGTAAAAATAGTTGTATCATTATTATTCACTACAATTTTGCTAATTTCAGTGAACCTCGATTTTATTGATAATTATAAATTTCCTAATTATTATCCAATGCATTTGCTAAATTCTTAAGTTGTCGACCTTTACTGAAATTTTATTTTATGGTAACAATAATATAATGAAAAGTTTACTACTAGGCTGTTATTGAAGGAAAATAAAAGTTTCTTATCAAAGTTAAGCTTCTTAGGATCAGTAGATATGAATTTCGTAAGCGTGATAAAATTATTTTGCTATGAATTCATTCTTACTAAAGAATTTCATTTGTCCAGAAATTCTGGAATCAAAGCCAGAAGTGTACAGTTATCATGAAACTTACTAAGATTAATATCTCGAAAAAACGTTTTGGTTTTAATTACAGTAAAACCTCGTTAAGTCGTCACTCGGATAAGTCGTCACTCCGTTTAAGTCGTAGTTTTCCTTTGCTCCCGACAAGGTCTCATACAGAATAATGTAAAATAACCCTCCTTTATCCGTCACCAAATTTAATTCTACTCCAAATAACTCGTCACCCTCAAAAACGGCCAAAAGCATCTTTCTTCTCTATTTTGCATGCCATTGTGTTGTCTTTTCAGCCCCGCTTCTTCACTTTAAGAAAGCCAAGCCTTTACTGGGAATTTTCGATCAGGCCTGTCACTTCATTCCTTTCTTACCCCTTCCGAGGATTTGGGTTCTTAGAATCTCGCTGCTAATCATTCAAAGCACACTTCTCGCTGCGACCTTGTCGAGTGTAGACGTTTTTCTTGACCGCTTTTGAGTGTGACTTCATTTCATAGCGAGTCAGCCCCGCTATAAGGGCTATTTTTTCTCTTGCAATTTCGTGGTTCGATTACACGTTTAACATGCCAGGAAAACGAAAACTCACCTCGTTTTTAAAAAATCAAATGTTTCGAAAACAGTTTTTGTCAAAGAATACCATATTCCCAGGACTACATTAAACGATATTCTTTCATCGAAAGAAGTAATTGACGAAGCTGACTGCAAAGACAAAAGAAAGAGAATGAGAAAATCGAAGTTTGACGAGATGGAAGAGGTTTTAGTTCTATGGCTAAAACATGCAAGATCGCAAAATGTGCCGATTTCTGCCATGGTTCTCAAAGAAAAAGCCATGGAAATTGCTAAGGGGTTGAACATTGAAGATTTCGGCAGCAGCAATGGTTGGCTGGAACGTTTCAAAGACAGCCTTTGTTTTAAAACGATTAAAATGTGGTAACTATAAAAAGTTTTTTTTATTATTATTTTCCACTCATTGAATTGCATGTATTGATATTTGAAAATCTTGTTTTCTTACTGAATTCTACAGCAATTCATGAAAATACTGTATTTCAGTGGGGTTTTTTTTTCAAAAATTCCCACTCCGCCTAAGTCGTAAAAAATGTTTGGTCCCTTGAGTGACGACTTAACGAGGTTTTCATTATTTAGCTCTCGAAACGACCCCTTGGGTTCACCGACCCCCAACCCCTGTCCATACGAACAAGATTCTTTGTCTGCGTTTTAGGCGTCCGAATGTCGATCCAATCTTGATTTTCTTCTCTTTGGCAACGCATTGATGGGAGGAAACAGTTCCAATGGTCCTAATACGTCTTTCCCAGGGATCCTTAAAGAGAATCCAATTTAAAATTAAATTGTGAAGCTCTTTTTTTATTCTAATTCTAAAGTTTTTTTCCCTGAAGGTATTCTAAGAGATATTGGAAAAGTTTCATCCCTTTAGCAATTTCCTTACGATCATAAAACTATGAAAGATGCTGAAAAATTTTTAAAGAAAGAAGGCTGTTTCGTATAGGATAAAGTGAAATAGCTTAAAATTAAACTATTAATTGCAGTCATTTCCCAATAAAGAATTACAATAAAGATTTGGATAATATACGATAAGATACTCCGTTGATTTACTAACGAAGTCAATAAAAAATAAAAATAACTGAGTATCATCCTCACAATATATTTCTTATATTTCACTTTTGAGAATTTGCATTCTTCGTGCTATTATTCAGATGATTCCATAAACATTTTTGTGTTGAAGTGCATTTAATTTTACTGAAGAATTATCAAGCACCTCAAAAGAAATGCACGTTTTAAAACTGAGTTAAGTAACGCAGAG
Source organism: Thereuonema tuberculata (assembly GCA_023159025.1). Lineage (NCBI taxonomy): Eukaryota > Metazoa > Arthropoda > Chilopoda > Scutigeromorpha > Scutigeridae > Thereuonema > Thereuonema tuberculata. The sequence continues at coordinate 8,610,188 of JAFIDM010000002.1, forward strand.
GGATTAAAGAAAAAGAAAAATTATTTCCCGTTTCCTGTGTTAAAAGGGAAATAAAATAAACTTTGACAGAAAGCATTATGTTAGTTATAAATAAAATGACCCATTACTTTTGAATGGTTGACGACATCTCTTCCAACTATTGCACTAGCTACTATTCAGATGGTTGTGGAAGTCAAGGGTTTTAAAAAGAACCATTAGGCTTAATTTTCCAAGTCGTTGAATAGTCCTTTGGATCTAAATGATGGAAGTAACGAATTCTGTAATTAATCACTGTCATTCGATCATAATTTATACGATCATTTCGACAAAGTTTTTCTGCTTTTCAAATCTGAAGTTTGCAGAAATGTATAATTTTTGGTTTAAAAAGATTTTAAAAGAAATAAAAGTAATTATTCAGATTCGACCAATAAAAAGTGAAGCTATAGTCAGAGGTGGCTCAAGAACAAAATGTTATCCGTGCAGGATAGGCATTTGCCGCCCCTGCCCAATCCTCACTCCTAGCCTGCCCCCACCCCAATGGCCCCTTTTGACTTAATGGATGGTTAACCGGCCAGAAGGTCTGTATGTCTTCCAGGAAATATATACTCGAAAACTTTTTGAATCGGAGCTTCAACAATGTCTACATCCATAATTGAGTGCCGATAAAAAATGTTCTACCAAAAAAAGTAATAATATTCTTAAAGTTTTGTTACAATTTCAACTGACATTATAGTGATTCCTTTTCTTTCTTATATATTTTTCCATTCGTATCGAAATTGACCATTGTCAGATTGTCTCAAATACAAATTCGTTGTTCGAATTCCCATTTTCAACACTGCATTTTCTATATCCATTATGGCGCCCCTTCCCAACTTCGGCGCCCAATGCGGCCGCACGGATCGCTCGGGCCTTAAGCCACCCCTGGCTATAGTAATAAAACTTTTTATTGCTATGAACAACGTTATGATGTCTGATGTCAAAAATCATTTTACTCAATGTTATAAGAAACAAGCTCATCATTCAGACCTGATATTCGTTTACTTTAATTACAATGAAATATCAGTTACATTACAATTGCATCTCAGATTTCTGAAATCATTCTTCCTTAAAAATAACATTAGTGCTTGTTCTGTTTTATTCTTCGCAGTAAAAGTAAGTAATTATCATTTAAATTCATTTTACAATGCTTTTACAAAAGAAAAATCCATCATTGATTTCTTTTTTTTTATAAATACTGTATAAGAATTGCAGCCCTAAGTTTGTGTAATAATGTAATAACTTTTTCTAAGACATTATTCTCCATTCTTAGATAATCAACAATGTTCTGATAGAGTAAAACAACTATAGTAATCACGTGTGTTCAAACGCTGTCTAAAGGTGATCGAGGAGTACTAAATGAAAATGTAAAGAGTAAAAGGCACTAGAAGTAAAACGTAAAATGTATGTATATATAAAATGTAAGAGTCAACAAAATTACAGCTATGGTTTAATGTTTTTGTTTACGTTTTCATTAGTACGATTCACCATTAGATGGCGTTTGGACACCCGAGGATTTGTTCACTTAATTTTATTCAATCAGAACATCATCTTTTGACTATTGGTCAAAACCGCTGAACAATTATATTGGTATTCTTTTTAATCTTTCCTATAGATTCTTGCCTTTTATGATATTTCGACCTTTGCTGAAGATAACCTGACAGAGATAAAGGTCGAAAGGGTGATTCCAAAAGGTAAAAAATTGAGCCGTAGGTTCTACTCATGAAAATGAACAAAAAAGTTCCTATAAACGTGGGTCAGAAATGATAGTTTTCGAGAAAAACGTATTGCATCACTATTCAATGTAGGTATTATATAAAACAAAAAACAAAGTTTTGTTTTGTTGGCACAGTAGGATGCGAGAAAAAGTATTGCAAATATTCTTAAAATGAACCATAAATAAGCAAAATAGGGAGCGAATGATTTAATAAACGGTGTTAATAAAACAGATATCAATAAATTAGCGAATGTGAATGACGTTAAACACAGCAACAATGACTTTCGTATTTACAAAAGGTGAATTAGCGGATATGTATTTGATGTATGATAAGGCCGATGGAAATGCACTAGAAGCTGCTCGTCTCTGATCGACACCATCCAGATCGACGTATTTTTATCAAGATCGATCAACGTCTTTGAGAACTTGGATCATTTGAGCATCCGAAATCACCAGGAAGGCCCAGAAATGTGAGGACAAATGATTTGGAAGAGAGGGTCTGCAGAAACTCGACGAATCACCAAGTGTCAGTACTCGTCGAGTTGCTATGGAAGAGGGAGTTAGCCAGTACACAATCTGGAACATTGTCCATGAAAATCTATTTGTTCCCTATCATTTTCAGAGTTCAATCTTAATGCAGGATATTATCAGCCACGGTTACATTTCTGTGAGTGCCTACTACAACAGTTAGTAATTCCGTCATTTCTTAGCAGAATTCTCTATAGAGAAGAGGCTCAATTTACAGCCTCAAATATACAGGGTGTTTCAAAAATACACGGCATAATTTCAGGTATGTATTTCCCACATGTAGACAATCAAAATAGTTCATTACAACATATGTCCGGAAATGCTTCATTTCCGAGTTATGGCCTTCACAACATTGAAAATCACCGGAACGTTTTTCGTTCCGCCGGTCGTTGCCATTACAGAAGATGTTCAAAATGACCACCTCCTGCTTGAATACAGACCTCACATCGATGTCTCAATGACCTGCGAACACGATCCCACACTCCAGGAATGTTGCGTATGTCCTCAGAACGTGCCACAATTCGATTCCGAAGGGATTCCAAATCAGGCACCGGAGACGAATAAACCAATGATTTTAAATGGCCCCACAAGTAGAAATCGAGAGGGTTCAGATCAGGTGAGCGTGGAGGCCAAGCAATTGGGCCACCTCTACCTATCCATCGATCAGGAAACGTTCGATCCAAGTACCGGCGAGCCGTACGACTGAAGTGTGCAGGAGCGCCGTCATGCAAGAAGTGAGCGTGCTGACGATCGATCAGTGGAGTGTCGTCATAAACATGAGGTATGGTGTTTTCCAGGAAGTTTGTGTACGCCTGCCCCGTAAGTCTGTTTACAAGTACATGGGGTCCAACTAATCGATCACCAATGATACCGGCCCACATGTTGAGGGAGAACCGCACCTGGTGATGAGATACAACAGTTGCATTTGGGTTTTCATACGCCCATACATGCTGATTGTGGAAATTTGTTATGCCATCTCGTGTGACCTGTGCTTCATCTGTAAATACGAAAAACGTTCCGGTGATTTTCAATGTTGTGAAGGCCATAACTCGGAAATGAAGCATTTCCGGACATATGTTGTAATGAACTATTTTGATTGTCTACATGTGGGAAATACATACCTGAAATTATGCCGTGTATTTTTGAAACACCCTGTATATTTCTGAAATAGAATCTTGAATTTTAATAGCAACATAGTTTATGGTTATATTTTTTGGCCTACCAAAATCCACATCACCAACAACGTCATCAAGTTCAATTTTCAGTGAATATGTAGGTAGGAATTGTAGGAGACCATTTATTAGGATCATTGGTTCTTCCGAACAGACTAACCTGGGAGCATTGTTATTTCTTACAAAATTACCTTCTCAATTCCTTGAGGTATTCCGTTTTCAATTCGCAGCACAATGTGGTACATGCACGATGGTGCGCCAGCACATTTTCATCGAATTGTACTACGCCATTTACATTATCAATTTGGTGGCCAGATGGATCGGTAGAGTGGCCCACGGCGATGTCGAATTCCAAGTCCTTTCCATTATTTATGTTGGCTCTTATAACAATACAATGATTACTGCAAACTACGTTCTGCGTGAAAAATACTTATCTCTGGATCCATTAATTGTTTGTTTTTGGTTTACAATACCGTTTAATAAATCATTCGTTCCCTATTTTGCTTATTTGTGTTTCATTTTATGAATATTAGCAATATATTTTCTCGCGTCATACTGTACCAGCTACAAACAAGAAACAATCGCAACTACATTGAATAATGATACAATTCGTTTTTCTCGAAAACTATTCATTTCCAGACCCATGTTTATAGAAAATTTTTTGTTTGGTTTCATGAGTAGAACATAAGGCTAGATTTTTGCCTCATCTTTTGGAATCACCTATATATATAAGTACATATTTGTATATATTTTAATTTAACATCATTTTGCTTTAATACAATTTTTCAACGATGTATGATTTCAAGAAGTTTACTTCATATTTGATATTTAATGAAAAAAAATGACATATCAGCAACTCTTTTATCTAGCTATGCTGAATAAAGTAATACTTTAGATAATACTGTAGAGAATTTGAAAAACGAATCAATGTTTACTAAAGGTTACTGTGAGACGAAGCATCAAGAAAACTATATTCTTGCAATGATCGAATTTACGAGAAGGCTATTCTGTAATTCCAGAAAGCGTCCAACGAATCTAAATGGCCTGTAGCAATTTCATTTGTGGAATACGTGCCTGATTCCCCGGAGGGCTTCTTAAGATTCTGGAAAACGAAGTCGTAATATAATTCTTTTCCAACTGTTCGGCAAACATGATTATCTTTTAGATCTTTTTTTAGGTCTTTTTGGTTAACGTCCTAGAATCTAAAAAAAAAACAACTAATAGAGTAACAAAAAATACAAGTCGATCAATGTGGTAAAAAATATTTCAATAACCTACTATCAGAATAAAATTCCCAATAATAGTTTTGACTTTATGTGCAATTCAAAAGAAACTGTAAAAATCTATTCTATGAAGTAATCTATAAAGTACGAGGATCACTCCAAAAGTAATGCACTACATTTTTTTTAATTTAACTTTTTATTTACAGATTTGCTATTGCTACAGTGTGGAGATACATGCCTTAAGAACAAAATATCATAATCGCCGTGGCGTTCCATAGCCTTACGCCACCTTGGAACGAGTGGCTGTGAGCCGGCACGCCTGAGCTACTGTTTAGTGGCCATCACAAGGGAGTCATCATTTTCAAACTTTGTCCTTGAGTTTGCAACGAGATGGTAGTCCGATGGTGCCAAGGGCTGTATCTATCCAACCATGCTTTTCTTTGTCCACCTAACGTCGTCCACGCAAGTTTTCTGATTCTTTGCACAAACCTTCTTCAACCCCAACTGTTTCAGTATTCTGCCTGCACTTCCTTTCCCAATTCCCAGTTGAATTGAGATTTCTTTCACAGTTACGCATCCGTCTGCAATAACCATATTATTCATGAGCTCCACATTCTCAGTCGTTCGCAAGGTGTGACGTCTGCCATGGCGTTGCAAATCCTGAATATTGGCGTGGCCATTCTCACCTAATGACCTACGACTAATGGTACTACGATCGACAGAGTCATCTCCATACTTGTGGCTGTTTCCGACTGTTTCATTCTCAAAAACCAGGAATTCAATAACAGCACGTTGCTTCTGACCGACATCAAGAGCTGCAGCCATCTTTCAGGATGGCTGCAACCACGCCACATGTGGGAATGGACTGCATTACATTTGAATAGAGGCAGGAAGGATGGTTCTGTGGACTATGAAAATACCAAATCTGTAAATAAAAAATTAAATTTAAAAAAATGTTGTGCATTACTTTTAGAGTGACCCTCGTAAACACGTTAAAGGTTGAGACCAAATGTTTACCAGGAGACATCCTAGAACAAATGTTTCTTCCTTGTTTCTTATTCAGCTGGGAGTAGTCACCAGTAAACAGCCAGCTCTCAATATGGAGGTGAATAGAATTCTAAGTAAGCAGAAATATGGAACAT
>JAFIDM010000002.1:8624839-8648776 GCA_023159025.1 Thereuonema tuberculata
CGAATCCTTTCTTGTAGCGTTGTGCCTTCGTTTACTTACTCTATTCTTTGAATCATCAGGCACGTTAAATTTCCTTTCCTTAGTTTATTTTCCAAAGGAAAAATACATTATTGCGTTCTCCCCTACATGAACAGGTGAGCCAGGGACCTTGGGATAAGCGCCGATCAAGGATCATAGATCACGAATATATTTGCCATTCAAATTCTTCTTTTCACTATACTTGATACCGGTATGTAACACATACAGTATATTTATATATATATATATATATATATATATATATATATAAAAATTTGCATCACGAAACTTGAAAAGATGGCGAGTTTTAAGTTTTATCTATTGGATTTATATATATATATATATATATATAATATACATATATATACTGTATAAATATTATAATGGTAGTAATCAAAGCAGAAAAAGCGGAGAAAAGAAAATTAAACAGGTTCATACTTTTTAATTTTCTTTCCTCCGCTTTTCCTGCTTTAATTACTACCATTACAATAATTTCGTTGCTGCATAAGCAAATATTTTCTGATTCACGATTGTAATATTTTCCTTTTATTTTATAGCTAAAATTCGTAATCTAGTTCAATTTAGATTACACAAGTCGAACATGCATGACGAGGGATGTTTGTTACATCATCGGGCAAAAATTTATTTCATTTTGATTAAAAAAACATTTAATTTTTTTTTTGTTGTTTTTTGTTTTGTTTTGTAGTTTAGGTGAATCACCCGGTATAGTAAATGACCTGTACATCACTTGAATACATATAATACATATTCCCTCACAATACATATACGAACCACTTTTTCTTCCAAGAAATCGCTTCCCGTTGTTTCTTTACTTCAAATCTTAAAAGTTTTAATTCCTTAAAGATTTGTCTTTAAAGATCAAAAGCTAGCAATTTATTTTCGTCGCTTTCTTAAAGCATTTGCAACATAGGCTTTCATCATCAGAAAGTGAGTTTGGACTCAACAAGACAAATTCATCTTTTACGTCTGGATTCTGTTTTAGTCTTAACGTATTAAATGTCGTTTATGGTAAGAATAAAGGAGATTCACTATTAATAGTCATTTACTGTTAGTATTTGTAATAGCAGGGTGGCGAGAAGTTCCCATAGCCCTTAATATAATAATAACAACATAATAGGAGTACCGGATCTTCCCGGCCACCCTAATATGTATATATATATATATATATATATATATAATAATCATATAAACAATTAATATATATTGTATATATATATTCTCACTGTTTTGACGATTTTTCCTATCTTCAAAGCCTTATTCGTATGTTGTTTTTAGAGCTTTTGCCACAAACTTTTTACAGGTTTTAGGGCATTGGTTTAGCTACAAATAAGTAACAAAAAAAGTCGTCATCTGTTTTTAAGGCGGGGCTTAGAAGTCGGGCGTGACCTGAAAGTTGGGACTTAGATAACTGTCTTTCACGTAGATAAGTGTCCGTAAATTTTGAGCTTTTCAGCTAAAACTTTTATGGATACTAGATACCATTAAGGACTCTGATGGTATTATCAATCACTACTCAGAAATCACAAGATGATTCATCTTTGGAAAATACACTTTTCGCGGTGAATGATCGTAAGGACAGTTAACTATTCTTTTTATTTAATGTAAGATACATTATTGAAGTAATGTCTTCCATTTAGCAAATAGCTTAAACATATATTATGATAGGATAACGTTGTGGTTTCTCTTCTCTTGTTCAGCCACAAAAGTAAATAGATAGTTTAGGAATAGTGGAGATTAGGCTCCAAGCATTCATACAATTAGAGAACCGATTCTTTACCTAAATTTGAATTATTTGATAGAAATATTTAACATAGCCTGAAAAAAAATGTTCACTTCCCGAAACTGCCATTTATTTATCAATATGTTAATTGTAGGTTTGTTTTGAATTTTCGATAAAAAAGTTCTTCAAGATACTGTAACGTTTTTTTGAATAATTTCTTCAAAAGTACTCTACATTCTTATTGCTAAACTATTTTATTTCACCTTGTTCTGCTTCACCTTTGTGTTATTTCAAAACTCAGTTTTAAAGTTTCATGGAGAAAAATACATGAAAGGCTGTGAGTCATGGAAATTTTAATAGGATGGAAAGACAGATGATAAATGAGAACGTTCCATAAAGCAACAGGCGGCATTTACGCAGCACTACCATATTGCATTTCAAATGAAAGTGGGTGTCTGTTTTGCATTTTAAATTATTCTGTTCCTAAGCAACCCGAAGCTGAATATGAATAAAAAAATAAAAAAAGAAAGATTTCAACCTTATTATTCCATCTTCTCTTTACCTTTGATAAAAGCATGGCGTATTTGAGAATTAATTCTAAAAATAAAAATTGTGAGTGTCTTCTCCCTATGCTTTGTACAATTCACATTTTTGGGATTATTGCCGTGGAGCACAAATGGAGAACAAATAAAATTATCCACTGGCATCTTTAATTATGTTTACTTTCTCTTCACTGAGTTTTCCACTACTACATTGTGATTAAAGTCGATGATGTTTATCAATCTTACTTTTATAAAATTTTCATGAAAAAAAAAATCGTTATCGGAAAAGCACTGATGGAATTATTGTCATAACAACGAAAAGTGCATTCATTAATGTAGCAGGAGGCTTTTTTTTAAAGGTAACCATTTATAAACTTTGAACTTTAAAATTATCACAAGGACTTTGAAGATATCATAGTCATAAGTGACTGTGATTTATAATTGCAAGATCTCATTTATTGACATCTTTGCACTGTTATTAAGGATAAAAAACTAAGGTTTTTTTTTGTCTGGTCCATGTGAACTATTGGTAGGACCTATAACTAAAATACAGCCCAAAAAATTGAAATTTTCAATTGTCAAATTTTATTAATCATAAAAATAATTAATTTATAATAGTAACTGTACTTCACAGAAATTATGCAATATTATCAATTAAAAAAGAACAATGTTTCCATTTAATAAGAAAAAAATATTTAAATTAAGACGATAACAACCTGAACATTTGAAAATTATCATGTAAATTTAATAAAATAGAAGAAGATTAAATAGAATTTAGGTAAAAAATATCAAAATGAAATGGCAGAATTTCAACAAAAAAGTCCTTCTTTATTTATATGAAAGAATTGAATAATAACTAAATCGTTAATCTTTATAATTTTGACTTAATACCGAGAAATTCATTAAAAGACCAAGATTTTTCACTGTGATTTGTATTAGGCTATAAAATACATATTGAAGAGTAACCAACTACTCTACAGATGCATTATTGAACCGTTAAATTTCACATAAAAATAAACATTGAAAAAGGGAAAATGAGTTCCAATTTAGAAGGAGTGTAATGAAAATAAATGTTAAATGAAGACAAAAACATAAATAAAAATGGTATAGACACTACGAACAAAAAAGATCTAGAAAACTACACAATATTTCATTGCTCGAAGAGTATCTAAAAATGCTTTTATCCCTAGATTTTTAGCATCCTGGATGTTTTGTTTGCATATTTATTAATCGATGACTGCCAATCTATTTCTTTACTTATAATTACGCTATGAAATTTTAAAATTGTTTCCCACCAATTATAAAACAATAAATTTGAAAAAAATACATATTAAGAGACTAAAAAATATGTAATGTCTTTACGGTTTTTTCTAACCCAATTACGACGTTTCTGCTGATGAGGGTGGTTGTCTGGAGATCATGAGTTTCTGGTCAATTTTTAATTGGGATTATGCTTTTATCGTCGCTCAATCACTGACACTTAAATGCTTGAAAAAGTAAATCAATAAAGTAGTTCAATTGAGTATGATGATATATTGAAGTATGTTGGTTTTTTTTGCATGAAAATACATGAAATAAATGTCACATTGCATTACTTACAATATAAAAAGAAGCACTAGACAGGTTTTTGCGTAAATCAGAGATGAAATGATCAACTTTTTAAAACATCGGAAGATTGACTTTTTCTTAACCGAAGAAAGATTTATGGCAATTTCAGGACTGAAGATTATTGGTACAAAGTAAATAAAAAATACCTGAAATAGATAAATTTAAGCAATAAAATGAAGGCAATTGTTGAGAAAATGTTGAGAAAATGAATCAAAATGGGTGTATAATAAATTCCAAAGGGTAATAAATTATTGGAGAAGTTAAAGTTCAATTACTTTTAAAATATGTTTAATCCATAGAAATTTATTGAAAAATAAATAAAGAGGTTTTAGGATTAATAGTGATTACTTTATTTTTGTAATTAATTTACATAAAAATAAATGTAATCTACCAAGTTGGCTTGGCATTCAGAGGTTTAATTGTGCAATCATTTAGATTACTAATTTGAAATAAAATTTTAAACCTTTTAGAATAATACTTATGTGCAATAATGATATATTTATACATACGTTGATGAGTGTAGGTTTTTTGAGGGGCCGTAGGCGCTACTACTAACACTCCAACCTTTTTGAGCCTATGAAAGCGTTTTGAAACTGCTTCAGCCAGTACAAATATTTGTGATTTCCCCCCCCCCCCATAAAACATTTTTTTCTAACATTAAAATGATTTTTAAGTTTTGAATGGGTCTTAAGGGTGAGTTCTTGATCTTATTTCAAATCAGCGTATTTGAAATCATATGAATAAACAAAAGAGTTATTTAGAAATATGAAAGATACAAGGAAGAAGAGTCAGTTAAGAGATTTGGGATATGATCGCTTTAAGGAAATTTCTGCTTGTAGTTAAATATAAAAAATAATTATCTCATAGCAATTTTAGAGTATTTCAAAAAAATCATGATGATGTTTTTAAGTTCAAACTAATCAACTCAGTTTCTGCCCTAAACAATAAGTTAAATTATGAGAGATTTAATTTTAATTATCGTAAACCACTTTAAAATTTAAACTTTCTATGGTAAATTGTCTTAAGTGCAGTTATAGAGATAGTGAACTAAAGCTACTATTAAGATTTCAGTTTTCTAGAATAAAAACTTCTAGAGTTACTTCTGATTTGTCGACTTAACGAACATATGAGAGCTACTGCTTTTAATTGGTTATCTAAAGTCCGAACTTTGCAGAAATTACCAGCGACAATGCTTTTAATAGCCTGAAGCTAACAGTAAAACTTACCTGCACTTCCTCTTCAAAGTGTATTTCAGTATTAATATTAACCTTGCGGCAATAACGACAACAACGTAATAGTGCCTTGTGGCAGGAAGTGAAGAACCGAGAAAAGGGAGAATATATTATCCTAAGCAAAATTGAATCATGTTCTGATATCCACATTCAGTAATGTTACTTTCATGTGGGCATTTGAAGATAAAAACTTCAGAACGTTATTGATTATTGTTAAGACCTCTGATTTCAGGACATATCTTTTTTTTTGTTTCAATTCATTTTTTCAATAGATGCAATACTCTTAAGGATAGTCCGATTCAAAATGCCTTTCTGTTTTTTGTGTAAAACAATAAAATTAGTGCACAACAAATCTGACCATAAGATTTTGATTATGTTTCCGTAAATAAAGAGTATAGAACAATATACTTATATATTTTCCAGACGTTATGGAAATTGTTTGATTCCTGAATTCAGAAGCACTTTGATAGTCTGTTTCTTTTTTTACTTGAATAGGTAAGTTTTGAGATCAAACTTTATTCAAATTTTCAAATTTAAGTCGCATTCGGTTCATTATTTTAAGTCATAAGTTATCCATATCTAAAATTGCTAAGTCTTAAAAAGTCCGGACATTAATATTACTTAATGACGAAAGAAATTCATAAATTACTACTTTTGTTTTTCCTTGAATACGATAAGATTTGAAATGACAATTTCATTTCCTTTTTAGCTCATTTTTAGGATCCATTAATCATTCGTAAGTTTCGTGAATGACCGAAGAATGTTTGAAAAAAATGGATCACTATTCCATTCAGATACACAGATACACAGATACATAAAAAGTCCTTATTCTGCATGGGAAATCATCTCTTTTTAATTTATCAGCTTTTAATAAACATTAACTCTTTTCAGCGCCTATTAAGTAAAAGTTATTCAATGAGTTAAACTTTCAGAAAGAATGTTTCATTAAAAAGTAATTTTTTTATGCAGGGTTTCAGTTTTATCAAAGTTTTTACGCTTAAAATTGCTTTGTTTGAAAGTCACGAATCCCAGGAATTTCTTCCAAGACATTCAATTCAGCCCGCATTGAACTAAGAAACCACAAACTCCCTTATCGATTAAACTCGAAATGGAGGTTATTTGCATAATACAACAGCTTGTTATTAATATTTCTTATTTCAATTTGAATTGTCTCTCGGTTAGAAATGAGACCCATTCTTTGTTTTATACTTAAGAAATCAAAATGGATTTATGATTTGAAAACTAATTTTTTTGAACATTTTACGCTTAAAATGACTTTTTCTTTCTTAATTGATGAAGGCATAATTTCTCTTTTGACTCAATTACCTAATTAAAAACTTTTATCAAATTTGAATTAAATTTAAATATAAATTAAAATTATAATATTATTTTCGGAATCTCAATGATTTACTATGACAAGAGGGATAAATTTTAATTCAAAGTTTTCTGTTTTATCTGAAAATGCAATAGCTACAAAAGGAATTGACCGGATTTCGTTCTCTCTGAGAATTACATCTTTGTTGCAAGCAACTGTTAAAATCTGTAGATTGAAAAGCAAACGAACCTTAACTACATAAGTTCCCTGTACCAAAAATTAGAAGGAAAAAGAAAAGAAAAAAAGATGAATGAAATTAGAAAATTAGCTTAAAAATTATATCTGTAGTGAATGTAAATTTCGTGATTTTTCAAGAGTAATTTTCTAGGATTAATAAAACAGGCTGTAATTGAAAGATATACAATCATGTACCATAGTTAAAGGAACAACCTCATTTTTCTTTTTTCATAATGTATAACGAATTTAAAAGTGTAACTGGATACGGAAACCAGTATTCATATAATCAGTCAAACGAGAGAAAAAAAAAAACTTCCAACGAAATATATGTAAATTTGGAATGATGTAACGTGGCCACTCCACCTTCCCTTCGTTCATGGTATTGTGTGGACTCGGCAGAGAACCAATTAGACTGCTTTATTACGACTCAGAGGCAGCAATTAGACTTTTTGTTTAAGAGCCAGTGGTAATATCTTTGGCTAGATCAATATTTAGTTGTCTAAAATTCTGATCACCCAAGGTTCAGCCTATAGACTGATTCTTGATATATACTAATCTGAAGAGAACCTGAAACACGACGCCTTTCATTTAGGAAAGGATAGTTATGAATTTTTATATCTGTCGCCTTAAGTTTGGAAATGAGCCGTTCGGGCATGGCCGAGCGGTCTAGACGGGGGTCTGCCGTGAGATCGATGTGTCGGAACCTGGGTTCGAATCCGGGCGTTGGCATGGATGTTACTTTCCTCTTCTGTATTTCGTCCATTCCTGCGGGAATAGCGTGAGCTGCCTCCTATGGCGTACCTTGGGTAACGTTTCCTCGGCTAAAATGCTCACAGTTCTCGCACCTTGCTGAGGCCAATAGTTTCAATTCTAAGAGTCCGGGCGTAAAAAAAAAAAAAAAAAAAAAAAGTTTGGAAATGATTACATCATTTTGAAATTGTAAACTTTTCTAAAGAAAATATTACATTACAAGAATGCAAGAGCGCACATAACTACACAAAACAAAAATTCACTGAGCTATTTTTGGTACTTGTACTGTATTTGGTATTTGATCGGAGTGATGAGAGTTCAATAAAACTCGAAACAGTTCTGTCTCCGATTCCCAGTACAAATAACAAAAATAGCTCAGGGAATTTTTATGTTTTGTTTTGTTTAGTTATGTGCGTTCTTGTTTTCTTTTAATGTAATAACAATAATTTAATGCACGTTAAATTCCATTTCTAGAAATAAATATTATATGCTAGAAAAAAATTCATACATTGATCGATAGATAATTTTGGAAATTTCATATATTTCATTAACAGCATTGCAAATAAATGAAATTTGAAAAGACTAAATTTAAGGTAATTTCATTTATTGAACAAATGTTTAAAAATAAAAGGTTGTAGATTAAAGTTTTAGGTATGCAATTGCTCGGAATACTTGAAATACTGTGGATTCCATATCTTCTAATAATTTAAAGTTTTTAAGAATGTTAAAGCGATTGCTAACTGCAGATGATTTTATCATCTTTATTAGTGCAAAATAAATAAGAACTAAAAAAAAACTCACTAGGTAAATTACATTAGCTTTGCCATTTAACTAATCTGTGAATAGATAGAATTACATCAAATAATAGTCATATTGGAAAGATCTGATCATAGATATCACTAATTTATTAGAATTCAAATGTTATTTTTGAGCATATTCGTTTGAGCTACGCTGACTATGAACGATTTTGAAGCAACCAGATGCTCGTAATTAGGAAACTCAAATTTTAAGTTTAAATTGATAAATTATTCTTTGTCGAATCTTATTCTAATCAAATTTTATTCAGCATGACTGTTTAATGAAGGTTTCAGCTTTGTAAAAGACACAGTCATCATGAATGCAGAGTCGGATGGATTGACATGAACATTTTCGACTTAAAATTGAATTTCAACCTTTTTTCTTTGCTATGTTTTCTTTTGGTTGCGTATTAAGAGGCGATTGACCAAATAATGTCAATGACAGCTATTTTGTAAATATTCAAAAATGTATTAAGAAAATTATAAATATACTGATCCTTAAAATAAATTGTAACTTGGAATTCCTTGAGGATTTCCACTTTTTTTCTATTTTATAGATGTTTTTTAAATAAAGTTATTAGTCGATCGGTTTTAAACATTGAATAACATTAATTACTGGAAAACATGTAAACTTTTTTTTAAATAAGTTTCTGACTGAAGCGAAATTTTATTGAGAATTCAAAATCCAATTGGGATAAATAGAATGACACTATTAGCTAAGCTACAAAATTGAAGGTCATGCTTATGAATGTGTATCCTGAAGTGGTTTTTGCTATTTATGTCTTCAACATTTTTGTAAGTTCAATTAAAATATAAAATTTTATATTAATTTTTACATTTGTATAAAATTCAGTTAAAAAATGTAAAATTTTGAAAAATATCAAATTTTGTCGTCTTGGAACTGACCACATTCAAATTCACCCCTGATCAATAATAATCTATTAAATTTCTATTCGACAGCAGATTGTGTTGAAAAAATTCTTCAATTATGAAATGCTTTCCCCCAGCCCCATACATTTCAATTTTCGTAAATCAACAAATTTACAAATGCTTTTGAAATTAGGAATAAATGTTTGATTTCAAAACTTAGTATTTTCATTTTTATTTCGTAATGGTCAAAAAAAAATTAACTTACAAACAATATTCAGAAATCTCTTAAGAACATTTTGCACTCTTGTAGTGTTCGTATCTCTGCAGACTCTCTCTAAGTTATCAACCCTTCGGTAGGTCGGCAGCAGTTCGCCATGCCTCTCTGTCTTCTGCCATTCTCTTGAGAGCGGTGTAGGTGGGGCAGCCACTGTCTTTCAGTATCTGGTTGATGAATTCCAGTCTGGGTCTGCCTCTTGTGTTCCAGTTCTCTTCTTTCACTTTCTTGCATTCTGTTTTTTGAAAGCGCAGATCTCTGTAGTCCCCTCCCGGAGATCCGAATGGGGGACTATTTTACCTCTGGATTCTTTTACAAAAGCACGCTTCATAATCTGATCTGTTAAACTGCTGATGCTTGGGAAGTCCTGAGGACTTTTAATGCGGTGGTTTCCCCTTGCCTTCCGCATCCTATGCCGTTGACTCTTGAAGAGCTCTTCCGTCTTTAGGGGTGACGTCTCACCCCAAGGGCATAAGAGTGCCCTGACCCTCTATCTGCTCATCCGCCCTCCGAGGAGGCCGTTGGCTCTTGATAGAGGGGGGACTTCTTATCCCGGGAGTCACTCGGTCGCCATTGCCTCTTCAGTAAGGCTAAGAACGCATATGGTTATATTTATCCACGAACTCATAAACCAAGTCTCCCCTCCGCAGGGAAGGGTTTGTTAAAACAACCCTCAATTCGCCCAGGGTCCTTCATCAACGCACATATACAGTTGAAATCTATATTTTTTCCTCTTCAAGAAGGGGTCTCCACAATAGGAACAATTATGACATTCCTTCAGGGCAGCAGTAAAAGGGGAAGAAGGGAAGAGGGGAGAGGGCAAGATATTACTTTATGACTTCGTGGATATGCAAGTGCGTTCTTAGCCTAAAAGCAGGGTATACCACGTGCAGGTGAGGTTGGCATTTGGGTTGGATTATCAACTCCTACCCCTTATACCCCATGTCTTCAGACATCAAATCAAAATAAAACAGTTCTTGAAACGGAAACTTAGCGATTGATTTCTTTGACATACCAAATTGATACAAACCCATTGGAAAGCATCCTTCTAGTCTACTTTTTATTTCTAGATTCTGATAAATTTACTTTCTGTAATACAGTTTGAAAATATCAAGACACTGTCGCGAGAGCTACAACTCACCGATTGATTACACGGACCATATTTTATTTGAATAAATCATTCAAAAATCTTAATATCCGTAACTGCTATAAATGCTCCGATATGGGTGTTAAATCGTAGAACAAATCTCCTACTAATCTCATGACCTCTACAGCAGCAAAGTCCGCATAACTATTCTGCTGGACCAGAAGAATCGTCAAAACTGTAGTGAGATGACCAGTCATCTCACACAATCCGATAATGCTGATGTCCCAAGCTTCGTCACTAAAGTTTAACCTCAAAAACTTGTAATTTGGGACATTCGGTCTTTTCTTCTTGTGTCGTTTTGAATGTTCTATTTATAATTAATTATTATATATTAACATTGATTATTGATTTTTATATATTTTATATTAATAGATAAGTTATGATCTTTTATTTTAAATAAAATAAAATGTGATTTTCCGTATTTTATACATTTTTGTTTTGATCTGCCAGCTGATTTGGAGCTTCGAACTGTTTTGAAATCCACTGGTAGAGTCTTTGACGGGCAGTAGGGTAAGGGTGTATCTCTGTAATGCGCATATTTACTTTGGCAGGTCGCCTTCTTCTTCTTTTTATTTCTTGTTGTTTGTGCTTGTTTGTTTGCTGTGGGGATCTGAAAACTGTAATGTAGGCAGAGGTCCTCCTGTCTTTCTGTTAGGCTGAAACCTCAAAACCCTAAATTCAAGGAATAAATTTACGTTACTGACGCACCGATACTGTTGCATTTAAATTTATAATTAAAGATTTTACAGAACTTTCTGTAAAATTGAAATTTTTTTTCGAAATGAGCTCTTTCGGAATATCTTCATATATGCGAGAGGAAGCAGACAAATCCACTTAGAACTAAAGAAAGCTTCAAATCAGAAACAGTAGAAGAAAACTATCCGACCTATGACGATAAGAATACAATCTTTAAGCTATCAAGACAATATTGGAACAATGGATGTCAAAACGAAACAAACAATGAGATACATGTGATTTCACAATTTAAATTTTTGCACTAGTTTATTTCGTGGTATTCTTAAAAATTCAATAACCTGTTTAAATTCAATAACATATAGTATTTTGTTTTATTTGAAAGCCAATAAAAGAAAACAGTTCCTTATTTGTAGTAGATTAAGCTTTGATTTTAAAATACTCTTTTATTATTTTGACAGGTAGCCGGTGATGTACAGTGGAGCACTGGTAGGTGCTAGGCTGCAGCAGCATAGAGAAGTAGGTGAAGGTGGAAGATCCTTGAAGCTTCTTCGGCCACGACGAACGCCGATAGAAAGGCCACCCACGTGGACTCTCACTGGGGCCAGAGGTAAAGTGACAGCCAGGTGCCTCAAGACAGCTTGTAAAACTCTCACCTTTGGAATAGGACTTTTGATCATTGGTACCAGCATGGCCATTGTAGGTGAGTAAAATAATTCAATGTATTAACGTCTACTTCCGTTATTTATTACGATAATAATACTGTATTTTAGGAGATGTTAAACTAATATTAACATATACTTACTTGAAGCTATATGAATAATTATAAATAATACAATATTTATAAAGAATAAGAATATATTGTATTATTTAATATTAACATAAGTTGCTTCAGCCTTGTTAATGTAAACCTAGTGTTATATATTTTCAGTATTTATAAATAATTTCAAATTTATAATCTCATTTTTATTATTTATATAAAATAATCTCATTTTTATATGAATGTGAAGGGTTCAGAGAGATAAACAGACGCTTAAGTTTAAAAGGTTAGTAGATCTACGGGATTGTAACGTGTTTTGTAATGCATTTCTGATAATAAGGCATTTACTCAGAAAAAAAATATATACGATCATTTATGTAATTGCCTAATTTATTTAGAATAAAATGGAAAAATGAACTTAATGCGCTTGAACACTGAAACATGTTAAAACCAATCGCAGTCGTAGGAGCTGTCTTTTTTTAGTCTATTATGATTAGCGGAATCCTTCATCATCTTTAAGAATTCGGAAATTTCTACTTCAATAGTGTTGAATTGACTTGATTACTGGTTCTTTTTGTGAAATAGATCGGTTAAGCTTCTGCTGGCAAATCAATGGGAGGCTTCGTGAGATTAATTGCATGTTAACTTTTCTTAAAGCCAAAAAACAGTAAAACAAAAACGAACACCACAAAAGAATGTAGTGAAGATTCTGGCACCAAATAAAATAATGGAATACTTTTCGCAGTCAATTGTTTTTGTTCGTTAAAAGTAAAGTGCAATCATTTTGATGTAGTCTTGTTTTTCTTTTATCTTACTTTACCTTTTTTTTATTGTTGCATTTTTTTAATATTAAAAAGTGCTCCATCATTTTGAATTCAATGATATGTAATGGATTAAGCTTGCTTTCAAAAAACACGCAATTCCTATACCAAGTGGTGAGAAAATTAGATCAAAATGATTTGCATGTCTTCAAATTACATTCAAGCTGAGAAAAAAAGGAAAAGACAGCTCCATTTGCATTTTTTTTAAAAAGCATGAAAGTAATCATAAAGTTCGAGAAACGGATGATGTAGAGAGAGACAACAAAAGTTGACAGTTCATTACAAAAAATGCAAAAGCTATCGTTTTTTTTCGTCAAACTCGAATAAAATACGAAAGACTTGTTTTATCAGGAAAGTTCTTTTTAGCGTTTTTGGCGATGAGTTTTTTGCTAAAATATTTAACTTAAAAAATAAATAAAAATAGTTTTGCAAAGCAGTATTAACAAGACAAGCATAAGACAAGCAGTTAAGTTCAGGACTTAAACCTATTCTTATTTTTCAAAATGTTTAAATAAAAATCCTAAAATCTCTGAATGGAAAGATTACATGTTGTTTATTCATGTTCTACATTCGGTAACTTTCTACTTGCTTATTCTGAATAATTCTTCATATTTGGAAATTTTATTTTTAAATTTTAGCTTTTTACACCTAGTGAAATTAACACATATCAAGAAATGGTATTCAAGGTGTAGATAATTAGTTTCTTAAATAATATTGATAAAAAAAATTGTAAAATTTAATACGCATTTATGACTAATATGCTTTCTTTTTTAAAGTAGACCTATCTGCTATATGAGATAAAAAGATGTTAGATATCAAAACTTTTTGTCTTTTAAAACATTATAGACTGTCATTTACCATATTGTTACTAATCGTATTCTAATGGGAATAGTTTTTAATAATGTAAAAATTAAATAATAATGAAAATATTTGCTTTTCAATGTTAGGGCGCTCATCGTCAAAGATCATTTTATCCTTGTTTTTATTTTACTGTTGCCAAAGATAAATTGTACAGTTGATAGTTGGTTTTCCACATCACCATCCACAATTAACTAATCAATGTGTGTTAATGTTTGCTTCAGTTTGCTAATCGTTCTAATTGATTTAAATTAAACATCCTCATCGATTAGGGTTGTGTCACTGCTGTCATCTTGAACCACTACTGACATCTATCTGTTATTGTTAAGCTGCTGTTGTAGAAGACTAATTACGGAGCATTACATTTCGAAATAACATTTACAATAGATCTGTCGTTGATTCAATTCAAATAATGGTTTCGTTAGGAAGATTTTTGGAATGATTTTTCTAATCAAAAATCAACTGATAACTAGGGATAGTTTTTAGTAGGAAGTGTTTTGTTTTTGCTGATTGAATGTTTTCTAAAGTGATTTTCCTGGAGATAATTTGTAAAATAATATGTTCTGTACAAAATAACTTTATAAAAAGGTATAGGAACAAATAAGTGCATAATAAAGATTTCTATAAAGAAGTTAAATTAAATGTTAAATTGAATGTTCATCAGAGGGTTTCCGCAAACTGCACGATTTTCACGAAGGCAATTTTTCACGAAAAGAATTCATTGCGAAAAAATAATGCTGTGTATCGAAATACTAGTTTCATCTTACAAAATCCTAATAGGTATCGTCAACTTGGGTAACTTCGGCCCTTGCGGGTAACTTTGCCCAACAAACGAACAAACATTGTGGAACTACAAGTCAAAACTATGAGAAAGTCAAGGCAGTACTTCTATCTACTGGTCCTTGCAATAAATAAGAGATAATCACTCTCCTTTGTTTACTTACAGCCCATATACAATCTTTTTTCGTTTGTTGGGTCAAAGTTACCCGCAAGGGCCAAAGTTACACCAGTTGACGGTATCTTTGTTTGATATGTAGTGGGTTGTAGGGAATTCGAGCACCTCGCACGTAGGTGTATTGTGCTATTTTCACGGAATCAAGGAGAGACGAAGGTAATCGTCTGTAGAAAGAATCGTGGCAGTAGTGTAGAAAAACAGGATCCGAGAAAACTTGTCCAGATGCGGATCATCCACCACGACATTCAACGTAAAAACCAAGCCCTGGTACACAGAGATGAGAGGCAGATGACTTACCTTCAAGGCAATCGCGCGGCCCAAACCTTTATGATACATTAAAAAATCATTAAAAATACTATTTAAGCTTTCTTGAAAAAATTCTTGAAAAAAAAATTATAAGAGTATTATTTCTTGTTGTTGTTGTTAGTCCAGAAACTGTAATATATATTTATTTTCGTATATTTAGTTAGCAACAACGTACAAATCGGTATCTACGAACTGATACCGATGCTTCTTTCATTTTCATAATGTTTTCTAATAATGTTTATAAGGAATGCATTTTTTATTCAGTACCCTAAGTCGAATACCAGTCGTATTTCATTTTCATGGTTTCTGTAAAGTCCACACCGGGATTCAATACCTTCTTCATGACAATGCTTTCTTACCATACTATTAGTTTCAAGAAGTAGAAAGTGACAAGGAGAACCTAATCTCCCTCTTTGTCATCTGATCTGGCAGCTTTACACATTGAAGCTTTCGATTTCATCTATTTCTCGTTATTTTTCCTGACTTGTCTTTCTATCTTCACTATCTTCACAAATAAAACATTGATCCTCAATTTCCATTAGCTTTACTGATTAAAAGAATATTTGTCTTCCCGCAATAATATTTGTTCTTCTTAGAATCTTGCTTGTGATTGGCGAAATGTATAATGATTTTCCTGTTTTTCTTCTCATCTTCAGAATTATATTTTTTTCCCACAAAACAAGCAAGATATTTTCAATTGAAACGTGTACTTAGATCTGTGTTTTTCTTTTAACTGGATTTGTTTTAGTTTCAGAGGATTTTTGTTTTCGAATTTTCTCATTTTCATTGCCTTCAAGGTATTTTTTCCAATATTTATGAAGACTTTCCTACACAATTGTCAGTGAAATTTTGTAGCATCATTTTCTATCTTTAATTGGCTTTCAGTTGTTCTGCAGCTGTATAACTGAATTCTGAGAGTTTACATTTCACAAAGAAAACATTGATCCTGAATTCCTGTTTAATACTCATTGATTAAAAGAATATTATATCAATTAACACAAGTAAGAATTGAACCAAATACTGCCTTCTAAAGTGATAAACTTGCATAATGTTCGAACTTGAGCACTTTAACTGTTTAAACAATAGATAATCATTTCGTTCACAGTTTTTAAAATCGATTTTTGAAACCAATTTCCAGATATTTACATCAGAGAAGTATTCGCACAACGAAAAACAAAACGTGCTCTTCAAATCTGAAAGGACTGCAGCTTGTTCCCTTTCCTTGATAGAAAGCAAAGCAGAATTCCCAAGAGATATTTACAGCTGAAGTAAAAACAGGCATTTTTATTTTCAATCACTCTTTACTGTTCTTACTATAAATGTTAAAGAGTCCACAGTTATTATTAATAAACTATTGGCACAGGAAAACTTAGCAAATTATCTCTCGGATGGATACTAATTACAACTGAAGATGAGAAAATTATTGTTGCAAATTAATAAAATTAGTGGAGTCAGTCATTAATGATTTCATCGTAAATTCTGAATCAATAATGTATATTTCTCCAGTATTGCATGCAATATCGTAAAAAATATTGCTTTACCAATTTTACAATGACTAACAGATATAAGTTTATTTTTTATCGGATTCGTAAAAGTTAAGGTATTTTCTGACGAATGGGACAAAGTTAAGGACGGGGGATCTGCTCGAGGCCTGTCTCCCCCTTCCCCCTTTAACCCCGGGAAAGAAATCAGGTACCGATTCTTCAGAGGATCCAAGAACCCTTCTGAAACAGACTTCAGAATGAAAAAATCTCCGACATCACCGGGATTGAACCCGGCTCCTCTTGCCTAGCGTATTACCACTGCTATTAGCACTTTTATTTTTAGAATAAATAAATTAAATAGATTTAACTGAAATTTGAAACTTGTGTTAAAATTGTTTGAAGAAATGCTTCCTAGCTGAATTTCACAACTTTCAAAAATTGTAATATAAATTTGTTGCCAGCGAGATTAATTCAAAACTTAGAGATAATCTAACAATCTAATCAAAGTTTTTTTGTCAGGGGATAACAATTTGTATAAAGACGCCTTTAACATACCTTTAGCATCATAGCATGAAAGTTTTGTTTCTGGAGTTTTCTATCCGTCAATGTAAAAAAAATAAAATATTTCAATTTGAAGAAATGATTGCAAGAACTGTTTAAAGGGTGATAAACAAATGCCATTTTTTGAGTTATTTCCACACGAAATAGTTTCGGAGTTAAATTTCTTTTTGATAACAATTGAAGAAATTAATTGAAATGATAATGTTTCATTTTTCAACAATTAAAAGCAAACAGGATTAAATCAAAGAGACCATGATGAATTTTCAGTTTATTGAAGGCTTTGAATATATTTGTAGAAACGAACAACAAATTGATGTTGTGCGAATAAAGTTTGACAGGAAAATAATTCTGCAAAATAGAAAATGAGAAATGATGGTTTTGTTGTCAGATTAAAAAATTGGAGTTACCCTGAGGCATATTTTATTACCACTGAAACATCAAATAGAAATATTCAGTCAAATGAAGAACAAATAAGATTATTGTGGATGAGAGGGATGATTGGATTGCAAATTAAAGCACGATGCGGATACAACATTTCAGTTCTTTTTTTTTTTAAATTGATTTAATGAAGAAGTAGTTTTTAAATTGAAGTCCTTTGTCTTGATTTCTCTGTAATTTTTAGAAAACGTTAACAATGTTTAACACAATCAATATTCGAAACAACTGCAAAAAAATCAACGATTCCCAACATTATTGCCTGATCTTCAACAGAAATGTTAGTAGAACCTCTATTATGTTGTGATTTTCTTCAATAGTCAGATTTTCTTTTACTGTACGCCATTTGCCTTAACAAAGGAGAAGTTAGACTATGTTACAGAATGGATTATTCCACAGATTCACAACAAAAGGAGAAACGAAACACAAACATTGGTAATGTTGAAATCTGTAATTGTAATAATAATCTCCTAAAAAAAAATACTACCCAGTCTCCTAATTCAATAGTTGTATTTTCTCCTACAATAAATGAAATCACTGAAATAATCAAAAATATGAAAAATAAAAACTCTGTTGGAATAGATAATGTTGTTGTAGAGGATATCAAAAAATTCCATCACAATATAGCAGATTTTATGACTATATTAATAAATAATATTATAATAAAAGGTACATATCCAGATAAATGGAAAATAGCCAAATTAATTCCCATTTTTAAAAATGGAAATTATATGGATATAACAAATTATAGACCAATATCAATACTCTCAAATTTATCAAAAATTACAGAAACCTACATTTTTAACACCATATATAATTTTATTGAAAAAAAATCAGTTAATAAATAAAAATAAAAATACATATCAAAATATAAGAGTACAACATTATTATTACAAAACTTAAATGAAATTATAAATAAAAACTTAAACAAAAGTAATTTCATTTTAATTATATATATAGACATGAAAAAAGCATTGATAGTTTAGATCACAACATATTACTACAAGAACTAAATAATATTGGTATAAGAGGCCCAATGCTTAATATACTAAAAAACTATTTAAAAAAAAGGAAATTCAAAATCAAAATTCAAAATAAAACAAGTAAAATATATAATTTAAAAAAAGGCGTACCACAAGGATCTAACTTAGGCCCAATACTATTTCTAATATATATTAATACAATCTTCAAAAATTCAAAAAATTCAAATATTTTTGCTTATGCAGATGACTTATTATTAATAAATACAAACAAAAACTTTTCAATAGCACAAGAACAAATACAAAATGACTTTATCAGCATAATTAAATGGACACATGACTATAAATTAGCCATTAACAAAAACAAAACAAAATATATGATAATTAATTCAAAAAATAAAAAAATCAACATTATACCAGAAATAAAATATCATGAATTCAACTGCATACACAAAAAACCAGAAGATATGAAAACCTGTAACTGTGAAAATATAGAAATACTAAATAATTATAAATACATAAATAACAAATCTACATGGCATACTCATTATATTCATATATTAAAAAGACTAAATTACTTATTATATACAGTATGTTTTATCATATCAAAGACATCTTTCCAATAAAAACAAAAATTATATTATACAAATCATATATTGACTCAATAATAAATTACGGTATAGATAATTGGATCTATATAAATAAAAATGAAATGAAAAATATTAACAGAATCTTAAAAAAATAATTAAATTTAATTTTTCCTAACTTCAATAAACTGCAAATTGAACAACAAAATCAAATTTTAGTAAATAATAAAATATTATTTCCTCAACAAAGAGTTATATTTAATTTAATTATACAAAATTATTATAAAATATGTTATAACATGCAGGAAGATAATACCCATGCAACAAGAAGAAATAGAATATATACAAAACAAGTCTTTGATAATCCAAAAAATAACTTCGGACTAAGAATTAAAAACAGACTAATTAATAAAATATTTGATCAATTTTCAACAGAAATGAAAAAAATTGAAAAGATATCTATCTTAAAAAAAATAACATATAGAGCTATAATATCTGGTAAAATCATATGGGTCGACTAATTTGAGAAAAAAAAAATTTCATTATTATATACTTTATGTACTTCACTTTACATTTATTATGTACTAATAAGATATTAGCTTCTATCTTTTATCTCAATTTTTTTTTTAAATATTATTAAATATTATTATTGTTTTATTTGTACAATTAATAGAATATCATGTTTACATTAAAGTATATAGGACCATTTTTGTATATAATACCATTATAACTCTCAGCACCTACAAAACAGGCTAATAACCTAGTAGGACTGAAATGTAATATTTGATGAATAAAATATTTAAAAAAAAAAAAAAAGCATGGCTTCAGACTTGGAATGCAGATTCAGATATATCAGCCATTTCCTTAGCACCACCTCAATATTTAGCTATCACATACAGCATCAAAAATTTATAATGAGAAAAAAATAAGTTAAAAATAATGATGAAATTTAGAGTTACCAACTATCTTATTGAATTATACTGTTTATTCATCTTTAGACATTTAGGGTTAAAAATAAAATGGCAGAAGGATGTAGAAATTAGTGATATGATGGTTCCTTCATTGAAATTAGATACTGACTTCATTAAAGTTCTTTGGATGCCTTTAGTGTTTGGTTACTTTAAGTAAATTTCTATTTTGATTTTCACACAACGCCTTTAAACGAGATTTTATTTTCAAAACTGAGTGAGCTTTCTGCATGATCTAGATCTATTAGTGAACTTTCAATGATCTTTTAGTTTTAAACAGTTAAATTACAAAGTTATTCAACCAGAGGGATCCTGAACTTATTGTGGAAACCAAATTGATAAGCTACACCTACGCCATGATAATTTAATACAGCTATCATGGTGTAGCTATCGCTTATTGTTTGAATATATTATAATAATATGTTACACATTCATTCTTAATTCATTGTGATATGATCTATGTATTTGCGAAGCATTTCGTCAAATGTCACACAGTAGCTTTGAAAATTAAGTTGAGAAATCCAGAAAAACCACTGGAGTTTAAAATCCAAACTCCTGCTAGTATTAGGAGAGAGAAGAGGTACAAGACAGACTAGAGGCGTTTCTATCTCTTTGTTAGAGGTTAGGATGTGTGAACAGTATGACATGTTGCTATTTTCTTTGTAACGCAGCTGAAATTGCAACTAGTCTGCTATCATAACATCATGCTTTTGATCACATTATGGAAAATATCTTCAAAATTATTTAATGATATTTATATCTGCATAGTTATTTAACTTCATAATTTAATATTTTCTTGGGCTCATAATTTAAAATTTCTTAAATAAGAAATTTTTCAGAGAGAATTAGTTGTTCTTTAAAGATTGAAAAAATAATTTCAACTTTGGTTTATTCTTCAAATAAAAAAAAATGATTGAAACATTGATATTTGGCAGCTTTCTTGTTAAAATGAGAGAAATACAAAGCCATGATCTAAAAAAGAAACAAAAGTAGCAATGTGTTACAAAACAACTATTTAAAAGGATTATTAAAAAATGCTTCAATGTATAAAAGTTGTATTAGAATATTGCGTTAAATAGTGGGAATTTTCCCTGAATTTTTAACTACTTCCTTCCATTCGTTGTGTGATATTTCTGAAACTCCAAAACGACTTGTAGATACAGTTTCTGAATTTGACAGACATCGATTGCTTCAGCCCCACAATTCATGCCAATAATCAAGTCGGTTCCAATCATAAAAGTTGCATCTGTAGCTGAATAAGCATAGAAACAATAGAAACATCCGCAGCTTAGGAATACAGTTACTGTCAACTGAGGAAATGCGA
Source organism: Thereuonema tuberculata (assembly GCA_023159025.1). Taxonomy (NCBI): domain Eukaryota; kingdom Metazoa; phylum Arthropoda; class Chilopoda; order Scutigeromorpha; family Scutigeridae; genus Thereuonema; species Thereuonema tuberculata. The sequence goes on from JAFIDM010000002.1 coordinate 8,646,103, forward strand.
ACTTTATGTAGAAATTCTTTGAGATAACAAAATCTGAAATATTAAATTCCTTTGCTTTTCTCCCCGTTAATAAAAGTATGTTGGTTAGAAATGACGGTAACACATCAAAATTTAGAATAAAAAGTCTCAATGTTAACTAATTCTTAAGTATCAAGAGATTCAAAAAAATATATCTGCATAAAATAACAACTGCTTCCGAAAATTCAGGTAATATTAACTCCAAAGACATTATTAATACACCAGTAAAACCGAAACTATTTTATTAGTGAGTAATTTGATGTGTTTATTGAAGTTCAGAAACAAGAAGAAATTTAGAAATTCCTAAAAACAACTTCCAAGCAGTTAATGCTTTAACGATAGTATAACATTTTTTTATGTGTAGTTTTACATCTTAGCTTGCAATTAATACATTTGAAATTCTTATCTGCTTTTTTCATGGAATTACAATTAAAAACTGATTAAATGTGTTGCTGATCTGAGTGAGAAAAAATTCTCATCTTTTATTTATTCTTTACTTTGAAAGATATCACAAGTTCCTTTATCAATATACCAATGCTAAAAGTTAGGGTGTACATTGGGAAGTTCTCGTTCACTTCTTCTCGAAGCGAGACCTGCAAGTTCGAGGAAATTGTCTGTGTATTAGATCGTCTTATTAACGCGGGCAGATTATGGTCGGCGTCCAGTATAGCCTCAACGTGATCTGCGTGACCAAAATGGGATTCCTTAGTTCCCTAGGGTGTGCTACGTGGCAAGGAAAGGGATTTGAGAACTGTAAGCTTTTGAATATATATTTGATTCTTAAGGAAATCTCTATTTATCCTCAATAAAAGATCGCAATTAGAAGGTTTCAGGCAATTTAATAAATGAAAACATTGCAGTTGATTTTTTAATGAATTATTTACTTTAAAATCAAATCTTTATTCTTGGGACTTAAAATTTAAAATTCCAGATTTTTTTTTGTGGCTTTTTATACCACCGACATGTTTTTGAAATAAATTTATTATTCAGTGAAATTTATTCATTGAAAATATTTATGATGAACGGAACGTTTACTTGAAATAAGGAAATGTGTGTTTTTATTATTTTACTATAGAAATCGTTAAAAATTGTTATTTTTTTAATTTATCAGTATAATTTATAAAATATAGAAAAAATAAAGAAAACATGATTTACATTAGATATTTATTTAGTTTGTTTTTATTTTGTTAAACTTTGATTTGAAGAAAGAAATTTACTTGTTTTTGGTCTAAATCTTCAGTTCTTTGTTTTTGGTCAAGTTTTTCAAATGTATGAAGATAATTATTCATTTGTCTACAGTTTCTTTGCTGGATCTCAGAATATGAATTTGTTAAACAGAGATGCCGATAACTGATTAAAATATTTCAATTCACTGATACAAATGCTTGCTAAAAAATTAAGCCATTGTATGATGTTGTTAAATTCAGTTATTAAAAAATATTTAGTAAATATATTAGTAAATATTAAGTGCCTGGTATTTTGCACAAATATTTCGATCTCAGACAGATCATACTTCGTAGCACAGACAGGATTGTCAATGAGAGAACCATAATTATGGGAGCTTTCGTTAGATCTCTCCATAGACACACTAACTATTCTCCTCTCGGTTTTTTTACGTATTTCTGAGTCTAATAGGATGAATAGGAGAGCAAGACGAAAACATTACCGAGTTGCTGAACCTTCCTCAGATAAAAAGCGAGGAAAGTTTAGCAAAATATTTGAACATTTAAGAGAAATATTTGAACATTTTTTAAGAGAAGTTGCTCCACTAGATTTAAACTGTAGCTTGTAGAATGTTTATCAAAGATACCGCAGTTTCGTATCTTCATCGCTTCCAATGTCTTACTTAGAGAAAGAGAAGTGTGAGGATAATCTCTTAAGCCTTCATCATTTAAGCTCATTTCTGGTGTGGATTTCTTCGCCAAACAAATGATGATGAGATTTTCGTTTCTTCAGATTAACTTAATTTCAAACGATGAATCAATGTCGTGTTAGATCCTAAGGAAAAGAAATTAATTTTTAGTCTTTTTTATTCTGACTGAATGTGCTGATATAAACATCTTAAATGGTATCTACAGAGAATTATTACTTGAAAATATACTTTCATTTGTAAAGAAATAAATGATATTGAGAATTAAAATAGTAAATCTTGAAACAATCTTATCAATACAATTAGCAAAGATATACTTTGAATAATCTAATGATTTATAAATTGAATGTTCTGCTTGAATCCACTACACATATATTGAACTATGTGCTCAAACTATGTGCTGAGTTAGTACCTCTGTATCAAATGATGTCCACCTTTGTGTCCTTTGGTTTGTAAATCGTAAATTACTTAATGAGATTTGTTACAAAGTGGAACCATCAAAACCACATCTATTCAGTTAGTAAATCTGAATATTTTGTACAGGAAACTCTAAACTATTACCGTGAACCCCAAACTATGACTTTTCTTGATTTTTTTCCCCTTTGTTCTAAAAGTTTATAAAGTAAACTTAAATTAAATTAAGGATTAATGAATTCAATATACTTCTTCATTCTTCTTAATATTAAATATAAATTTCATCAGACTCCATATATAATACTTCATCTTTTTATTCGCAATGTTTCGCAAAAACTGAGATCGTTTTGCTTTCTCAAGCCTATCTTTTTT
>JAFIDM010000002.1:8654807-8673536 GCA_023159025.1 Thereuonema tuberculata
GGAGTGAAATAGGCTGAAAATAATTAAATAAGAAAAAATCTTTTCCAAGTTAAAATAATAAATAAGGAAGAGAATTAAAAAAATGAGTTAAAAATAGAGGTAAATAAAAAACAATAAAAAAAATGGAAAGACAGAATGTTTTTGACAACGCATGCGTCATTCTCCTCGTTCTTTCGTGCCGGGGACTATAATTTGATTATTTACTCTTATTAAGAGTTGATTCTCTCCTCCGCTACTGTAATGCAGCCGAAATCATGAAAATTGATTTTTTATTGACAATCGAAATTCGAAATGCAATTTACTTATATCTGAAATATCTATTATCATTTAGGAATAATTGTATAAAAATTCAAGGTCATAAATTTCTTATTTACAATTATTTAAAGTGCGTAAATTAATTAAAAATGGTTAAAATTTAGGCAGAAATCTATGCCACTTTGTCGAAGCCTTGCAGGCAAGTCGAAACGTTGTGTTTCTTTTATCTTTTGTTTTTTTAAAAAAACTTTTTTTTAAATATTTGTGCGTTCGGCCTAAATTTTAACCATTTTTCATAAATTTGTTTCATAGATAATCATCGTTATAAAACTGGATAAAAGAGCTTTAAAAATGTTTCTTCTTATCATTATTATTCAAATTTTTATAAATCACTGTAGAAGATGGAAAAGACGGAAATATGGAAATTAAACTCAGCTTTTACGTTGAAATTGGAAAAGAACTTTATCGGAAACAGAAGATTTTAACTGAAAACGATTTCCAAATAATGCTTTTCCACAGCTACTGAAATAGTAAAAATAGCGTAATTAGGATTTAAAATATCTAGGATATGATGGTGTAAATACTTTAAGGCATTTTCTACCAGGTAAGTCATAAAAGGGGAAACTATACTATAAAGGTATGAGATTCGGACGAACATTATCATTAATGACTTTGTCTTTTGGGAAAGTTTCTGATACGACTTAATGGATTGTAAGATAGGAAAAAATTTTCGGATTTTTCCAAGTAAATTAAATATAAAAGAAAAGAAATATAAAGAAAAGAAAGAATAGTCAATGTTAAAAGGTACTTGCAGTTATTAGTTGCTTTAAATGCCATAAGATTATGTTACCCAACTTATTATAGTTTCAAGTTCTACGAGGAGAGATTAATTACATACGGATTCAAAGATTGGTATCTCGATCAAGATTATAATGTTTCAACAATTGTTTCTGCATTACTTTAGTACAAAAGGAAGACAAAATAAGATCAACTAAGAAAAGCAAACGAAATAAAATAAATAAATAAAACTAACACAACCGCTTCAGAAAATGATTCAGTGATTTGGTAAAAATCTGATCTGAAATATAAAAATCACAGCAAATAATCATCAAAAATAGAATGTTAGTCAAATTGACTATCAAGAAACAGTTCATAGCATTTGCTTCGTTTCAATTATTGTAACATTTATTTTGACAGTAATTGAGAATGGCTGAAATCTTCACTGAAGTAAAGATTCACTTCATATTCAACGGATAAAGTTCGTCGTTTCTTTCCACTAATTGCCTACAAACTTTTTTTATATCCCAACCTTCTTTTATTTTTTTGAACCACGCTAACTCCTATTTACAAGACTTAGTCTCTTCAAATCGGTGGCAGTTTTTTCGGAGGTTGACTGGCAGTTAGTGCTCTCTGGTAGATTCTCCGAGGAAGTAAACCTTGTTGGAATAGCTAACTCAACAGGTGACTGCAATCCGAGGGGGTTTACGGTTGTTATTTGAAGCCATTGCCATGGCAACCGACGAAGCTCAGAAGGAAACATCACAGGAATTGTTGTTTTTTCCAATTCAAAGAAAAAAGAAAGAAGGAAACGTGGAATTGAAAAAAATATTGAACTTCTTATTTGAAGATAAATAAATGCAGAAGAGATTTCAATTGGCCCATCATATTTCCTATGAAAAAAATTTCTCTTTTACTGGGTTTTCATGCTTTCATTTAATAGTCAATGTAATACAGTTAATATAGTTTTATTGTTCAGTTAAAAGATTATGAGTATTTTCACAATTTCTGAGCAGGTTCCGTTTCTTTTTAAGATACCGGATACATTGTGTAACGACAAAAGCCAGTAAGAGCGGATCAAAGCCAGTAAGTCACATGGATCAAAGGCATGTCCGCGCCCTCGGGTTGGGAAGTTATCAGGGTCCTAGTTATTCAGCCTAACCAATTACAAAAGATGGGATGTGATGGACTTCGAAAAGCAGTTACAATTGTTACAAGCTGTTATTGAATGTAGATGTTAATGGACAAGTAAAATATCTTAGTTGTATCTAGTTTATATTCTGTAATATTCAAATATTCAAAACTAGTAATGAAATTAGAATTAGAGGTCAATAAATTGAGAAACTGATATCATATGAATCTAAATTTCAAAGAAGTAAAGAATTCATAATACCTGGTGCTTATAATTGAACTAATAGCACTCAGAGCGATTTGGGGAACGATCTACTGGACAGATCACAATGAAAATTGTGCGAATCTTGATAAGAATATTGTGAAGAAATTTTGCGAATAAAAAGTAAATATATTGTTTTGAATGCCACCAGGTGACGCTGGTCCGCAAAATCTTCCTGTAATCGTTAGAAGTAACCATGGGTATCTGCAAGAAGGACCAAGCTTTATATTTATAATTGAAACTGTTATACCAAAACGGCAGTAATACCGCAGCTGCATTAACGCAAATATCATCATCTGAAAGAAATAAGGAAGGACCTTTGTCGGTAAATGGACTGAAGAATAGCATAAAGAAATTCGAAGAAACAGGCGATTTGGGTGTAGCTGGCGATAGAGGACGGTGGCCTGTTGCAGAAAGCAATGTGAAATACATTGATTAAGTCACCTTTACGTTAGAATAAACTGTGTCGAGATATATTCCATACCTGGTGGTGCTTCTTGAAGGTGAGACGAGCTTGAGATTAAATTCTTGTAGAAGTGGTTCTAATTTAGTCGAAGATGTTAAAATGTCTTCGTTAAAATATATTTTAATTTGCACGCAACCGACTTTTCACTCCGCTTATTTATAAGTTGATAACTTTTGAATAATTTTCTTCATTCACGTATCAAAAGCCGTTGCGAAGCATTGTGATTGGTTTACTAATCGCTATCGCTACCTTGTTTTATTTACAAATTGTCTTCCCCATGTTCTTATTAAGGTTGCTACAACTTCTGTACATCACTCTGAGTATTATCAGTTTAATTATAACCACCCGCTACGTGATTATCAAGTGAAACTTCAAATATTATTTTTGCAGTAAATTTAATTAGTTTTTAATCTCGTGTCACCATTTTTGGAATTTCCTAACACATAGAGCATGGGTAAACTCTATGGGAATTTGCCCCACCCTATTTAGTAATAAGATCTACAGAAGATCTTTAGACCTACAGAAAGATATCCTTACATAGAACATTTTTTATCATTACGACTCGTTGCAATTATTAGTCCATTCGGAGTTATATACGTCTAGATATGACGTTTGAGTCATTGATTGTGATTAGTGTGGGTGACAGGGAAGCCAATCACCTACAGCCTAGCACCCCCGCCTGAAGGTGATTGGCTTCTCTCCAAATCATCAAAATCATTTAAAGATATACAGTACACTATTTGTAATATTCTACTTAATATTAATAAATTATGATTTATCTGAAAGCTTAAGAACTGGGAACCAAACTGCTTAAATGGAAAACATTATTAGGCCTAATTATCAAGATATTAATAAATATACATTTTACTAACCAGAGATTGAGCAACGTTAATTAACTTACTTATGAATGTTAAGAGTGTTTTTAAATTGAAAACAATTGTCGGGAGATATCGTCCGTTCCCAGCGTATTTCCTTTGTTGCCAGGAGACAACCAACCTGCGTCTCTAATTTCACAAAAACGACAATCATTGTATGAAATGACTTGAGGTAAGTACTGTTTTCAGATAAGTCAAGATTCAGTGCGAAATATGATCCCCTAAGGATTGCTTTTTTGGAGGGAATAAGATAAAAGGTAACATCAAACATTGGGGGAAATCAATACTTTAAGATGAAGGTCTGTTTATCAAATGCCTTATAAATCACGACATTTTTGAGGGTTACATTTGAATGGACAATCACAAAGAAATTTCGAACAGCATGTCCCATTTTTAGGTGTATTTAATTTCGATGGATGATAATGCCCGTCTTATGGAGACATGATCATAAGAGGATGAACCAGTACACTGGTGAATACGGAATAAAGGAATTAATTAATCGGTCAATTCTTCCGGCTAAATCCAACTGAACTTCTATGAGACATTATTCGAAACCGAATTGCCACTAACAGTCCTCCCAGAAACCATCTCGACCTTAAGACTGCCCTTTTGCCTCAAAGACCACTTATATCTCACAAGTCAGAATTGCTTAACAGCCTTGTGGCCAGTATAAAAACCTTGCTAAAACAAATTACTTTCAAAGATGAGATGGACTTATCCACTCACTTGATACCTTAATTATTAAAAAGCAAACATACATCGCTGTTCAAAGGAATCGAACAGATTATAACGATCCCTTATGAATATTCTAGGTTCATTATTCAGATCTTTCAGTCATTTTGCAGTGTAATTTCTGAGTTTTTTTTTTAAAGATAAAATGAAACTTTTATGTTTATATTTGCTTTACATATTAAAGTTTAATCTCATAAGTTTCATCAAAATTCATTTGAATTTTTTAACAGAAATCTTTTTTTTATGTGTTTGAATTGAACTTTTGCCCTTTAGTGAATTTTCATTACAGTGGAAGGGAAAAACCTTCTAATAGAGTCGATCAAATATTTTCTGAAGAAAATCAAATAAATATTGCCATTATTAAACTTATACGCAATTGTCTGTATGCTACTGCAAGTTAAAAAACTTTACTTCATGCTTTAGTTTGTTATCAGTGCCACTATTGTGTCCATGTAACTGCTTTTTGAGTGAAAAACATTGCTGAGCTTGTCTGAGACATTGTAAAGACGTTTAATGAGTTCCTAATTTCTTTTGAAGAAGGCCCAAGATACAGAGTCGAAATATCGAGGAACATTACCGGAATCAAAAGTTTCTCATTCACTTTTATTTTTGTGTTAACAAAAAAATTTCGATATGTACACTGTATATCTAACTTTATTACTCATTTGATTAAAGAAACTACCAAAGTAAAGTATTAAGAAAACATTTTTACAGTTAGTTTATAAGCAGCCACTAAGTTTTATGACGTAGCTGAACACATATTTCGTATTTTTTTCTAGATAAAAAAAAGGATAAAAGAATTAAAGATTTTTATGCATTCCAACGCAATGTATTCAAAATTCACGCTCCATTTAGTTCATACTCCTGTAAATATTATTTTAACATGCTGTGATTTATAAATATCTCAAAGATTTGAACTTCTCTAAATATAGAAAAAATGAAACCTCATGAACTGCACTGTCATCTGAGATATTGTTTAAAATAGAATTTGCATTTTTAAAACTAGTCTTCATTGAATAAAAGCTTGAATCTATTGTACCTTTTTCTCTAAAATCTTTTAAAATTGCCCATAGTTTTCAGTAAATCTCCGTAACTTTGGAAAGATTGACTAATCGTATTAAACATCAAGATTAAAAAAAAAACGAGCAAATGAATTTTCGAAGAATAGAGAGAGACTTAATTGAAATAATATCATAAAATGTAAATAATTTTTGAGAAACATGCATAAAAAGTGAAATTTGTATTACATCTCACAAGCAAAAGAATATTGTGGGGTAATTTATTATAAATATAAAGCTGACAACATATAATCAAACAATATAATTTATAATTTACAGTTTAATAAAAAGGTAGATAACGTCAATTATTAATTATCACTACCGCTTTCGTAAACACTTTAATTGAATGATTATAACTAATTATCTAGTTAGTTTATCGATTGGTTAAAATTGATCATTTTGTTGACAATTAATCTAACTTCAGAACTTCTATCTACCGTTCAATCTACAATTTTAATTTAGTTTAAAAATTATTTAATGGTCGCACATCTGATAATTTTGATAGGTTATTAAGAAAGGAAACAACAAGTAAAAGATAAACTGAGATCTATTATGATTGAGAATTGTGATTATCTGACCAAATACTTCTGATCTGTTTCATCTTTGCTAGATCTGAACCATTTGCCTGCCCCAGTCAACTCTTTTTTTTTTCGTATTCATATATTAAATTGAAGCACTATTAAGAATAAATATTTTTTATTTGAAAGTTGGAACCTCCAGCTGTATTATTTTATTTTTATTTAGTATTATTGCTCATTGAAATATATCGTTATTACGATGGGAAGTCAGTAAATGAGTCACAAACTGATGTGGGATAACTGGAGATAGTAATGTTTATAATTATTAAACTTACACTCACCTCCTCAACTCAAAAGAAATAAATACGATATTCATGTAGAATGGCGAATTTTCGGAATTTATTTCGTTAATTCCTTTTACTAGCCTAATGACTCAAAAACTGTGGAAACAAAGGATGTGCATGAATACAAAACAAAGTAAAGGAACAAATGTATGATATAGATTGAAATAATAAATACAAAGCCAATACATCAAAGGAAGACATTATCGTTTGAACAATATACATGACTAAATACTAAAAATTGTTGATAACAAATGATAAAAGGAATATAAAAACAAAGGAAATAAATTTACAAGTAAATAAATCACATGGTAATAATGAAAAAACTCAACATAAAGCCAATTCATCAAACGAAGCATAATTGTCTGAACAATCAAAATTTGATAAATACCCAATTAAAGAAATAAATCTATTATCTAATTTTGCTCCATCACTGCGGTTTAGATTCCTCCCTCTAGTGTTTCGAATGATAATGCTTTCAACAATTTTCCGGGTTTTGGACTCCTTTTCTGTGTGCAGAATATTCACTATTGAGCTAATCCGGTGGCCGAACTTTATAGAATGTTCCGCTAATTCTGAAATGTCAGTTTTTTTGTTTCTGATGTATAATTCAGTAATGTTTAGTTTCGTAAGGTGTCGCGAAGTGGCAGCACAATTCAGCTTGCTAATAGAGTAGCAAACTTACGCATGCCTAGCTCAGTTGAAAATGGCGCTCATGCTTAAGGAGTGTACATTAGAAGAGCAGAGTGCTGTTGTACAGTTTCGTGGAAAAAAGATCTTCCTGCAAAGGCTATATATAAGAAAATGTATCCTGTGTATAGTGAAAATTGTTTGTCACTTAAAATGATGCATAACTGGATCAATAAATTCTGTCAAGAACGCTCCAAAAGTTTGGACAAAGACCGACTTGGTCAACCTGTTCAGATAACGACAGGTGGAGGAGATGATTCGAGCTGACAGGCGAGTAACGGTAGACAGCATTGCAGCTACAATACGGTATTCTTAGGGTGGCAACTACTTCAACCTCACAAGCGACTTTCACTTGTCTGGTACTCTGAAAAAACACCTTGGCAGCAAACATTTCGCAGTGATGAAGTTGAACGTGACAGCAACCCAAATACTTTTATGGAAAATATTTTGTGGCCGTGATAAAGCGGTGGGATGAGTGTATCAAAGGTGGGCGAGATTATGTTGAAAAATAAAAAGATTTTCAACTACTTATCTCACTGAGTATCTTTTTAACAGTCGTTTGTAACTTATTTACTGACTTCCCTCTTATTTTAAACCATATCATGAATATATTTCAAAATATATTTCATTCTTTACTACATACTAATAATTCCTTAAGGAGTTTACCAATTTGTTTAATATTTAAAAAAAATATATTAAAAAAGTAAAAGTATAAACAGAGATTGTATAGACAATGGGAGAGTCGGACAGTCGGACTCTACTCTAATATTCGAGATGAGAACGAAGACAGATTTTTTCTTTTAATTATAAATTTTGTTGCCATTCCAGCGGGGCCTCGTGGATTACGCGGTGACTTCCCACGAAGCAGATGTGTCGGTACCTGGATCCTGCGGTCGGCATGGAGGTTTCCTTTCTTTCCTGCATTTGTCTGCTTCTTCCGCTGTCTATGGCACTGACAAATATTCCAAAATTCTAGGGTTTGAACGATAGATCCTCCAAGTATGAAAGTTCTCGTGGGATGTTCCCGCGGCCCTACTCAAGAGTGAAGGAAAATAAGAACTTGGGAGTTGATGAACATTCTGAGACTAACTAAAAAAAAATATAAATTTTGTTTATCTAATATATACTTTTTTTTTAAGTTATTGAAGGTGGAACGAATAGACAGAAAAACAATACGAGAGAATCGAAAGAATTAACAGTAGTCGAAAGTTTATTCCTTGAGAACTTATATGCTTTTTTTATTAAGTTCTTTTTTTATCTACATCAGGGAAATGGGATGAAGGAAGAATTCTTCTCATCATCAAGGAGAATTTTTTTTTGTTATGAATATTTTTTTAAGTCATCAAATACTGACTAGCTGATGAGTGACAAACCAAAAAAAAACTATTCTGATTGGACAATTAGCAGAATTGTTTAGGAGAAGATTAAAAATGTAGAAAGGATTTTTGTTTTTCAAGGATTTTAACCTAAACTTTTATTACATCTACGACCGTACTAATTCTTTAACAATTCTGTACGCCGAGTCAGTAATATTTACTTAATAACTAATCATAATTTGAAAACAAAGCTCTCATTATTGTTTATAAGTTTTATTTTTTACGTAATTTTGAATTTTTAATGAAAAAAATAGAAGTAGAAAATGAGAAAAAGTTAATAACAGATGAAACAGTTCTACAAAGAGTAAAAATCATCTTCTACAGAATTTTTTTCTGATTGTTTTTCTATGATTTCAATAACGAAATGAAAATTCAGATAAAAAATTGTAGATCTAATATAAAGCAATCAAATTGAAGAACTTCCTATTTTTAAAATCAAAATTTCTTAGCAACGGAAAAAAATGAATTCGTCCGTGTTTTTTTTTTTAAAAAATAATTTATTAAAATTAGTGTGTTTTTTTTTCTATTTAAAAGATTTCCTAGAATTTGAGTCTTCACAAATTAATGAGAAACTAGAAATAGATTTCCTTGTTTCAAATTGAGAAGATAAAAGAATTAAAAAAGTTAAGTGGGAAAAGTAATTGTTTTTAATTCATTAAAAGCCTCTAAAATCCATATATGTTATTTCGAATGCATCTTCTCGAACATTCTTCATCAGGTAAAAATAAATATAAAAGGGGAAAAATATTTAAGTCATTCCTCCTTTACATAATGAAAAAACTTAATTCTAGTAAACAAAATAAGCATATTATAAAATGAAACAATTGATTCGTGTAGAGTAAATTATTTTAACAAGTGAAATAATTAATATTATTTTTTTTTATGCTTTGAAAAGAATTTTAAAATTGGTGAATTATGACCAATGAGAAATCAGAAGTGTAGTATGTGCCGATTAAACAACGAACGTGTATAATGTAATTAGCAACCATGGTGATTGTTGTAACGAACTTCTCAGAGCAATGCAGTAACATAAAGTTTTGAAGCTCTAGTCAAGTACTAAACTAGTAAAATTTCTTTAAATAAGAAATAAATATTATTAGCTTAAATAGCTATAAAATAAGAGATGTTAACGTTGAACTTTAAGGTAAAACTATTGAAGTAATCTAGGATGATTTATGAATATTAAATCGTAAGTGATAACTGAGAAAATGGAAGAACGCCATTATGAACTCACTACATTAGGCCAGAAGACTGAATTCGCCAGGAAGCCACATATGATAAGTATCTACGCAGTTATGCATTGATATGAAATGCAATCAACGCACTCAAACCATAGTAAGTGATCAATTTATTAAAAGTTACAGGAACGCTTAAAGTAAAACTTTAGAAGAAATGAACTACGAGATTTTCAAGATGGATGACTCTCGAGTAAAGCGGATATTATATACCTGTAAAAAAAGGTTAAAGTTATTACAAAGGTTTTAATAGAGAACATAAATCGTTTGGAACATTAAAGTAAATAAAATGAAGATAATAATTATTTATCCAATAGATAAAGAAATCAAGAGACATTAACTTAGTATCATCAACTTGTAAAGAAAAGATTATTATTCAAGTAGAAATAATAATAAGTAATGAATGAAGATTCAAGATAATACTATAAAGATAATTACAAGTGTTAAATATTTTTGAATGTTAGTGAAATAGACTTTTGTGAAATAATAGAACACTTTCGAAAAGAATGAAATAAGCCTTGTGAAATCTTCGACATAAAGAGAATAGGAAATAATAGTTATAGTGTTATTTCAAAGAAGCTATAGTGAATATATAAAGGAACTTAATTATCATAGAAGTAGATAAAGCATTATAAATAGACAATAAAATTAGTGTTTACCGAACTTTAGGAAAACCAAAAGAAATAATAAATAGTGATTCAGTATATAAGATAACTGAGAATATAAATATCGTACAAGTGTTAAAGGATATTGCTAGTTAAAAATTGAGAATAATAAGAAGAGGCTAAATTAAAATGGATATTTAATTTAGAAAGATTTTGAATACTACTAGCATTGAAGATAATAAAGAACTCTAGAACTTTCAAATAATGAACTTCAATCAAATGAATTTACATTTATAATGAATGTAAAGAAGATTAACTGTTTTATAAATGTTTTTGATTTAAAATTATTTTATCAAATAGCATTTATTGAAATTACCAACATATACTTTTAAATTGCTTTGCTGAACCAGTAGGGGCTATTATGATTAAATGAACTTTAATTATTTTAAAACTTCATAATATTAATCATTCAGCCCGAATATTAAGTACTTTTAAATAAAGAAATATTTTCCAACAATTCGAATCATACAAGATAATAAATTATCACAATGAACTATAAACCAATTGTTATCATAATAAAAGTTGCTGGAAATATCTGTTACTGAAAATATTTCCGGAAATAATAAATGCTGGATTTTTTTTCTTTGAAATATGTATATATTTGACTAGCAAAATACCCGTTCTTTGTATTGGTTACAATGATGTGGATAATAAATATGAAATCGTGAGATCACTTCGTAACTTTCCGAGTTTGTACAAAAAACAAGTGATAGGCACAAAATAATGTTATATTTCATTTTTTGTAAATCGAAATCGGAGAATATAAGACTTCCCACCCCTTTCTCCCCTTCTCGACACCCTTATCACTTAAAACCTTTCCCAATCCATAAAAACTCGTGTTATCACTATATATCTATATCTATTCCGAAAACCCCGTAGGAGTATCCTTCAGCAATGTTTGCCCATACCATCACTGCCCTCTCGTATACATCTCATAGTTTTCGTTTTTTTCTCTATTTTGTAGCCTTATCACCAGGTTAATCTGTGGCGCTGTTATGTACAACAATATTTTAGTTCCAATTGTTGAACAACAACATTTTTGTAGTCCCAACTGTCGTCTCCAGGTGCAAATATTATGTTGTCAAGAAAGTTGGCTCTGCAGTTTACACCCCTTATGATGCCAATATCGAAGATTCGCCGAATACTAGTCTTTTTCCTTTTTGTCTTTTTTAATCATGTCAAATTTCGTGTTTCTAGCTGAAACCGTTTCCGAGATAAAGTCCATTTATACTTTCCGGCAAGACACGAGCTCCAGGGCATTTTGGAAAGAACTAGTTTCCTTTATTTTCAATGGAGATGTTTATACTTTGCGTTGCTTAACCATCGGGGCATCGGGGGTCGAGGTGGGGGGTCTTGAAGATTCTCAGAATAAAGTTTACCGGATCCCGTTCGCCTCTGGCCTTGTCTTCGTGACCCGCTCGGACAGTATAAATTACTTTCAGTCATCAAAGACAATCTTTTTTTTTTTTACTTTAAGTCAAAACATTTCACTATTTAACCATGAGATACACATTTTGATCGACATTAAATGTAACGGATGTCAAAAATACTCTGAATTTTTAAAAAAAGAATGAACACTTTTATAATTTAATGCTTAAAAAGCTTTATACTTGTTGCTCAATAACAGTTAATTTATTATTAATTTAAAGTATTTAGTTATCTTATGGAGGACTTTTAGTTTCTTTTCTTTTTAATACGCATCTATATAAATAAAAATGTAAATGTTCGTTTGTTCAAAATCTAAAATCTCCGAAAGTTCTTCACCGATTGCTTTGAAATTTTGACATAACGTTGCATTCGAATATCGCGTGTTTTTATATACCTATTATATAGATGTCACACCTGTGACAGGTAAAAACATGCTTTTTTTGACAACCCCAGATGTTTGGCGCCAACCCGCAATACACCCGAGTTAAGCAGAGAAGCTACAAGAGCTGGGAAGTCGTACATTCTCCGATCTCGATATTAATTTGCTAAATAAATAAAGTTTTTGTTTTTAATGCTATATATGCAGGGGTTCCGGAGCAAAGTGACGGTACCCGGCTAGTTGCATAATAAAAAATATTAAGTGTATTTTCTTATCTTTATCTATGTTTTATAAACTTTATCACAGTTTTTTTCCCCCTTTGTTTATTTATTTTTTTCTTTTTGATCCATACCACGTTTTACTGCTTCGAGAGCTTCCCTTGTTTGCAGTTATCTTTGTTTTTTGTTTTGTTTCAGTCTTATTTTGATTTTGCCTTTTCTTTGCCTTTGTCCGAGTATCTACGCTGTTTGAGAATAAACAGCCCGTCTTTGCCCGTTCTATTACTAAATTTTCCTAAGCCTATTTTCTCACTTCCGATCTCTTATTCTTTAATTTTGCTGGAGACTGTTGGTTTAATATCATGTAAAAGAAAGTGTTTTCTGAATCAATGTCGGCATAAGCCCGGTTTTTTGTATTTCTATGTATTTTAGCCTAAGTTTTCTCTTTTCCTTATTGTTCATTATTAAATTGTATTGGACTTGCTGTCGCCGATAATCAATTTATCGCAAGCGTCGGGACGCTTCGTTTCGCACGTTTTCTAGTGTCAGCATCCCATTGGACAAGTAATTACGATGCATGCGAACACGTAAGTACGACCCACGATGTACTAATGTAGAGAGATTAACTGTGTTTTGTGGTGGAAAGTGGAGCTTCCGCTCGACACCCTCGGAGTCGTGCAGGGAAGTGAGAATGCGTCCCCATTCCCTGAACGAAAGCTCGGGATATTGAGCTACGAAGAATTCACGCTGTTGTATGCGATTGCTGTGCGTTAACCTTCACCAGGAAGGAGATAGGCAAACCCAAGCCGCACCTCAGCAACGCTGGAAAATACACGAACCGAGGACGCCATACCGTCTCGGGCAGCAATACTTCCGTACATCGGATTCCGAAGCACTATTAGCCTGCTATATGTCAGCACAGGAGTGCGGATTGCCAGAATTCTATGCCGCAGTGCATTTTGCGCGTGTGCATCGAAAAATAAACCTACTGAATGTATGTAGTTACTCTCAGCTGTTCATGTTATTTTGATGTATAGTAAAGAAACTTATTGTTTTGTGCTATTCCAGGACGTAAAAGCGAACTATTTGTTATAATCAGAACTCTGATTAGAACTTTAGCTTATCCACTTAAGCTCTCCCAACTGCATTTAAGTCGACGCTAGATCAGAGAGAGAGATAAGTAACTCTAAACATGCCAAGTGTGGCGGAAGCATGTTAATTTAATTTCTATTCTGTTGTTATTTATCTGCTTTAATATTATCAATGTGTTTTACTTTCTTAGTTATAACTTAATTACTTGATTTCAGCGGGCCAGCGCAGGGTGTAGCTTTCTGCACTAGCTACAGCGTTCCCTCCCATCCCCTTAATGCCGCTTTGTTTGGTTTCTTTTACCCCTATCGCTCCAGATGTAGTTAGAACCGTCACGTCATGTTTTTCCTTTTTTTTCTTCGTGACGTAACCAACTCCTCTGCCGAAGCTAGTATAAAAGGTGAAGTTCTATTTTATTTATATATCTATTGTTATACTTTATCTATAGATTTACCTTAAACCAACTGTATTTTGAGGTTAAATTGTATACAATCTCCTAATGGTGAGATTAGGTTATGTAATCCTTATTTTCTCTCAGATTAGAATATAAATAAATTTATTTTGTTTTAATCCTCTGTGTGAGTGTTATTTATTCTTGGGTTGGGACGGGGGTTTATTGGGCCCAGCACCCCTTTTTTCCTGATGGCCTGATTTCAGGTGTACATCCACTGAATTGCTTTCCCCTATTAATTCTCCGTGACAAGATTTTGATAGCAGAGTGCTCTTCCTTTTAGTTACACCTTGATTCATGGAGGAGGTAATTCTTTAATTAGGGAGCATAGTTAGTTAACAGATTATTAATTTTTTTTCTCCTGTGTCAAAACAAATAAGACTCATTCTGACTTAAACAAACTGTCAATTTTTCTTAAGGGCTAATTGCTATTTTAAAGGCAGAGTTCTGCATCTTAATTTCAAGAAGTTAACATTGAAGAGATATTGTATTATTTTAAAACACTGAAAAAATAGTTGTTCGCCGTCTATCAATTGTTTATTAATGTCTAAAATTCTCCTTCTGCTTTCCTTTTTTTTAAAGTATCTAATAGATACTAAAACGTAGAATCCTTTTCTTTCGATTTTATTCTTCTAATATCACTAAGATCTTTTACGAAGGTGCTGCGCAACGGTGATAAGGAAAGTCTATCAAAACCTCTCACTTTAGAAAAGGTCACGAATTCCTGAAGGTTAATATAAATACTCGTTTACTTGTCGGACGGGGTAATAAAAAAAACCCGCTTCTTGTCTTGTATAAATGGACCCATATGCATAACCTTCAAGAACCTTCACACCCCGTTTGTACTGCCTTGGGATGGTATTTTTAAAAACACTTTCTTAGTGAGCGCCTACGTTATAAGAGGAATCCACCCCGAAAATTTCAAGTTCCTAGGTTCAGCGGTTTTGACTGTGCGTTGATGAATGAGTGAGTGAGTTAGGGGGTTTTGTCTTTTATAGGTGTAGATTATTCTTCCTAATTTAAAGAAATAATTATCGATGAACTTAAGCAAAAAATTTGGTTTTAGTCTTTTTTAATTATATTATTGGTAAATTGTTTGTCAAAAACACCCGCCAAATTTTAATTAGCTATGGAAAACTGTTTTCTATAACAATTAGATTCTGCATCAGATGTTCTAACACTGATCATTTGTTATTCTTATCAACTATTGCCGAATTCCCCTTCAGAAAATAACAGACAGATCAAAATAGATATTCAAGCGTTTGTAAACTTTCTCTTCAAAAAAAAAAAAAAAGAAAAACTACACCCGAAGAAAATTTTATTTTGAAAGTATATTTTTTCTCCTCCTTCCAGCACTTTTGGCAAAACATGTTTACAAGCTTAGTTCAACGCCTGTTTTAATGATTTTATGATTTCTGGCTTTTTTAAAAGAGAAAATAAATGATTTTATTTCTTATATACTTAAATTCAATGTTATACTGTGCAGTTCGAGTAAATTGCAGTTAAAATTCTTTGCTACCATGCATAAAGAAAATAGTCTCAATAAATTCATTTCTATTAAAGCTATTTATCTATTTAAAATGTTTTCTTCATCAACAGTTTTATCTAATTTTGTGTTTAATTTTATAAAATTGTTTATTTTTTTCAATTCAGAGCGCTTAACACCGAGAACGAATAATTCGATGTTTTTCTGATTTACAACTTATTATATTTGCTTCCTAGTCATAATCTACACCGGTGAAAGACACTGTGGAAATATTAGAAAGAAAACTAGAATAAAATAACTTTGATAAATTACATATAAGAAAAATTATAGAAGGATTACATCTAATTTGTGAAAATAGATATTTTAAAATTTGACAAAAACTTTTTAAACAAGTGTAAGGATTTCTAATGGGTAACCCAATACCTGGGGTACTTTGTAACATTTACATGGAAGATTTTGAGAAGAACCACATACTCAATTGGATAAATAATAATTTTGAATACCACAGGTATGTCGACGATGTGGTCATAATATGGAAAGGAACAGACAGACAATTTAAAATTTTCTTCAACAGAATAAACTCAGCTAATAAATATATAAAATATACAAAACAAGAAGAGATAGGAAACAAAATTAATTATCTGGATCTAACACTGGAAAAGAATACGACAAATATTTCTTACGAACATTATGAAAAAGAATTTAAAAGCAGGCATTTCATCAACTACACATCGGCACACAATATAAAAATTAATAAAGCAGTGATTAATAACACATTAAATCGTATTACAACAAACACTAAAAATAAAGAAAAATGGGATGAAAAAATATCTCATTTCAGGGAAACAATGAAAATTAGTGAATATCCAGAGACTTTCATCAACAAATGTTTCAAAGATTTGAACAGGAAAACATAGGAAAAGAAGAATTACATTCGCATATAATAAAGTCCTTAAATTATCTAATGAGATCAAAATCAACAGTATAATTAAAGAAATACGGCACAATAATGACATCAGGATAATCCATAAAAAAGGAAGAAATATTAAATCATTATTAAAGAACAAAGAAATTGACAAAACAACAGTTAACGAGAGAACTACGGGAACAGTTTACAAATTAAAATGTAGAACGTGAGACCAAGTGTATTTTGGAAATAATGGTAGGACGCTAAAAGAACGAGTCCGAGAACATACAGCAGCCTACAGGAACAATCATCCACAAATTTCAGAATGGGCTGAACATTGTATACAAGAGAAACATAATCCAGACCCAAAAGTTGAAATACTTTTTAAAATTTTGGACAAGCTTACAAAATATGTCATTAATATGTTATGTGTAATAAAAACTTTCAACTGCATTAACAAAGACAAAACATACTTTGCTAATGCAAATACATATTCTGTTTTCAACACATAATCAGAGGAAAAGAAACAAAGTTTAAATAATTTATTATTACTCTCTGTTTTTCATTATTTCACTATTTAAATATTCCATTATTGTTTATTATTCGGACATAAAAATATTTTTAGATTTTAAATTCTTATTATTGTATAATTTAAATATGATTAGAACTTTATGTTGTAAATTTGAACATTATAAGACTTTCTTATTGTTGATGTTATATTCTAAAAACTAGCAGCAAAGCCTGTCGGACGATAGGCATAAAAAAAAATCTGAAAAATCATTTTATTATCAACTATCAAATACAAAATAAATGTAATCTAAATACTGCACTAACTTGTGAACGAAGCTTCTACGGCAAAAATGGTTTTGAGTTTCGAAATCAGCGTCAACAACTGAGTAAGTATGCCAAATTTCATTAAAATGGATGCAGTGGTAACAAAATTATTTGGTTTTGAACGTATGTTTTGTTAGAATTTCAGTTGTCGAGGTCAATTCCCAAGAATAAAATTTCATGAAAACATCATGGAATGCCACAACGAACTAATATTTTCATCCAATTTGAGTAGTTTTGATTCAATGGTATCATTGAGAACCTTTGGATCTATCTTAATAGCTTAATTATTCGAGTTACAGACAGCTTATTGTGCTTTAATTCTCTGACAATTTGTAGATTTTTTAATTATCTTTCTTCAAGTAACTTAATAATAATGCATTGTTCCATTACAATATTAAATAATGTAGATGTCATATTGTTTCCTATTCTCTGACAATTGATTTCTGTAGCAACCAAACTCACCTTTGTATAATCTAAATACTGCGCTAATTTGTGAACAAAGCTTCTACGGCAAAAAAAGTTTTGAGTTTCAAAATCAGCGTAAAAAACTGAGTAAGTATGCCAAATTTCATTAAAATGGATGCAGTGGTAACGAAATTATTTGGTTTTGAACATATGTTTTGTTAGAATTTCACTTGTTTAGGTCTAAAATTTCATGGAACCAACATGGAATGACAAAATGAACTAATATTTCATCCAATTTGAGTACCTTTGATTCAATGGTACCATTGAGAACCTTGGATCTATCTTAATAGCTGAATTATATGGAGTTACAGACAGACAGACAGACAGACAGACAGACGAAATTAGTAAATTATATAAGTTCATAAGACTTGAAAAAGCAGGATGATAAAATCTCTGCGAAATATCGTCGAATAAAAAAAGAAGATTCTAAAGATGTTTTTGTATATTGTTTTATGAAAAATTTCGAGGAAAGAAATTACTAAATAAAAAACATATATATAGGAAATATTGTTCTATTATTTTATTTTTTATTTGCATTGGTCCTGTTATTGTACTTGCATTGTATTTTTTCTGCATTGTATTTTTAATATTAAATAACAATATAGGTTGTTGCAAATATGGATTTCAATGAAAGTTTTAATATCTTATAATATTACTTTATTTTCATTCTATTTTAGTTTTTTTTAAACCGTGGGCTATATTAATATATAATAATAATCTCTTTAATTAGTCTCTTTTATTAAAATCTTATAAAATATAATAATTAAAATAATTTTCTTTTGTGTCAATGATTATGTTTATTACAGTATCTGCATTTTCTTAAGATGATGTTGTTAAGACGAGGACAGAGTTATAGAGGAAGTGTAATGGATTTCCGTTGTAGGATGTTTAAATGAAGCCAATGGTATTTTGAAATCTAACTTGATATAGTCTCCTGACCATCCATTAATAATAATTGTCAAAGGTTGTTGCAAATATAGATTTAAATGAAAGTTTTATTACAGTCGTACCCTTTACACTTTCAAACAAAAAAACATTAACAGGAAAAAAAAAACTACTTTATATATATATATATATATATATATATATAT
>JAFIDM010000002.1:8673636-8697872 GCA_023159025.1 Thereuonema tuberculata
TATATATATATATATATATATATATATATATATATATATATATATATGTTCCAGTCATAAGTATTCGCAAAGGTAAACCTTCCTTTAAAATGAATATAGTTTAATACGATATTGTTTAAATTAAAATGATATTGTTTAATAGATTCGTTTTAAACGACATGAAATTATCTTTCTTTACATTTTTCACCCCCCCTTAAGGTGGTGCTAATATTATACCAATTATGAATCTCATTTATAATTCTGAATTATTTTTCTCTGTAGAAAATTCTTAGAGTGAAAACAATTAAACACAAATACAACTTAAAGAATGCGGTTTCTTCAAATCCTTTCAGTAACTGAAGGTAGTTGGTATTTTATTGATGAAATGTGGTTTTCTTTTTTTTTTTTTTTTTTTTAAATTCGACGTATGTTGTACAAGAAGAGGAAGAATGAAATACAAGTTGTCTCAACTGCAGAAACATCACCAAATATTAATTCTTTATTTCTCATCTTCATTTCGCTTTGAAGAAAACTTTCAGTTTTACATTAAATTCCGCAAATAATTTGAAAAGTTTTAATGCCAAATTATTTAAGAAGAACTGACAAAATTCTTTTCGAAGGAAATTTTAATAAAAGTAAATTAAATTAAGGACAAATCAACGTATTTTAGTAAGCATAAATAAATAATGCTTGAAATGTGGTTTTGCCCAAGGTTTAATTATACCATTCCTTTCATTAATATAAGGGGCGTTCAAAAAAAAAATGAGCCGGAGGCCGAGGAACAGAAACCAGTACAGGTATGTCAGAAGTATTGGCCCTGGCTGTTGAGACACTTGTCCCACTGCGATACAAGGCGATGAATGGGTGTCTCGTAAAGTTCCCTGGGCTGCATTGTGAACCAATTCTGAACGAAGGGCTTGACTTCGTCGTCCAAGGTGAGCAGAATGACCCCCGGGTGAGCTTGCCTGTGAGGTTTGCGAGTAATGCTGGTCATTCACTGTTGTCCCGTGCTGCAGGAAGTCTTATCAGAAGGGGGCCGTCTTAGTCAAAGAAGAACATCCCCTACTCCTTCTGCTGTCAGAAAACGAACAACACCTCTTTGCTCTTCTTTAGACGTCTCCATTGCACTGTTTCACTGCTTACAACGTGAATGACCTCGTTGGACGATTGACGTATGCTTCTGCTAGCTTTTAGTCACGTGACTTGCACCCGTGACCCTCGAGTGGAGGGTGTGAACTTCCGCAATCACTCGTATCGGAACCAATCTTGGTTACACATGCAACGATATTACCTTTCTTTCACCGGTTTGTCCATTCCACACTCCGGCTCGTTTCTTTTTGAACGCCCCTCTTATTTCTTAATAGGTTATGAAAGTTTGAGAAGTTAATTTAATTCTTCCTTTACTTAGAACTTACTTAAATACTAAATAATGTATTTAAGATTCCATTTCTAGTTAAATTATGCCTCTGAAATTGCTTATCAACGGGGGTGGGGACGGGGTTGATAGGCATTGTTAACAACCACCTTCGTAGCATCCGTAAACGGTAATTAAATCTAGGATTTTTGGACCTGGGTTTTTGTCAGGGAAGTTCATCGCTTTGTTTGTGACTCCTTCTCCCCATTTCAAAATCCTGTATTGCGCCTATTATCTGTGAATGCGTAAAGGGAAAATGGAAGACGACTTCATCGTAAGGAGCGGACTTTCCTAAGAAAGTGAAATTCATAAAATGAATAAGTCTGTATACATTTGTCCCACAACTTTGAACCGCCAACGAATCTTCTGCAAAATCTTTTGATGGAAACTTATGGCAGAGGTGGAACAACCAGTAAGCACATTAAGTATAGAGTGCTTAAGGTTCCAAGAGAAAGTGGGACATCCAACAAAAAATAATAATAATAAATAAATCTCCACGGCCTTACATTTAAAACAGTCTAATCTAACAAACTTGGACCTGAATCCAAGATATGAGGGCTCCTTGGCTATGTTAAGCTCCTTGAATTACAAGGATCAAAAGACTATAAAAATAATGATCTGTATTCTGCTTTAACTCCCTAATTCCAATTCCCCGGGGGACGCCACGGCTTAGAAACCAGATGCAATTAAGATCGAAGGATTTCAGAGATTGAACTTCCAAATCTTTTTCAAGTGTGCCGCGACGGAAGATAAAATTTCCTATAGAAAGCTGAACAATGATTTGCTATAGATATCTTACATAATGAATAATTATTAATTTGCACATGGTTTGATATAATTAAAATTACTTGGCTTTGTGATTTTATTAATTACTGAATTTTAATTCAGCAGATATTAACTGTCACGACTTACAAAAAAATACATATATTTCAAGGAAAATAGCTTTCAAATCTTTCATGAACTTCCTTTATCTTAAGCTAACACAAAAAAAAGTGAACTAAAATATGTTATTTCATTCATAACATTGACGCAAAAAGGTTTTCCTTGTAATGTAATTTGGATTGTCTGCTGAAACGTAAGTCAGGAAGCAAGGAGAAGTGAAATGTTGGAACAGAAGAAGACAACGAAAAGATGGAGACGCGATAAAGACCAAGAAAAGATTTAAGAAGAAAAGGATGGCAGTATAAGATGAAGAGATTTGGAAATGGATGGCATTCATTCCCAAGTTTGCCAACTTCTCGCTTGAAAAACGTTGAAAAAACTAGCATCATTAGAAAAATGAATATTATCTAAATACGCATTGAATATTATGAATATTCAACACTTGAATATCCCGTAATTCAGTTTTAGAGAAGTGGAACTTGTACATCAATGAATTATCGAATGCCTGAAGTTACTTATTAAAATTTAAATTTCAATGTTTAGATACATTAAACCGAAATTTTACGCACAAAAATTCTTTTAGTGTTTTCATTGTACTTTTATTGGGTTAATAAGACTTTTGAGGAAATTGCAAATGATATCTAAAAAGAATTATTTCTCTTTAAGGTATCTATTGAACGAATGCTGTTTATGATTGTAATTTTTAAATTTAATCTTTGCTCTAATATTCAAACATAATATGCAATAATTACTAATAATGATATAAGACACATCCTCTTCCAATCAACGCTATACTATATTATGTATAGTATGCCTGATGAAGCAGTTAAAAGTAGTAAACTGCGAATTATAGCGTTGATAGGAAGAGGATGTGTCTTACATCATTATTAGTAATTTAATCTTTATTAATAAATATCATTAGCGTATGCTATTTATGCAGTTTTGTATGGATAGTTCTTAATGGATTGGATGTATTATATAAACAGGATTTTACTGTGATACGAGAGTAAGAATTGCGAAATGAAATTACGTATTAAAAATAGCAAAGGTAATCATAAAACATCCATTGAACTTCACATGTATGTTGATAATTCCTCTATTCCTACTTTAGCAGATTCTATCATCTTAAAAACATGAAGAACTTTTCGTGGAATATGAGCGAAAAAAACAATAAAAATTTAATTTGATTATGATACTCTTAAACCTCAATCTAAAATTAAAATCATCACAAAAAAAAGCCTTAAAAATTTCAAACTAAATATGGAAAACAATCAGAAAATGAAAATTTCATTTCGTTCGAAGAACTGAAAAAAAAACTACAAAATGGTAAAACAGCATGTTTTATGTTGTCTTAGAAGACAACACTTCTTGTCTTGGAAGAAAAAAAGTTTGTAGAAATTTTGACAAATACACTTTTTTTAATGTTAGAAAATACAAAAACCTTTTAATCTAAGATTCAACAAAAGACTACAAGTTTCGACAAGTTTGTTCTGGTGAATGTTTCCTACAAGGTTTTACTTTAATTTTTTTTTAAAATGAAGACAGACTTGCGATTTATTTAACTGGAATTTATTTGAAGATGTTCCCATTGAAATCCTTATAACAAAAAGATCGAGTCACAACGTCAATTAGAATTTAATCTTTTTCTTAAATAACGGTGTTAGTTTTCAGCCGACAATTTCTTTTAATCGCTCTTCTTTAATTTTGTTGCCATGGACATCGACAGTTACTTTATCTTCTATTGTCGAACATTTAAATAACAATTGCTTCAGGTTTCCATGCAACGAAAAACGACTGATACTGATCATTTGAATCAGATCTGTGTGTAACATTCATTTTTATTCTCATTAAGCGGCCTCATTAACAAGGCTGATGTTCCTACACACTTCTACTAATATACAGGAAATTTCATACAACCTCATGCCTGCTTTCTGATTGTTTTTTTTTAAACGAAGATAATGGTAAATGATTCATTGTTTGTGCTTTTTCAACAAAATTTTTGAATAGAAGACTTGACAATTCTTAAAGATGACTTTCAATACATGCATTAATAACATAAGTTACTAAGATTTGATTAAAAGATTTTAGAAGAATTTAGCCGCACATCGTCTCTTCTCCTAATACCACTCATCTTACAGCTTTGCAGATAACTTCTTCAATTTATGTTTCAAAGACTTCATCTCTTATCCTTTAGAGAAATGCGTTGCCATAATAAATCCAATAAATTTCCATCATTTTTATTTGGGTGAATCTACAGAAAACCTGCAATTTCAGTCAAAAAATTTTGAGATTTTAAATTACAAGATTTCCTTTTCAAAAAAATTGAGATGATTGCTTTTGACGTTCTTGCATCCATGATATATGTGGTTCAGGTCAACGCATTTTGGTTATTTAAACAAACAAAAAACAAAAAATGATAGTAGGCTATGTCTACAGAAGTGACTTGTGTTAATAACGATGTCGAATTTTAATATAAATTATATTCGAAATAGTTAATTTACGTGGGAAAAAACTATGAAATAAATAAATAGAAAACTAATTTATGAATTAAAATAACTTTTTATCAAAAGAGAAAATCATGTATAATAAAAATGAATCAGACTGTCAATCTTAAACGTCTACAAAAATGTAAATATATAATTATGTATGTCATATATTATATTATATATATTTATATATAATTATAAATATCCTTATTGGCATTTAACAAAGACTGGAAGTGAAAGACAAGTCTTCGTGAAAAACATAGGATCCGCTATTGTTGATGATCATCACCTCCATGGACCCTAAATATCCCAGGAAGTGACGAATACTTATGTTTCATGACCCATGTGCTCTTCATTTTGAGGTTAGGAACACGTGTCATTCAGAAAATTTAAGTTTACCATGTTTCAATTATCATGCCTAGAAATAATCAGTTTTCCATAGAAAAATTAGGTTCTAAACAAGACCACAGAAGTGATGGGATGACCTGTGCAAATTACGAAAAATGAATATAAAGGAAATATTTTCCTGACAAATGTGCGACTCAGACGAATAAAATCAATTCCCAATCCAAAATCGCCGTGTAAACTTTTGTTTTTAAGTGAGACGGAAGACAACTAGCGCATCAGGTGGATTTTTTAGAAAGTTTAGGAATGTCCACAAAAGCGATGGCAAAACCTTGTGACAAGACTTGAGGTTGCCAAAAAAATTTACTAATAATTCGAAAAAAAATTTTACTCAATATTATATTAAATTTATGTATTTTCTGATTTCACAATATATATTTTATTTGAAAAATATTAAAAAATAAAGCAGTTTGGATCTTTAGAAGCTATCCAACTGTAGCTTGTGACAGTCGACGGAAGTGACGAATCACCTTCTGTAGACAACTTTTTTTTTGGAAATTCCATAAAATTAAAAAAAAAAAATTATACTAAACTATAGTACATTTCGTACTTCAATGCGTGATTTTGAAAAATGATAAATATTTTCAATCATTTTCAACTTATTGCTCTGTGACACGAATTACAGGTTTTCCGTAGATTCACCCATTTATTCTTTTATTCAAATGCTGTTTGAATTTTACCGAACGGATTCAAAGATGCTACATCAGTTGTTGAACTTTTCGATAGAAAAATTTCGTCAAAAATGGATACAACCAATAATTTTCGGATAGTACCAGGCGTGGACGTCGGTATTAACTGGCAAATGGGTAATTTTCTCTATAAACTGAAAGTCTTTTTAAAAATGAATTTAGTTTTAAATTTGAGTTTCTTTATTAAACTAATTAATTATGCAATGAGGTGACAAATAGCAGTAATCTGATCAATCTCAATCATTTTGTGTATTGATTAACATGACATATTACATAAATTATAAATCTTCCATTACAAAAGTAAATAGAAGGAATATCAGTGTCCTGTAGTGTTTCAAATTCAAAGGTGATTTTAGACATGAATTTTTTTGTTATTTTAATGCAGTTAGAATATTAATTCGCTATTACGTTACTTTTATGTATATTGAATGAAGCAAGTTTTATTCACTAGAAGATAACACTGAAGTAATTCCCAAAAAACTCAACAAGACTTTAAAACAATGCACATTATTACACAATAAACTTTAATGATATTACTATTCTTCGAATGCTTCAATTTATGATCTTTAAAATTACTGGAAATTTGTAGAACATGGTCTTAGTATGCTCATAAAATTTATTCTGGCCATTAAACTGCAATTAATATTCTATCACACATTTATCACCTGTCTTGGTTAATGAGATCGTTTTCTCAAGACAATGTTTATTTTCCTTCATAATAACATCATGATTCACAAGAAACATAGTTTCATCGAAAACCTATTTTTTTTTTTTATGCATTAAAATTTGTTCACATAATGTTTTTATGTTTTTGAAAGATATTTTATGCAATTATTACTACACTTTGAGTCTGCTAACGAAGGCATCATTGTAGAAAATACAGCGTAAGAATAGAGTCCTTATCTAAACATTTCTATAAATAAATTGTATTTAATTTCCTATTCTAGAAAATTTCTATTTCAGACTTTATATCGTGAATAGAATAAAAACTGAAGAAATAATATTTGTAATATCAACGTACTTTTAATATCATATATACAAGATATCAGCTTAAGACCCCAGTCATACCAGGATTTTCGATTTTAATGGTCATAGCTTTTCAACCAAAAAAATAAAAAAGGTCCAAAATCCTACATTTCTCTCATTTTCGGATGGATGGAAGGGGGAGGTCCCTTCATACGCCAGGGCTTAGACGATGCCTGGAATGTATTCGTTCAGTGATTCAATAAAGCAGCATTCTCTCCCGCTTGTTGTTTCGCTGTCTTTGACAACGGTTTTCCTTTACATAACCAATCCCAACAAATTGCATTGCCTATACGGCAAACTTCACAGAGGTAATGTTTCTCAGTCTGTCTTTTGCGAATTCCTAATCCTACAATTACTATAATATAATAACTATTAATATAATAGTGATACTAATCACTCAACTACAAAAAAAAAAAACAAGTAATATTTTTTTTTTCTTGGAAATCAAATTCAGAAAGGAAGAAATTAAAATAATAAAAAAATCAGCTTTTTTTGGCGCTTGATTGTGGCCTGAAGGAGTTGAGTTCAATTCCCAATTTCGGTGGAGGTCGGGGTTTTTTTCCACGCTGAATTCTCCTCGAGACGGGTCCTAGGATCCACCCAGTCCTCTATCAAAGGGATACTGGATTTCTTCTCAAGAGTTAAAGACGTCCGCGCGTGTCGCTGACCACTGGACCTCAACTTAGTCCAGTTGGTCACGAAATAGGAGTTACACCTTTTGCGACCGCAACGACTATCAAAGGTCTGTAGTGGGTACTTAAACTTAAATGTATTTCAAACATTCTTCACATGTAAATCCAGTGACTTTTTGAAATCTTATTAAATGTCAAAAGTTAATAATAAAACTGTCCAAAATTAAACTATCAAAAAAAATAAACAACTTATATATTTAATTGTCTCTTGATTAAAATTTGAAATTAATTCAAAATTAAATTCATAGTAAATCTTGTTTATTTATTTTGTACTGTGATACAAATATTTTAGTAATAAAAATTAAAGTTGTAATGTAGGCAGATATTTATAAATATCTAAAACAATAAAAGCACTTCATCCCTATAATGTTAATAATAAATCACTCATTGGCGCAAGGAAATACAGTGGATCCGATCGCTAGCAATTCCAATTATATCTTCATCAGTTGACATCGACTGTAGTGTAATTACTAATATTAAAAAGTAATATTGTTAATTATATATTCTTTATGGAATAGAATTAAAAAATTCCGAAAAAAAAATATCTTTACTTCGAAATTTCCTTTTAAACCTTCAAAGGAATTTGAAATATGACTTTTTTTCGTCAGAAAAATACTTCTACAATTGTTAATCAGTAAAATTAGGAATTTTAGCACATTTCATTCACCACTTAGAAAGCAGATGTCAATTCTTATTAAAAGTCAAATCATGTCACGGTTGGATAAAAAAAAATAGAAACTTTCTTTTTCCAAAATCAAATACAAAGCAAACGCCATTAAATAATAGTCCATTTCGTTTCCTCATAGCTGAAAGACGTTAATATAAAGCTCGTAAAGGACGTGCAGTTCATGTTTCAGTATTTCAATTTCATTTCATTACATGTCAACTTTTTAATAAAAAAATAATGCAAGATTTTATTGAGTATTCAAAAATACGTAACATTTACAAAGGTTTTTAACTTGGAAACTTAAAAAAGAATTTGATGATTGAAGACGAAATTTTTACAGTATTTATAAATACACAGTATATATAAAGATAGATAGAGGATTTGGGTTCCATTTTGGGTCTTTTTGGCGTTCTTTAGTTGGTAAGTGATGTTTGTAGGTGGGTGTCCCTAATATTCTCCTAATAATTTTTTATCCATTCTCTTGATGGATCTTCTTAAAACATTGCGTACTTATTTATAGACATGAGGCGATTTAAAATTTAAACTTAATTTTTTGGGGGGGGTTTCTTTCCAAGAATTCAGAGTGATGGTGATAAAAATTTCCATAAAAAAAAATCTTCGACTAAACAGTTATATTAATCCTTCAGCATTACTTTTATACTATTTGAGGTAACTAAAGTTAAGTTGATTTAATTAATTTCAGTAAGTAGTTTCCGTCTTATAGAAAATATTTCTTCCTTTTTATTTCATATTTTTAATCAGATTTTTATTGATTTGTATTCAGAAATCTAAAATTTTTACTGCTGATTTTACCTAAAATTTAAAAAATTTAATAATAAATTTAAAAAGAAACGTAGACTTTTCATTTGTATCATTTTATCTAGTTTATTTAAAAAAAAGAAAAAAAGAAATTCTAACGAAACTAGACTTTGAGTTGTTTCAATAACTTTTTATTCTTAATCTCTTCAGATGGAGACCAGGTTGTAAATGTTGTTTAAAGTTATGATACCTAGCCTTGAATCTCAAATTTTTTTTCATCTGACTAATGATTACAGGAGCTTCGCGTTTTGCGCTGCTTGTCTTTTAAAGAGGATACAAGAATGATGCTTAAATCTTTAATCTTTCTGTTTTCAAAAACCGTATTAGCTTCGAACACCATTGGAAAGGAACTGAGGGAAAAAACCCCCAGCGAAATGCGACTGCTTAAAAGTTTCGAGCTGTGAACTTCACTGATTGCAGCAGACGGAAAATAAGAAATCTCAGAAAATACAGATGGAAAATAATAGACCGTACAGATGAATTGCCAACAGAAGGTAAACATTCAATGGGTGTTTGCTATTCTGTAACTTTGCCAATAATTCCATGTTTTCGCGTGAAAGTAGTAATGAAGCGGGTTCATGCAAATTGACGTGGACAACGAATGGGTCATTACCTGCTAACGCCCATCAAAATGAAGCGAGAGAGAGAGAGAGACATTGGAAACAGGTGCATAATCTTATTTCAAATGTTGCAGAGATAATTGCGAGCAAACAGCGAAATACAGAGAGTGGAACGGATTAAACTCTTAAGATAGAAACATCAATATAAAATATTATTTGGAAGCTATTAAACGGAATAATACAAAGAAATAAATAAGACAAAAACTGCGTATCATTGTGAATGACTACTTAGATTTTAAATCGAAATATGTTCTTCTGTTAAGTCAAGGAGTCAAACAAGAGATAAATACTGAAGTTTTTTATTTATTATTTTTTTAATTTCGTTCTTTTTAGCTTCATGCTCACGTCGTGTTTAGGCAAATACTTTGTGTTCGTTGTCTCATTTACTTAATTTTGAAGCTTTTCAACATGGTTTACATCAGCCTTAGAAAGAAAAAAGTAAATCATTTTTTTTCTTTTACTTGTTTCCTCAAAGACTGTGCTAAGAGTTTTTTTGATTCGTCATTGCAATTTCCATTTCGAAAGAAACCTGTAGACCCAATCTAATAATTCCAATTTCATTACTAATGCAAGCTTTATTACATTTCATTGGAAATATATTCTATCGTTGTGGAAATAGATCAATGTTGTATTCAAAGTCGATATATTGGGTATTTCAAATGAAACTACAGCACTTGGTGAGTTTTATTCTTTTCCAAACAGTTTTCATGCCTAAAAAATATTAATAAATCATGAAAAATGGTAAAACAATAAAAATTACAGAGATTTTTCTATTGTTCAATAATATATTAACGTGCGCCATAATTCATTAAAATTTAAAATTGTTCATAAACACACATAAAATTAAAAATTATTTACAATAAAAACATAGTTACTTATAAAACTCCTGGGAACCGGTTTTCAGACCCACTCCACGTACAGTTCGTCTAACTTTGTAATCCAACGCATTAAAATGATACTAATACCGGTCGCGGTGCTCGGCTTCTCTTCCATCCACACTCACCACATTACATTACAAAATGATACTATTTTAATAAGAGTTTTGTCAACTGTGTTTTAATATTCATTATTTATTAATAAATCCTATTAATAATTCGAAGCTTCCAAGACATGTCAGTTGCTTGTATTCACTCTTGAAGGCAATTACGATTTTAATGTAATATTAAAGTGCTCGTATTTTTACAATACTTTAATATTAGGATGATGTGGTGCATAGTTATGTTCTGCATTAAAAAACTGAAGGATATTTTCAATACTACAATTTCCCACAGTGATATTTAATTTTAGAGTATTCTGGGCCACTTCACATTTTAGTAAACCAATTCATTATTCCATTACCGTTAGAAAGAAAGCTATATGTATTTAAAACATGTTTATTTCTCTGAAATACAATATAATTTGTTTGGTGATAATTTGTATCTAATCTCACATTAGTGAAATGGACAAGAAAACTATCAATGTTATAACTTACTAATATTGCTAAATGAACAGAATTGGCATTCAAAGAGATTGCAAAGGCTAAGCGTATTATTTTGAGGAGGACTTATAAGAAAGCTTGGTATATTACGAAATTACAACGATGTTGCAAGCTGTTAAAGATCCTTCAATTGGTTTATCCGTCTTGAATTAAAAGTTTATTCGATGTGCTGTTCCCAATTTCAAATTGGGCATTATAAATGATAAAAATTAAATATAACATATATAATATATTAAAGTTATAACTGAGGTTCAATCTTAAAAACTTAAAAGACGAAAAAAAAATGTTTTAGAAAACAAATAAACGTATTAATGTTTTCGGATTTTTTTTTTATATTTCAAGACTATCCATCAGGTGAACTACATGTGCCAGTACTATAATTGCTTACTAACTAACAAATTAATTCTGTGGTTGTTGTTTCACGGTGCACATCAAGTGCAAATTTCGTGACCTAAGTGAAACAAAGCATTTCTATGGTCCTCGTAATGGCGAACCCTAGAAAGTCATTGAATTTCTAGGAAAAGAGATACTGAAGTGGTTTACTTTGCCTTCCTCAGGAAGTCATTAAGGAACACAGAAACAGAAATTTTTTTCAAACATCCATGCCGACGCCGGGATTCGAACGCAGCTCTTCCACATCTGTCTTTTGGCATGTCGCAGCCTAGACCGATAGGCTAAGCCGGAACGGCTAAAATTAATTTTACTCGATGTCATATCATTTCATTTAATTAATTTTAATAAGTGATTTGTTATGAACTCGAGCAATTAAGTAATTGGTTCAAATTAAATGAACTAATAAATGATGAAATAGAAAAGTAAATATAATAACACAGAGAATTTTTAACTGAGTTGTGTAATTCGATATTTTAACATTTAATAATTTCAGCTTTATTAGCCTAAAACTGTAAATTAATATGGTAAAGGCGTTTAGTTTGAATCAATCACGATTTGCTATAACATTAAATACATTTTCAATCTTTATTGATAATTCTAAATTTAATAAAACATAAATGCATTATTTTTAGAAAAAAACAATGAAATGATTTATTTAGCCTTCATCTCTCATAATCTTTCTCATCCTCTAAATAGTTAAATAGAAATCAATCATTTTTTTTCAATTTTTTTCCTGTTATTAACAAGCCGGAATTTAATCAAATATATTAAGTAGTACAGAAGTGAGAACTGCAAGAATATCAAAAATACTAATACGAAGAAAGCTAGTTTTACTGATGGCGAAGCAAAAGAAATTTAAAGATATTTCTCTTCTAAATAACTCTCTATTTTCAACATTTATATTTTGAAATGGTAAAGCTTTTGAATAAGAATGGAAAAGATTTTAAAAAGAGATGAAACCGAACACTACAGTGCGAGGGTTCCCTACAACGTGACCTCAGTAACGGTGAACGTTCGATCGATATACTATGAAATTTAAATTAGCTGAAAAGCACTAGTTACAGATAAAAGAAGAAAGAATTGACGTCCTATCTATCGAGTCCCTCTGGAAAGCAATCTACAAAAAACGTAATAGATTATAGGAGCTAATTCAAAATAATTCAACAGAAAACTTAAATTGCAGTGAGTGATAATATTTTAGTTTTAAACGATTGTGAAAAATACTCCGCAGATAATCCGACATATTAATGAGGGGGTGGATTAGTATACAGGTTTGAAATCCCCTCTCCCTTTTCCAGCCAAAAATGGATGAAATTTTTGGGACTTTTTTTATTTTGTTTGAAAACTTCATCGATTTGTAAACCCTGTTCCCCCCCCCCCCCCCAATCAGCCGGAAAAAGATAAGACTTTTTTCTATATTTTTAATTGAATATTACGATCATCATAACTCAACCCATTCCAAAATCCTAGGTATGTGGACTCTCGAAAGTTCTTATTTGGAACTGAAATAAAATTCCTCAGTCGATATTTATACTTAAATAGAAGAAATTACTCTTCTTTAAGATACATGGTAAAAAGGATTAACAAATTTTGAATTACATCTTAATATTTTGGTGAAAATCAGATTTTGTGGTTTGTAGAACCAAACGTGAACCATTTGATACACGATCGCAGAAGTATCTGTCACAGAATGCAAAGACTCAAAGACAACAAAATAATATAGTAAACTGAGCAACAACTTGTCATTCTTTAGAATTCCGAACTTTCTTTAGAACTCCTTCCAAAAGTTTAAGAATCCTACAAGTTTAAGTAGTATCATTCAACAGTATTTGGCCATCCCCTCACCCCTCCCCCTGTTTACGCCCCTTAGGGTGTAACGATATCGAAAGATCATCTTTTCAATTTTGACTAAGAACACTCATAACAACTTTAGTGTTTCTAGCTCAAGCGGTTCTGGAGGTACACAAACCCTTCAATAAAAAGTTATCTCCCCGCGATCACACACGTGAGGATCCAAATATCGAAAATTTGTCCAATGCATATCGTTTCGATTTTGACAAAGAACACTTGTGAAATTTCGTGTTCACCAAGGAGAAGATGCGAAAGAGATTTATGCACAAAAATGTTTTAGTTCTAGTTTTTGCCACCAGATTACTAAGTGGCGCAATTATGCACAACAATAGTTTAGTTCCAATTGTTGCCATCAGGTGTGTCGCCATATCAGGACTATTGACTCTACTATGCACACAGTTATAGGAAATGTTTGCGAAGAAACATTTATAGTTATTTCTAGAGTTTCTTTAAAATTCATCTATAGTAACTGTTTAAGAAAAAGAGATGCTAGCTTTCACTGTTTTTTTTTATTATTATTTCTTTTAATTTTCTCACATGGACAAAATTATTATGAAAATAGGTTCCTGAATGTAGAATAAAGAACGATTTGAAGTAATTTCATAGCTCTCCAATGCTAATTACTCACGATCAATGATTTGATTTATAGCATCTTCGCCAGCTTTACAAATTCAATGTGATTAAACATACATTTTTACAATTTCAAATCTAAATGTTTCAAACGGGGGAGACTAAACCAGCTAATGCCTTTTCGTAAAAAGAGAAGACCCCACATTTATTCTAACAAAATGTTTATAAGCAGCTATTGTTAATTTATAATTGTTTCTTCAATTAACGTAAAGTCTTTTTAATGACAAATACGTGATATTTTTTTTTTTCATATGATACCATAAATAGCAATCAATAGGAATTTGTAATAATTAAGAAGTTTGAAAAATGCATCTTACTTAGATTTACTTAGACCTCTTTTGTTTCTGAAACTTATTCTTAACAAAAAGTTGAATATTTCTGTTGACTGTACTTTATCGTCTTGATTGTAATTTATTACTTTTCTGACGTTACTTAAAATCCAACAGGGCAAATCAGGAGCGAAAACTTATCATTTTATCGGAATATAATTATAATTTCTAGAAAACTTTCTATGGAATATTTAAATTATAAAATTTCATCAAAATTCCAATAGTAGGAGACGGATAATTGCTCGAATTTAAAGAATAAAAATATTTTTTTCACTTCTAGTATTTAGGTTAGGTCAGATGTTAGGCCACTACGCTTCATGGGACACGGCAGGTAAGGCTCCCAACGTCATTTCACCTCGGAACTGAGATGAGGTCGGATGATCAACTCGCCTGTATCCGCGGGAAAGAAAGCCGGTATGCATTCTACAGAGGGTGGGTGGACCCTAGGTCGGAGGAGAATTTAGCGTGGATTTACCGAGATTATAGATTAAACCTGCCTCCCTCTAAACATGATGGGTAGCAAAGCAGCCTTGTCACATCAGAGCATTTTATAAAGTAACACAAGTTTTTTTATTATTTAGTCTCAATAAGTTCATCAACTCTCAAGTTCTTATTTTTCTTCACTCTGATTAGGGCCGCGGGAACACTTAACGAGCACTTTCATACTTGACTTTCGTACAAACCCTAGAATTTTGGAATATTTGTCAGTGCCGTAGACAGTGGAAGAAGAGATGGAGAAGAAGCAGACAAATACAGTAAAGAAAGGAAACATCCATGCCGACGACGAGATTCGAACCCAGGTTCCGACACATCTGCCTTACAATCATAGAAGTGTTCTAACGATTTTTATTAAGGAATTAATCTTCTTTCCAGAAAAATGGTACAAAGTTCTGCAGTACAAAATGCAGAATATTCTCTACGTAAAATTCTATATCGGTAAATAAGAAAACTTGACGAAAATTAAGTTAATGAATTCAGAAAACCAAATTGTGCAGTTCAGTAAGGGAATTCCTAATTAGTTAACTCTATGACTAGAATGCAATTAAGTCCATATTTCTTCCTAATTTCCTCTCTTCTAGTCTTCGTAATTATTGATATTAAAACAACCACATCTCTACACCAATAAACTATATTCAATAAAATACATTTATTAAACATATTTTTATTGAATATATTTTGTGTGGTTGTTTTGTAATGTAATTAGTTTTAGAACTAAAAATCACATTGTTTAAACAAGAAACTCTTTTTTATTATATGAAAAAAATATCATTTTAAAGCATCATATTTCATTTTAAAATATCAAATATCATCTTTTGTATTAAAAATTTCAAAGACGATGTGTTTGTTTCTCCTATTGATTTCTGTTTTTGAAAACTTTCCGGTATTTCTTGCTTTAGAAAAAAGTTTCTGAAATGTATCTACAACTGCCAATAATTTATTGCGATGCTTGTGTACAAGCTCATAGCACTTGTCAAGAGAATTGAGCATTATGTCTCTTTAGATGGTCTTTGAAAAATGTCCTGTTCTTCGTTTTTGTTTGCTCCACTTGGCACTAAACGACCGGAAAAGGGAAAATGAATCTTCCAGTTTTCATTCCGTCTTCAAGTGGAGGATCAGCTTTATTAGAAACATCATGTTCTCTCGTATCTTTTAGATAGAAGTTTTCAAAGGCGATTCTTTAGGTACCTTTAGATACTGGCGAATCTAAAAACGTTTCATGAAAAATGTATCTTCGAAGATCTTAAGATGAAGATGTATCGTAGAAACTTTAGACTTTTAATCGATCAAAATATCTACTATCATCTTAAATTTGCTGTAATAGACATTGTAATTTATGTAATTATCATATATAAGGATATTAATAAATATAAAAGATACCGAAAATGCAAAAATCAAGAAAATAAACTAAAAGAAAACAAAAAAAATTGTTATGGGTATTTAGTAAAATTACTTGCCGGTCAAAGTGGCTGCTCGCTAGACGTTTCTCATATTTCAACATACGATAGAATTATGTATTTTATTACTGAGAAGGAATTTGTTTTAAACCTCTGTCTATATTACGGTACAGTCCTTACTCACTACACCGTTAAGAATCAGGTTTCCCTAATACGATTCATTAGAAATTATCTTTAGTGTTCGATCAATAGTAACATATAGAATAAACGATAAGGCAATTTGTTATCTGGCAGAATAACCCTTTCATTTTTATTCCAATTTAATTATATGTTGATTGTTCAATGTATGAAATCGTCTTTTCTACTGAGTTTTCTAAATATTTGTTGATGCTGAGGACTGATGGAGATATGCCAGTTGAATTTTTGTATACTATTTTAGTGATACCATAAAGTGACAAGATATTTAAATTCCACTTAGATACCCAACAAAGCATAATCAAATTCTCGTAATAGTTCATTTTATTGGCTGTAAATACAGGGATTGAGAAATGAACAGTAGATCATCTCATGTCAACTGCATGTAATGGGATCTTTTAAAAAATTTTCTGTTTTTTGACTAAATTCTTATTCCTATTAATGAATAATATAATAATAGATATCTAAAGGGAGTCAAATATTATTAAAAATACATCAAAGCCCTAATAAACGAAATAAAGACTATTCTCTAAAAAGATTTCGGAAAAATTCTAGCAAGTAGAAATTAAACTGACTGACTATCTTTTACTTGCTAGAATTGTTCCAAATGTTTTCAGTTTGTGTTTGTTTATGTAAATGTTTTCATTGAATATTGAATGAATTTAGAAAATCAGTTCATAATATCAACTGATTTTCTAAAATAATTCATTATTCAATGAGTTTTAATGTAAGTTTAACAAGGAATTCGTGAAATTAAAGAGATTTTTTACTTGAAAAGAAATCTTCAAAAGATATCTTTTACTAATTTCTTTTTAAATATTGAATAGAAACAAATATTTCACTTCTGTATCCTTGAAAGAGGAAACCTAAGCAATCTTAAATATTTTAATGTATTCTGGCACCAATACTTCATGAAAATTTAGTACAGAAATGCATTTCAACACTAGTGCTAAGTTACTTAAGGAAATTTCAGACTGGAAACGGGAGATAAAATTAATATACGAAAACAAAGAAAAAAAATGCACATTTGTGAATCCATATTAATTTAGCTATCTTATTATTGATATCTAGCACCTACAACAGAGAAAAACAGCATATTCTAATTAGTCGTCGTAAACACCACAATTTAATTTTGTCGAAATTTTCCCAATTTAGAGGGAAAAAAGGAATCTATTTCTCCACCTGATTAAATTAACAGGACTTAATTGTGAATTCGCCATCGAAAGAATTCAGCCTCTTTTTCCACTAACGAGCTCAAAATACGCTGACAAGGAGGCAATTTCCTTTTTATAAAAGGAGTGTCATGGCCTTGAGCCTTTCAGGTCATTGAGGCAACGACCATTTTGACCATCCAAAGCTTCGTGGCTTCGTAATTTAAAGATCATTACAGCGTCAGGTTACCAGCAATGATCTCAGACTTTTCATTTCTAAATCAACAACAAATTAATTATTAAAGTTTTAAGAAAACACACAGAATTTCTTCAAGCCTATAAATTGAAGGCCAACACACAACTTAACTATGCACAACTATGCTTAAATGAATTCACATAAATTTAAGGGCGACCCATAATAATAATAATAATAATAATAAAAATAATAACTTTCGTTTGGGAGTTTT
This sequence comes from Thereuonema tuberculata, assembly GCA_023159025.1. Lineage (NCBI taxonomy): Eukaryota > Metazoa > Arthropoda > Chilopoda > Scutigeromorpha > Scutigeridae > Thereuonema > Thereuonema tuberculata. The sequence continues at coordinate 8,691,704 of JAFIDM010000002.1, forward strand.
TAGGAGGGTGCAATGACAAAAATGACAAATATCTAGAACATGGGGGGGCGTTGGCCTTTGAAAATACCCATGCCTGCAGTCTTTGGGCCTCTGAGCACGATGATGAAATCCGTTTGTCGATCCGACCTTCCGTTCGATAGTTGTTAGGGGTGGACACACACGGAGGGACGGACGGACAGGACAAACGCAATAGCTACCGATTTTGGTTGCTAACACAATAGCTCCCAAATGGGTCGCTAAAAATAGGAGGCCTATTGTTTGATTTTTCATTTTTTTTTAAAGTTTGCATGAATGAAATTAACATTCAGCATTATATTTCCAGAATCGGGAGTTATTCATGAAATATTTTTTGGCAGTTAATAATAACTGTAGTATAAGAAATTAGAATTATCAATAAGAAGACAAAACAGTTATTCGAAAGAAATGGAAAATCTAACAATATCCGCAAAATTTTAAATAAAATTTTTAATTAATTGCTCACAAGTAGTGTAATATAACGAAAGTCATAGAATCTCTGCTTCTCTGCCTCCACTACAGAACTTATAGACTAACATCAATTAATCATTAGTTAAATTAAAGATGTTATTAAACTTAGAGAAAAGCTTAAATACTTTTTTAATTGTATATTGCATGAACAATATCTACAAATATGTTATTTTAAAATTTAAAGAAAATAAATTAAGGAAAAAACGTAATAAAATAACCATTAGTTTCCTCTTCTAATTCTTCTTCTTCCAATTGTAATTTTGCTAAATATCAAATAAAATACCCAATGTCATAAAAAACTACAAGAAAATGAAGATACTTATTAAACATTGTCTGTTTCACTTAATTTCACCTATTACTTTTATTCGCTTTCCGATTTGTAAAGTAGTATACCAAGTATAATATTTTACTAAAGTATTAAGAATTAAATATAAATTCTGTTAATATTGTAATATTGTTATTAACATCCATAATTTAATTTCATCTGACGCTCTGCAAGTCCTGCAAGCTCTAGACCCGTTAGAAACCAATGCAGCAGTAATGGATGCTTGGAATAGCAATCACACGCGTTCATGACTTAGACGATAAGCTGGTCAAGTGCATTATCTGCGTTGTTGCTTGAGGAAATAAATCAGGCGAGAACCTTTGAGCTAGAAAATCTATGTAATGAAACGAAGACCTATGAGGTGTTACTGTCTCCATCTCTGCATTAATTCTTTGAGTTTACATCTATAGCTAAAATCACAAATTATAAACTGATCAGCCATTAATGTTCATTGTAATGATTTTCAACTCACAGCACTAAATTCGTCGTGGTTTACATTATAATATACAATCATTAGAAAAAAAAACCCCTGATAATCTCGTGAACTATGAATATAATTCAACAATGAACAATCCTGAAAAAAGAAAAAAATGTTTGAATCTATATTACTAAAATCTTTTATTTCTCTGTCTGACCGAAATCTTTTATTTCTCTGTTGTGATTTGTGAAAATAGAAATAATATCTATAAGTTCGCTACGGGAATCGATCCTGCAACCTTGTGATCCGAAGTTAGACGTCTTATCCATTAGGGCACGGGGACTACATTCTAATCTGTATAAAAAATAAAAATTTTCATAGACAGACTCACTGGTTATAAAAGTAGTCGTGGGTTGGGAGAATCCACTTTTATCATAAGAAAGCAGTCGCACGTTGGGATAATCCACTTTTCCAGGGTTGCTAGTTTATTCTTAAATATAATATTGTGGTTCTTTAGAATTTGTTAAAACTGAAGAAGACAATTTCAACAACTAAGAACTACTATTATAATATTCACGACCTTATTTTGTAGTCACTGACCACTTAGACTTCTACTAGTGGATTTTTTTTTTTATCTGATGTCAATAGTGAGTTAACAACAGAATTTAATAATGGATTTTTGTTTTGTTAAATTACGATATATTTCATTTAATTTTTTTTATTTATCCACTGTATTATGTTTGTCAAGGTTGTTAGAGCTTATTCTGATGATTCTATACAGAAAAAAAAATTCTCTACTTAGATATTTCTTGGTAAATTATGAAAAGACAGTCATTAGGCTTCCAAGAGTTGAAAGAAGTAGTTTAACAAGAATAAAGTAGTTTAATAAGAGTTGAATATTGCGTCTTCTATCTTAACTAAAATTCTTTGAGTTTAGATCTACATCTAAAATGACAATTTATGAACTAATCAACTATTAATAGGCAAAAATTGTACGGTTGTACGGATATTTGTAAATTTGAGTATCATCCCAACAGCGCTACAGACACAGAATTTACGCAAAAACAAAATAAAAGTTGGCGTCACCAACATTTTTTTGTATGGATCGACATTATTTTAGGGCAGGAGGTTAATTTATAATGAGAAAGCATAGCGCTGGCTACTGCAAGGGTAAATCAATTTCGTATTTGTATACAGTTACAACTTTTAGTGTATTTGTAGTCATGAACTACTACTCACGTATTGTTTTATTAATTGCACGTGAACTCACATCTTATTGATTCTTCAAGCACATTTCGAAACTAACCTCTAAATAGGGATAATCACAGGCTTGCAAGAGTTACCATGATCAAAATAACATTTTGTTTTATTGTTTAGTCATCAGCCAAATTATACGTGGGCTGTTATGGAAGTCATGGCTTTTAAAAATTGATCTTAGAACATCGTTTTCAATCTTGGATTTTCGAAAAATGTCACGGTATTTCAAAAGTGTGGAATCTGTTTTACTTCCGTTGCCACTAGTTACCCATTAATCTTCATTGTTAATGATTTTCAACTCACAGTACTAAAATTAAAAGGAAGTAAAATAAAGGAAGTGCAGGTGAATCTTCAATATAAACGTTTGCAAAAGCCTAGATGAGAAGTCAGAATATAATTGGTTAAAGAGAACCACTTTTTTTTCACAATTTAAAAACCAAATGAAGCATTTTTAAAGATTGAAGTGGCACTAAGGACTTACGATTAAATTTTCTAACGGATTAATCTAATATATTATCTCATGACTTTTTTTATAAAGTTTGAAACAGAAATAATTCTGAAAATTAAGAATTATATTAATAACTGCCTTTAGTAGGTCTTTTTTTCTTTATTAAGTTTTCTACGTTAAAATATTTTGCAGGACTGCGAAAAAGCGAGAGCTCTTCATTTAGATTGTCATGGGCCAATTATTACTGAAATGGCCAGCGTTTTGGTAATTGGGAAATGAAAACATAGCGGCTAGATTGCAAGCGTTTGTCATCGGCGAAATACACTAGCGCGAAGAGCTATATTCATTAAAACTGAAAACACCTCATATTTTTGTTCATACTGTAGAATCTTCTAATGCAGTACCCAAAGAGGTGCCGCAATAAGTACTGTTGACTGAGTTTGAATGCGGTCGAATTGTTAAATTGTGCGAAGCGGCTTTTCAACTACCATTAACTCTTAGTTTTAAGATTCCAAAGTGCCACCGTCATCATTCTTTAAAAGATATCAAAGGAAATGGACTTTTTGAGTTCATCAAGGTGTGAATTTTTATGATATGGCTTCTGTTTTTATATGACGTATCGTCTTTTTTTTTTATGTTTCCTTTCAACTGAACACTATTGCGCTTACTTTTGTTCTTAACGAGTGTCTGTTTACATCTAAATTGAAGACATATATTTTTTATTATTGTAAAAGATTAAAAATATTCAATAAAAAAACCCAGTTAAGTGCAGCTGCTTCATCAATATAAAGACAAATTTTCCAATGCTGATCTACTTTCTCGCTTTGTTTGATTCCTCTGTAACTTATTTCAATAAATAATTTTTGAACTATAAACAAATTCACCAGTGAGAGGTTGGCAATCAGAGAAGCCTCAACAAGAAAATATGGTCCACAGGCAACCAAGTAATTCTGTAAAAAGAAAGACTCTCAAGCTAATTTTATTTGGAAAGGAATTCTGTAATTAGATGCACATCAATAACTACACAGAAAAAAATTAAAGGGTTAAATGTACGAAACAGGAAACTAAATTTACTTGGTAATAAACTAATATCTTTAGTTAACGTTTTATAACGGTTACACCTTAAAATATGGCAACGCACGTTTAGTAAATGTAAACTTATAATTTTTATATTACTTAATTGACAGTTTCGAAACCTGAATATTCTTGATTAGATTAATAATGTTTAGAAAAGTCTTCAAATAGAAGAGAAGAATAGAAAACGTAAGGATAGAGAAAGTGTTATTACATGAAATGTTGGGTGGATCAATTTAGCTACAATGGCTGAAAGCGTTGCTGCATTATCAGGATCCAGAGGCAGGAAGACTTAACTGTAGAGCGAAGGAGGAAATAATGAAGTAGCGAAGGAGGAGAGAATGAAATTGCACTTGATAATTTCTTAACATGTCTGAAATAATGAAATGAGGAAATTAAAACATTAAGATGTAGGAATTTTATAATAAAAATTATAACAATTATAAGAAGTACAATGGAATAAGGGGGAAATCAGGAAGAGTTAAGAGGACAAACACGAAGAAGGGACAAAGATCAGTAGGAGTGGGTATGAAAATATATGACTTCAGGTTATTGTTTTAAATTGAAAGTGCTTGCAATATCAGAAGAAACGTCCCATTCCCCCGAATTCTAAAAAAAAAGGTTCTCTCTTCAACAAAATCTTCTGCAACTGGTTCTTATTTTACTTACTTATTTTTAACTTTATGCTTAACCTTATACTCTTAAAGCAATCGAGATTCCTTTTCCCATTTATTGTAAAGCAACCTAAGTAATTGGAATAAATAAACAATCAGTCTTGGCTAATGTTGTTCAATCAGATTATAAAAAGGAAGGTAATAGAAATCATCTTAGAAAATATGTTGTCATTAGAATTTTAAAAAAAAAATTAAAATTCGTACTTTAATTTCAGCTGGGGTAATATATCCATTATGGGATTAATATATTAGTAAAAATTTTAAGAGCTATGAGGAAATTTATCCTCTCTATATTTAGGATGAAATTGATTCTCTTGTAATATTGCTTAATGCTTTACCTCAAACGATAAAACATTATATAAATATATATATATATATATATATATATATATATATATATATATATATAAATATATATTAGTTACGTTTTACCATAATGTATTTTATTTTTATAAGTTTCGACCGTTCTTATAAAAAGAAACCAAAGCACTATTTACCATCGTTCAACCATTAAATTCCCTGCGGGAAATCAGTTGCCGAGTTGTATCATTACGTACCAAATTAAATTGAGCAGAGAGTGTGAGGCTAACGCTAATTGCTACTGCAGATATCAAGCTGTGGCTCCTACGGGGATAGATTCCACTTTGGAAATATATGTATTGAAATTATGAAAGAATAGTAAATAAAAGATGCAAACAAAGTGGTCATAAATATTTCCAAATTCATTATAGAAGAACTGGATTAAATATTCTAAATAACGCCAGTGAATCCTCAAATTAGGAAAGTGAAATTCAGAAACATTCTTTAGCATGAATTTCATGTTGTATGTTATCTATATTTATACAAAGACTGATACACAGCAATTTTAATTCAATCCAATTACAAGGAGATGTAACCAACTTCTGTTTAATCAAAATTTAGAACAGACAGGCCTTAATAAAATGATAAGATTTTTGCAAACTGTAGTTTTAGTTCTTATTTAAGCTACTTTGTCATTGGTTTTCGTGTAAAATGCTTATATAATATTGAGAAATGCAATTGAAATTATCCTTACATCGAGAAATGTCATAAATTGCTTACTGTTCCCAATAAATTTGTCTTCATATTGATTTTTTTTTTTAAAAAGGAAGAAAAATCTCGATCTTTAATGTCATCTACACTAAAATCTCTCGTGAATTATATGTTGACATAGCAAGATTAATTCATTTATCTTCGTATATTTTCTTGAATCGACAAGTGCGTTTCTATTACTTCTGAAGTTTCTCAATCTTTAAATCGAATTTTCATCTAATGAAATGCCGGTTGTTCTTTGAAGAACATTTTGGATTAATCAGATAAGATGTTAATGAGATTTGTTCAGATCTTTCTGAAATTCATTCATAGTATGTTGAAAAGTGACACAAAAGAATAAAATATTTGGGTCAGATAGAAAAAGGTCTGACACAACCAGGTTTCGACAGGAAACACTTTACACTTGTAAACGACAG
>JAFIDM010000002.1:8714019-8725635 GCA_023159025.1 Thereuonema tuberculata
ATAAAAGTCATAAAAGTGAGCTGCCAAGTTGTAAACATAAATCGATTTCAAATTTTGATTCACCATCAAAGTAGATGAACTTGAAGCATAAACAAACAAAGCAAAAAAGCTAACATTACATCATAGTGAGACATTCCGTTTAAAATGAAAAATAACTTGATCAGCAATACACGAAGTCAGGAACATACTAAGTTCATTTGTTTCTGTCTAATATTTAATTAAGTTTTACTATCTATTAATACTTAATTCATACGAACTGGGAGATAAGATGTCGCTTATCATCTTAAATCCAATGATTTATTATTAACGATCTTTTCAACGAAAGATTCTCGCCAGTTGGATAGTTTTAATCCATGTTTAAGAAATCTGAATATTAGATTATTTCTGAAAGTATAGTCCACTCAATAGAATAGAAGTAGTCTAACGTGTCTCAAAATTATACATTGGAATAAATTTAGACTCTACATCTTATAAAGTAATAATATAAATAAATGTAATTCAAGGACTTTTGGGTTTTTATGTTCAAAGTTTTTCTCCACTATTCAAATATGTGACGACAAAAATGACAGCGGATAAACAACCAAAAGTTAAATTAAAGAAAAATTCACTGATTAACCTCTATGAAGTCGTGATGCATTATTGAGTTAGTGCTACTGTAAATACTACAGTTTCTTTGTCAGGATTGCAAGATTCTTTGATTTCAAAGAAATAGTTACTTAAACAAAACAAAATAAAATGCTAATAAAATAAATAAAATTTAAGATTACTTAAAGAAATATTTTGGGAGAGATTATAAAAAAAACAACAATAATAAAAAAGTGAAGCACTATTATTATTGTATTATTTAATAAAGGGATTACGAATTTAATGTTCCGAACGTCGTAAATATTTTATATAAGTTTTTATTTATACGATTTGTATGAATAAAAAACCGTACACTCAAGAAGTACTCCATGTGCAAATCTGAAATATCTCCGTCATCATGGAAACTTTATGACAACTTCCTTCATCACCAGACTTTCTTATTAAAAATTAGTTTTTTATTTGAAAGCTACATGTATCGGATCTTTTCAACAAAAATGATGGGAATCCTCTGTCTATAGGACAGAGCTAAAAACAGAACATCGTTAATAAATTTAAAATGTTCAAAATTGTATCTGTTACAAATTTATAGAGAAAAAAAAAGTATGACAGTTTCCCGACAATCCACGACATTTGAGGACCTGACAGGACAGTCTTTAATTGATGTACTTTTCAGCTTTAAACTGATTAAATCAATCAATTTCTAAGCTAATGAAAATGAAACAAGGTCGGTTTTGTATTAATAAAAACTAAGCTTCATTGAAATCGATGGTTTTGGGCAAAATAGTAATCAGGTCATTACAAATTCCAGATTTTGTACAGAAAAAGAGATAAGACCTTCTTTCACATGTTAGAAGCTATTGCTTAAATTTTTCAATAGATACTATAAGTAAAATACTAAATATAAGGTAATACTAAGTACTTATCTTAGTACTAATATCTAAGTAAATTGGCAGAGGAATTGCTCACTTCAATATTTTTTATTGTGAGACAAACAGTAAATCACAGTTTCAAAATGCTAAAGAGCAATGGCCCTATTACTTCAATAGAGACTGAATTACTTTTAATGTTATCGTTTGCCTGTAAACCAATTTTTCTTATAAAATTCAGACCTGAAAATCAAATATCCTCCTACGCAGTGGAAGTTTCCTAAGTAAAAGTGACATCTCTGCGAGTGGGCGAAGACTTTATTGCCAGATAAAATTGATAATCTCTTTTCCGTAGACACAAGGGAAATACTGGAGAAATAAGAGAGTCTATTAAAGATGTGAAGCTTCTTCGGGCAGCCACTAGAGACGAAGGAGGCCTTTCTTCGTTACATACTTTATGTCGAGAGCAATTGAGGCACCAATTAATTGAACATCACCTGTGTTTTTATTCACGGTAAGCAATTCTCTTGTGAAAGGATCTATAGCAGTACAGAACACGATTCATCTCCATAAATTTTAAAAACACAGAATAAATTATGTTGAAAGATGGGGAACGAGGGTTTTATACATGAATAGTTGATAGGAAGGAAAAAAATATTCGAATTTTTCCAAAATTATTCAATTAAGTTTTATTAGCCTAAATTCACATTCTGTTCGAATTAATATATTCGAATATATTTGGGAAATGCAATATTCATACATTATTCTAAATTATTCTTTAGATTAAAATCTTTCAAAATTTTTAATGATTTTTTTGAATTTTGATAGAAAAAAATATATTAAACGAAAATAAAACTCAAGTAAAGCATATGATAACAATGTAACAAAACATCAAATAAGATGAATAATTCGAAAGAAGTGAAAGAACTTAGAACCTACTTTCCTTGAAAAGTTATTTTTTAAATTTTCATGTTATATTACTTATAAACGGGAAAAAAATCAAAAGACCACATTTACATTCAAACTTTGTTAGCTTCAGAATAAAAACATCAGAAATTGTTTCATTTTCTGAAAAACAAATGCCCATTACTTATTGATTAAAGTGAGTCAAACCAAGCGTACATCAATAGATTACTAAGGTTTAATGTTCATTGTTTAAGATTTCGGTAGAAATCTATTATTTAAGTTACTAATGCTTTTCTTTGTGGAAGTTTGTCCACTTTTAGTTTCTTAGTAAGGTTTCACATGGAAAAGATATCAAGTTAGATCAGGTTGGAATAAAACAAGGATTTCTAAAGTTATGTCCGGTAATTAGGAGGAAAGGAGAACACAGACATACAGACGGACTGGTGTGATGATTCTAGGAGCTTATTATCGTAATCAATAATTACAATTAGATCCTAGCTAAACCTTACTTAACCTTACAATGTTTTTTAATGTTTAGTGATTTTATTAATATTTGTGACTATGAACACAAACATATACTATGTACGCAGTCCGCTATCAATGGCATATTTCGGACTGAGTATTTAGCTGTGAAGAGTTACTTTTGAGGAGTAGGGTTGGTGTTCAGACTAAATTATTTCTTATTTTAAATGGGACTGTGAATAAACATTGTACATACATACATACACAGTAATACAATCCGAAGAGTGGTTGAAAGTCCACGGAACCCTAGTGACCCCCGAAGGGCGACCCCTACGAGAAACCGTAACTTATTCTTGGGAACAGATACTGGAGTGGTTTCCCGTTGCCTTCTCCAGAATAATACAATAAACATTGTATCAGGCTTTAAAGAAATCAGAGGCTTTTTTTTTTCGAAAGCTTTTGAGATTATTTTTTAACTTGGACTGTAAGTAAGTAACATAACAATTTTTTTGAAAAGTCCGATCAACCGTTTTAGGTAATACCCTTATTTAGAGACATTCATATGTAAAGACACAAAAGGCAAATAGACAAACGAATAAACAAAAACGAAGAAACTCTTCAATAAGAACAGTAAGATTTGGCAAGAAACATTTTTCTTTTCTACAAGACATCAATTTCTTCATCCACTGCGAGATTTATTTTCAGTGATTGACGTTAAAGTGTATTCCAGAGCTCTTGAAGATCTTTCAGATATCCGTCACATATTTTAATGTTCTATATCAATTTCTAAGCCTTGCTGACATTTACACGAATAGATAATTTTTCAAAATGGCCTCCTGTCATGCTCCTAGAAAGTCAATCTGCCTACTCTGGATTTTCTATCCCTTCAATAGAAGTGCTATGAAGAACTGCATCTGTGAAAGGGGATAACCTCATCTTTAGCAACTATCACTGACCATCTTATCTATTTTGTTTTCTCCTATTTTGTTTCTGTGAATTTTTACTGTCTGTACATTGTTCATAAGTCAATCTGAATCCTTTACTGAATTCTTAACATTTATACATTTTTTCATGTTTTTTTTTTTCTTGTTTACAATAAGAATTCCGTAAAAGGTCATTTCTTTGACTTAAACCGCAAAAATCCTCCTTGTATTTACTTTGAACAACAGTAGAGCTTCCTTCTTTCGAAACACTTAGGTCTTTTTTCGTTTAAGGCTAAAAAGACTTGAGTGTTTTAAAAGAAGGAAACTTTTCCAGAAAATATATGAAAGAGTTTGTTCAATCATTCGCACATCTATTTTATTTCAGCAGCCAGAGAAGGCGAACATCTTAAAGGTCATCGAAACCACATCTCCTCCAGATATTGTTTCATTGCTATTTTCTTGATATTATATTTCCCATTGATACAGTGTAATATAATTTCTGAAATTATAATTTAAGAAATATATTATTATACAGTTTATCACAAACTTAAAAATTAGGAATAGTAAATAGAAATTTCAGATTTAAGGTTTCATAAAGCCATTTTTTTTTTGTGAAAAAATGTTTAATATTATCTTACTACAGTTTGAGAGTTTTGCAATTGAGGAGAAAGTTTCCAGCTGATTCTTAGAAAGAAAAAAAAAACAAAAAAAACTGAAATTTGAAACAAATCCAATAGATTTAATAGCGACGCCGACCCACTTTGTCAAAGACTTTTACCGGAAGAAGACCCTAATTACTTAGGGGCCGAAACTAGTTGTATTTTTTTAATGAATTTGTATATATTTTAATTTTTAACCTATGACAAAGTGCGTCGGTGTCGCTGTTTTATTCTTATTTTAAGCGCACGATAAAATTCATCTCTAAATCCAATAGATATTAGCAGCTACGTTTAGACACAGTAATGCACAATGAAATTTTCTTCGCATTTTCAGTACCAAAGAACTATTGATCAGGATTTCCCAAAGGCAGCCGCTTTTATATTGGTGAAGGTTATTGACTTAACGGCTCAGATCGGAAAAATAAATGAAAAGAAAGATATAAATACAAACCTAAGGAATTCACAGAAGTAGATATTTGTAAAATATCTTGAGAATTTTTTTTTGTTTGCAGTATTATGGCAGATTCCTATTAAGGGCGATTTTTAAAATATAAATGATTCCTAAACTGTGATTTACATCTGTAATTATTGAGATCTAGGTATTGCTAAGCTTCAGATATAAGAAGCATCGTTTCGACTGTTCATTCTTGAACAACAAGTCTCATTTTCCAATTTTGTTTCAAAAGATTAATTCCACCAATTTGACATGCTCAGCTGCATTAACATTAATCTCAGTATTCAGTAAAAACTGAGTGAAATGAGTGTTTTATTAGCTTAGATTCCTAGGAAAATGAGGCCCTGTCAGATAAGAATGTGTAATTGTGTGTATCTGTGTCATCCCTAATAACATACGAATCGCTGAATGGCTCTTCTTGTAACTTAGTATTCATATTTAAGGATTAGAGATAATCCAGCTTTTTATATTTGAAATCTTTTCAAAGTCAGAGATTCGCAGAGAAAGTGAGAAAAGTATAGTGATATAAACAATGGATTTCTATTCTATTTCTATTAATACTTCATTATTTTAAGCAATGAATTTTAATATCCATTTAGATAATTAATTTATTTGACCATGATTAAAGTGAATGAAACTTGTGTAAATAGAGCGGTTTAATTGCTTTGTTGTTCCAGGCAATTCAAACTTTATATTTTTTGTATTTAGCACGTACTAAAAATTTGAATATAATTACAGACTTTTTCGTTTGGGCATGTCTTTAAAAATAAACAATTAAGAATAAAAAAAATAAAATCTCGTTTTAAAGAAAGTTGACTTTAAGTTCTCGAACTTCTTATTTTGATTTGCTTTTCCAAAGACCTATTTCGATCTTTTAGCCTCGAAACCTAATGTCTAATATCTTGGGAATTCGGTGTTTAGTTGCTGAGATAGAGGGTTATCATCAGTTTTTCTGTTTCTGCTACAAGCGCCGTGGGACACAATTAGCCCTTTCCTGTTTAACTACTGAAAATAAACAGTAAACCACATTAAAGATCAAACATTATTCACTTTAATAAGAACGAAATAGCGAAAAATAATGAGATTTTTTTATCTAGACAGTAGTCTTAAGACTTTTCTAGGTCTTAATATATAAGAAGTAGCTGTCGAATACGAAGTAGGGCCATTCCGTGCAGAGAGCAAAAAAATATTTTTTAACATTGAAAAATGTTAATGAATTTTATTTGTAGGAAAAAACTGTGCTCTTTCTCATGATGCAGAAATTTTTGTTATTAAACTAAAATTTCATTAAAAAAAATACATTTTAATATATAGATACATAAAAAATTGCAGAATGATGGAATTAAAATACACTGATGATTTCTGAATTTAAAAAATATTTTGCATACTTTATTTATTTTAAATGATAGAAATCAATTTATGAAATATTCAAGACTGTGAATAGAGTTAAAAGTGTATATTTTGTAAAAAAATTAATAGTTTAGAAAACTTTTGAAGAGGCATGATAAAACTATTGTCACACACGTAACATTTGAATCGAAAAGTTTTTATAACTTCTAATTTAGTCAAAATTTTAACACAAAACTTATTTTTCTCTTTTAACTAAATATTAAGATAACTTTTGTAAAGTTACATAAAAATCTATTAAAATATGAAAAAATTGTACAACTTTCAAGATATGTCACACACGTAACGTTTTGTTACGTGTGTAACAGATTTTGAAATAAATCTTAAAATTTTGAAATAAATTTTGAAAAAATTAAAAAAAAAAAAGATTAGGAACAAATTTAAAATACTTAATATTAAAGAAAAAATTATTTATAAAATAATTATGAATAACATTTATAATGTCAATAGGGAAAAAAATAATCAAAATAATGAAAACATAACTAGATACAATTGGTTAAAAATCCTTTTAATCTTTACATTGAATAATAATTTTGGTGTAAGATTAGAAAACTATAAAAAATATAGATTATTCAGTCAAATTAATTGGAAAAAATATAATTCTAAAAGCACTAAAAGTATTAAAAAGGTTAAAACTTTATTTATAGCTGACATAATTGATGAGAATAATACTCTAAATTTTTAACTTTTAACTTTACTTTTGTTAAGTTTCTTTTGTATCAGATAATTAACAAAGGAATGTTTAGACTGGATGATGTTTAATTTATTAATTTTTTTTAATTAATTTTTTAACCTGCAGTTACCTTTTGTTAATTAGTATTTTTCATACATCTTAGGCATTAAAGATGAACTCTGTTTCAAAACTTCATTCTTCTGCTATGACAAATTCTGAACGCATTGCAAAGTACAGAAGAAAGAAAAAAATGATGGACCCTAGCTATCAGATCGCTGAAAATCAAAGATTAGAAAGCCAAAGAAAAATGAAAGTAAAAAATATGTCAGAAAAAGAATTGAAAATTTATAGAGCTAGTGTTGCTGATAGGCAAAGGAAATACAGGGCTAAGAAAAAGCAGATGCAACTGGAAGAAAATAAAAAAACAACAAGCACATCCATGGTTAAAAAGGCAGTATTTAAAAGTCCACAATCAATGGGAAAAGCTATAAGCAAATGTTTAAAAAGTTTACCATGTTCTCCAACAAAAAAGAGAGCTGTAGTGTCTGGTGTTGCAAATAAAATTGGTTTAAAAGTTCAACAAAAAATGGATGATACTCTCTCAGAAAACTCAAAAATTAACAACTTAGTTGAAGAATTTTTTTATAGAAGTGATATTGTTTATACAATGCCTGGAATGAAAGATGAAATGATAATTTGGGATAATAATGGAATAAAAAGCAGAGTACGCAAATATTATTTAACCATGTTTTTAAGAGAAGCACACAAAATATTTGAAGAAACTTTCGAAAACATATCATTTTCAAAATTTTGCAGTCTGAGACCAAAAAATGTTTGCTACTTAAAAATTCCCCAATAGATCAATGCAAATGCAAGCTCCATGAGAATTTTAGACTAAAATTAAAAGCATTAAAAATGACATGATGGAGAGTGGTGGAAAAATAATTTATGCCAGTGCAATATTAGTAATTTAAATTCGGACTGTTGGAAGGGAAAATGCTTGATTTGTGGAAATGGAAAACTAATTGAATTTCAAATAAATGCAGGTTCCATTGTTTCTTGGGAAGAATGGATTAAAGATGGTTCTTCAAGTAAGATTAGGAAAACTACACTAAATGGATGTAATGCTCAATTAAAAGAACTAATACTAAATGACTTGTCCCTTTTTCAAGAACACGTTAGAATAAAACGTATACAATCAAACTCATTTGAACAAGACAAATCGAATGACAATAATAGAGTCCTTCAAATTGATTTTGCAATGGCTTATTCGTGTGATTATCAAAACGAAATTCAATCAGCATTATGGTCACGAGAAACTGTTCAATTATTTACAGCAGCATTATTTTTCAAAAACAAATGCACTACTTTTCTCATTTGTTCCGATACTAAAGATAAAGGCAAGAATTCTGTATATGCATTTTTAATGAGATTATATGATATAATAATAAAAAATAATGATTTATCAGTAAATGAAATTATTTATAGTGATGGACCATCGTCTGAGTTTAAAAATAAATATATGTCAAGATTGCTTTATATGCTTTCAGAAAAATTTCACAAAAATTTCCAGTGGAAATATTTTGCTACAGCTCATGGCAAAGGTGTAGTAGATGGAGTGGGAGGAAGAGTGAAATCCTTGGTTCGAATGAAAGTTATGAGCAAATCTGAAACTACAAATGTACAAAACTCATTAGACTTTGCTAATGTTGCATCCAGCTTAATGACAAACACTACAGTTCTCCATATGAGCCAAGTAGATATTGAGTCCGCTATAAGTTCAGATAATCCATGGATTAATGTTGAAGACGTAGTTGGTATTAAGCAAATGCATGTGATGAAATGCAATTTGCAAAATAAAAAAATTCAACTATGGAAAACAAACTGTTCAAATGTGATTCCTGATATTGAAGTACATTGTATCTCTATTTTAAGCTACAAGTCAACAGATCAAAAACTTAACATCACATTTCACATTTTTTCACATTTTAATATTGGTGACTGGTGTGCAGTTACTTATGATACAAATGTTTATGCAGGGGAAATCTCTAATATTTTTGGTACAGATATAGAAGTGAATGTGATGATTCCTTCAGGAAGTTATTGGAAATGGCCCAAAAAATCTGATGTTCTCCTGTATCCAATTGAAAATGTCATAAAAAAACTTTCTCCACCTATTGTAGTTGGTTCAAGGGGACAGTTTAAATTTGAAGAAATGTAATTTTGTTTTGACTATGAAAGTTTCAATTTTATAAGTGACTCTGTTCAGATAAGAATTGATTTAAATAACTTAAAGTTGATTTGAAATGTTAAATAAACATTAATAAAAATAATTATTGATTGTCTTATTGTATAAATGTTTAAATATCATGTAATATTTTAATACGTTTTTACTCTCATGCATTTTTAAAAGCAAACTTTTACTTTGAATTCACATGGTCACACACGTAACGATCAGGGTGTCACACATTTAACGCAGATTTTTAATTTTTATTTATTCAATTATTTATTAAATTTAAATTTTAACTGTGATTTTAGATGATACGGTAAATAAACTATTACCATATTTTTTAATTTAAATGTGTGGCAATAAAACTCACAGAAATATATCATTTAATGTCATTACTCAAAATTTCCGTTTTTTCTGAGTCACACACGTAACGTTTTTTAAAAAGCTATTTAAAAAATAACTATTATATCAAACTGATAGGTTTCTGCATAAAAGAATATGGTAAAGTGTATATTATTTTAAAGAACTTTTGTTTGGATTTTTAAATAAGAAATATATTGAAAACTCCTTGATTAATTAGAAAAAAATGTTTTCCAAATGTCACACACGTAACACGGAATCGCCCAGTAGATGTCGTCCAACTTCATTGACTGTTGCAATTTTCAGACGTGAATCTCTGAAGCCAAAGGAACAACAGCTGCCACCGTTAATCCATACGATGTCATTACTTGTAAAAGCGGAAAAAATGTCTCTAAAAGTGTTATTTAGAGCAAACTTTGAGAATGACATTCATAAGCTAGTGAATTAGAGCAGCAACGATTCGTTTTCTACCAGAAAATGTTGATGGTGTCAGTTTCTCCGTAAAGATCTCTCAGAAACTTGGCAAGGCGTGTTGAAGCTATCATACCTTTCCGTTTCAAATTGGAAAATTTATGATGCATTGCCCAAGATAGCGACTCATCAAAAAAAGAGAATAACTGTCATCAAGTGCTACGTACTTCAGCTGTCAAAAGAAAAGACTTTCGATTTCCCCTTCCTTGAGGGAATAATATTCTACATTATAGAGGCTTAGCGAAAAAAAAAAAAAAAAGTGAGGAAAATGAATTCGTTGGAAGTGAATTATTAGGCCTTTGTTTATCATCACTTTGTTTATTTGTTGTCAAACTTTACTTTATTCAGATGAAATTAGAATATTTTTCAGAAATGTAAGTTTCTAGACATTTCTGAAGAGAATTGAGATTTTTTTTTCTTTTACAAAAATAATCAAACCAACCTGCATCTTATCAAGAGTTACTTCAATTCAGTTTTACGGCATCAGTTGCCCTCATTGTAGAACATTGTATTTGTTTCTGTAATATATCAATTTAAATTTGCATTTATTAAAACTATCTCTATAATATGGGAATAGAATTTGCACAAATAATGAATAAAAATTGAAGAATTTTTTTTACATCGTTCTATTGCATGGAAAAACAGAATTAATTATTTCAATTTTGAACATTTTACATTGATAAAGTGCAGCACGGTTTTGTTTTGGCATTATAAATATCTATAAATGTTTACAATTCATATTTACATTTAAAAAGCTTTGTCTTTAAATAATTAGTGAAATAATTAATTAATTTATAAATGTCAATAAATTTATAAATTTAATAAATGTCAAACAAATTTGAAAATCTATTTTTAATTTACTTTTTCAAAGACCGTCAACATTCTAAACGAATGTTGTCATCGATGTAGAGTAGAAAAAAATGTATGAGGTTTTAATGGTTAAAAGAAAATATCTTTTTCCTCTTACATATATGTTTGAAATACAGGAACTACTTTTAAGATATCTTAATGAACTGAACTTAAGATACATAGGATAGAGGTAATTTCGCTAATTTTTGTAATGCTTAAATTTAAGCCTCATAAAACAAACTGTGTTTACATAGAAGATTTAAAAATGATGTACGATCTCAAAATTGCTGGCAGATAATCAATATTCAATAATTTATAGCAGTAGTATTTTTATCAATACCCAGAGTACATGAAATGTAATCATGACTTTTCAGGAATAGTATGTAACAACAAAGCAATTCTCAGAACGACACACCCATGTCGATATTTGTTTCTAAAACGGCCTCAAATTTTCCTTTTCACGGAATTGTAAATTTTTAATTCGCCAATAAATGTTCTAATAAAACATAAAAAGTCTAATCCAGTGATTGCAGCCTTTGGTAGCGCAGAGACCGTTGTGCAGAGACCCCAGTCCGAATGAAGTAAAATCCAGTTCAAAGTTGTTGTATCCGTCTGAAATTTTGTAGGTAGATACGCAGACAATCACTTCTTCGTTTCAAAAATCCCAGGTCATTAGCGCGAAATACTTATATTCTACAACTCCGTAAACATAATCACTAAATCAGGAACAGTTCAGTACGTTAGACGTGTATTTAGTACCTCTAGAATGGT
>JAFIDM010000002.1:8727426-8770968 GCA_023159025.1 Thereuonema tuberculata
TGGAAAAGATTTTTTCTTATTTAATTATTTTCAGCCTATTTCACTCCCTTCTTTTTTGTCTCATTACTATGCCAACGAACGGGCCCGGTGGCCGAGCGGATAAGGGCGCTTCGGTGCGGGTTGGAGGAAGTGGGTTCGATTCCCGGCCTCGGCGGAAGTGGGAATTTTTCCACGCTCATTCTCCTCCAAACGGGTCCTAGGGTCTATCCAGCCCTCTGTAGAGTGGGTACCGGGTTTCTTTACCGGGAGTTAAAAGCGGGCGGGCGTCAGGCTGACCCCCCCCCCCGGCCCTATCTTCACTGTGTTGGGAGCCTTACCTCCTGTAACCCCAAAGGCCTCTCACGGCCAAAGGTAGGTATCTTTAACTTTAATTTTACTATGGCAACCTTACTTTGAACCTTTCGTTTTTATGCAACCTTATTTTCCCGTGGGAACTTGACCCCTCTCTTTAGTTTCGTTTTCGTTAATTCTTACTGTCTACCATCCTTAACCAATTATTTTTTTACTTTTATTTTCTCCTCCTCCCGTTTCCTCTTTAGATTATTTTGAAATGTACTCACAGATCGTCTCGACTTCACTCTTGTAAGCACGAAAAATGAAACAGGACTCCTACCTAACAGGATGATATTATATGAGTATCATTTAGGTTGGAGACTCCTTGTTTTATGCAGTTAGCAGTGGTCAATTTGATGGACTCATTTATCCATAGCTCATTTTATCCATACTTTGTTTTATCGCCAAGTGTGTTCAGCAAACTCTGCAATGTGTGAAACTTCGTTGCGCCGTGTTTGTGTTTCAAGAAATTGCCTAATATATTATAAGAAGTAAATTATAAGAAGTAAATATTTTAACGGTTTATTTATACTACATATTGTTCGTCGATAACAATTGTTTTATTTATTTCTTTAAGTATTTATTTTATTTTAAGGTTAGGATGTACTACGAAATTAGAAAATAATTATTAAATCAGTAAGTCATTTTATTTCTTATTTTTGTTAGAGAGCAATGGATCAATAATAACTTTCTTGAAAAAATATTGATATAAATCAATAATTTGTAAAAAATCTAATTAAAACGTTATGCAATTTTTGTCTACTTTTTTCATCAAATCGATAAGTTATTTAGTGCTAATTAATTCGATGCAGATTTTCTATCATGTCTAGTAAACAATTTAAATCGATACTATTGAACAAGTATCACTTCTTTTACAAATTGAAACTATACCTCACAGGCACTCTGGGTAAAAGCAGACATGCAATCGACATGGATACTGCGCATGCGTTAGTTTCCTCTTTCTTTCGTGCCGGGGATTGCAATTGTTGTCTGTAGTTGTTGAATGCGCCCAAGTGGTCTCCTAATAAAAACTTATGGGAAAAAAGACGGTTTTCAAAATAATAAAAATTAATGTGTATTTCAATCGTTGATTTTTATTTTCCGGATGCTTTCCAGTCAACTTCCTCTCGCTACTCACAAATAGCGAGCAAGTTTTCGCTTTTTGTTTAATTTAAAATCCAATATAAGCTGAAAATTCTTCATTTTGTTTTGTGTGCAGGCAAAAATGTCTCGTTTAAAAAAACAAAAAAAAATATTCAATTTCATGAACTAGACAACTGAACAGAATAAAAAAAGGTGAAATTCAAGAATTTCAAATAAATTCCAAACTCAACACAAATGAATTACTACCTTTTTTATCATTTACGAATTAAATAACAATTGGGAAATGGGAAGCCATTCGGGTGTCCAAAACACAAGAAAGGATTTTTGTTAATTTAACGAATGCCAAATCGATCAATTAGATAAACGGGATTCCGAATTCCAAAGCAAATACAGACAGTTGTTAAAATAAATATATAGTAATTTATCTGGTAATAATACAGCGTATAAATTAAAGGATTGTAGACCTATAAAATGTAGGCCTAAGTCATTCAACAAACTCTACTTAATTAATCTTTTGATTTTCAAATACGTTTTTGTTGTATTAAAATAGAATTTTAACTTGGATTACTAAGTAAATATTAGGTATTCGATAATAAACAAATTTTAATTCAATCCTCAATTGTGTTCGTCACGTGATCACGTTTGCGGAAGTTAAAGTTTTACTTTTCCGATAATCCATTAATGAATTAAATAAACAATCCAATACTTCTGGGATTCAAAAGGATTCTGAGCAGAACAAAATAATTTGAAGATCTACAAAAAATAAAAAAAAAATATGACATTAAAAGGCATTAGAAACTGAATTATAATAATAATAATAATGGGATTTTAAATTTAATGACTGATAACATTTATTTTATTTTATTAATTCTTGACTGTTATAAACATTTTCTCATATTTTCTTAAAGCAATAAAAAACACACATATGTAAGAAAATCCAGAACGTATTTCCTTCCTCTTTCCTTCCTCTTTCAAACAGGCTAAAATTGTCCCGATCTGGAAATCAGGAGACGTGGAGAATATAGAAAATTATCGCCCAATTTCTGTAATAAATATCTTCTCAAAAAAATTTCGAAAAACTCTTCCATCTTTAACTTACTAACATCATCTCCGAGAAACGGCTAATAGCTGAACAGCAACACGGCTTCACAAAATATAAAAACACTGAAACTGCACAAATCGACTTGACGGAGTACATTAACAAAAAACATGGCTTCAAACAATATTATCTTAAGTCTTTGCCTAGACCTCAAAAAAGCCTTTGACAAAATGTTATAAAGTAAATTAGAATACGTAGGCATAAGAGATCCACCACTAGCATAGCTCTCCTCCTATCTCAGTAAACGCTAATGTCGACTCACTGTAAAGAGCTACTCTTTTTCGTGGTATTCAACACCTAGAGGATTACCCCAAGGATCCATCTTATATCCTCTACTATTCAATCTCTACATAAACGATTCTATTCTTACTTCACCCTCTAACAAGTGTACCTTTTATGATGATGACGGAACTGCTTTATTCGCCTACTAGTCCAACGAATAGAGGTCCGGTAGTTCTAATTTTTTGATATGTTGTCTAGGATGGTTAGTAAGTGTTTAAAATGCAAAATGCACAATTCCTCCCCTGCCGCGCCCGCCGCCATCTTAAAAAAACCAAAAATAATTGATACTTTCTTTAGATTTTCGCTTATAACGTCTGTTTGGTGCATTTTAGCTACAAAAGAGTTCTATGCAATGTTGTAGCGAATAGAATTTCCTACAATATGGTTTTTAATTTTTGTTTCTAGGACTGATAGTTATCTTTTTGCAAAATTAAAAAAAAACTCAATTTCCAGAAATTTGTAAAACTTTCTGTAGGGAATTTAATTACCTACAAAACGCATGTATAGTTTTATGAATCAACCCTATGGAGTGTGGGGTAAAAAAAAAATCAAGAACACGGAATTTTGCTGTTTTTACTATTGTGACGCACTAGTCCAGCAGATAAGAGACCAAAGAGAGGGGTACGTTATAAAAGGTCCGGTAAAAATTACACTTTTAAATACCTTGGCATCACCTTCACTCAAGACATATCGTGGAATTTACACTCACAACAAATTGCATACAAAATCTCTAAAAACCTTGGTATCATTAGGAAACTGGGTTTTCTACCAACTAAGGTACTTAGAATCTGTATTGGTCACTAATTCATTCCAATCTCTGTTGCGATGTTAAAGTTTAGGGTTCCCCCTCCAAATTCTACGAAAATATGATTCCTAAGGTGCAAAAAGATTTGTGGATAATTAACCAAGACACTAATCTATCCACTCTTTTTGGAAAAAATACAAATTTATCCCCTTCTATTAAATCTGTAGAACACAGTTAACCCTACTCACTCATAAACTATTATATAAAAATCTTTGCTCATCTGTTACGCTAGAAACCACTTAACTCTCTCACTCTTATAACACAAAAACTACTCCAGCCCTACTAATCCCTAAAACCAGCTCCAACTACGAAAGAAGAGCTGTTAGCTACACAGCTCCCAATCTTTGGAATAAAGTTTCCCAAGCTATTAGGACCTGTCATAGTGTAGCTCAGCTCAAGACAAAGCTAAAGAATTAATTCTTCACACCAAGTAATTTCCCAACCTAAGTTCCATACTTGTATGAGCTCCCCACCCTTCCTTCCATGCTTTCCTATACTCTTTTTTCCCCTCCTCTCCTGTTTCTTCGGTCTGAACTAAATGAACATAAAAATTTAATATCAAAATGTAATTCTTCTAAAAAGAAATTTATATGAATAATTTTTAAATGTAAATATTTTAATTGAACTCTTATGTATATAATCTTTTTTTTATGATTCTTCTTTAAGTTCTGAAATATGTATCTATGTTAACAATTCCTCGCCTCATGACGGGATCACCCTTAAGTCAACTGAGTGTCTCATTTGTAAATTGCTGTATATTTGTAAGAAAAACTGAAAGGCAATAAATCCATATTACTAAAATCTTTTTTTATCTTTTATCTTTTAATATTTTATATTCTGTCTGTCTGTCCGGCACAATTTCTTAACGAATGGAAAATAGAAATAATTTTTACAATGAAACGTCCGCGACAGGAATCGAACCTCCAAACTTCTGATCCGTTAGGCCAAGGTGACTACTACTCACTTTATGTTGTTTTTTGACTTTGTGTCCTTCCCCTTCCCCCAATCAATAATGAATGAATTCAACCTTCTTTATTTTTTGAATCTCAAGATTTTTTATTTATTTACGATCCATCTGTTTATTTTTAATTCGAAAATGAAAATTAGAACTATAATTGCAGAAATGTTGGAATACTTTAAATAATTTATAATATTCTTTACAATAAAAACTATAAAATTACATACTTAATTAAAAAATGACATATTTACAAATGGAGTCTTTCAAACCCACATAGGATGTGGGTTTGAAAGACTCCATTTGTAAATATGTCATTTTTTAATTAAGAGTGTAATTTTATAGTTTTTATTGTAAATAAGTATTAACACACGTAAAATAATTTTTAATTATAATATTCTTAGTCAACCAAATTCTATGTGATATTGGAAAACAAGCACGTGCACACGGGAGATGTTTGAATAAAAAAAGTAGTCAAGAAAGAAAGAATCACTATTTCTATTAGATAGAATACTGAAAAATCACTATTTGTAACTCAAAAACATCACTATTTGTAACTGAAAAACCATCACTATTTGTAACTAAAAACCATAACTGTTTGTAACTCAAAAACCACTGAAAGATATCAATTGTAATTAAAACAAGAGTTTCAAGAAAGACAGAAGCACTATTTCTATTAGGTAGAATGCTGAAAAAAATCACTATTTATAAATCAAAAACCATCACTATTTGCAACTCAAAAACCACTGAAAGGTATCAATTGTAATTTAAAAAAGAGATTCAAGAAAGAAAGAAGCACTATTTCTAATAGATAGAATACTGAAAAATCACTATTTGTCACTTAAAAACCATCACTATTTATAACTCAAAAACCACTGAAAAGTATCAATTGTAATTAAAAAAAAGAGTTTCAAGAAAGAAAGAAGCACTATTTCTAATAGATAGAATACTGAAAAAAAAATCACTATTTGTAACTCAAAAACCATCATTATTTCTACCTCAAAAACTGAAAAGTATCAATAGGAATAAAAAAAGAGAATCAAGAATGAAAGATGCACTATTTCTATTAGGTAGAAAACTGAAAAATCACTATTTGTTACTCAAAAACCATCACTATTTATAACTCAAAAACCACTGTCAAGTATCAATTGTAATAAAAAAAGAGAGTCAAGAAAGAAAGATGCACTATTTCTATTATATAGAAAAATGAAAAATCACTATTTGTTACTCAGAAACCATCACAATTTATAACTCAAAAAGCACCGTAAAGTATCAATTGAAATAAAAAAAGAGAGTCAAGAAAGAAAGAACTATTTCTACTAGGTAAAATACTGAAAAATCCGTATTTGTAACTTAAAAACCAATACAATTTGTAACTCAAAACCACTGAAAAGTATATCTATATTACTAAAAAAAATTATTTCTTTGTCTGTCTGGTGCAATTGTTGAAATTTGTGAAAATAGAAATAATTTCTGCAAGTTACCTACGGGAATCGCACATGCAACCTTCTGCTCCGAAGTTAGACGTCTTAGCGATTAGACCACGAGGTCTAATTTATATAAAAATAAAAATATATCATAGATATATGATTCAAACGCTGGTTCTAAAAGCAGTCATGGATTGAGAGAATATAGACATCAAAACTTAAATTAAAAAAAAAAAAAAAATGGTTTTAGTTTACTTGATGTAATTTGTGTTTGTAGTTTTTTTTTTTTTTAATAAATAAAAAGTTGTTTTCCGTTACATATGCGAGGCTTCCGGAGCGAAGCGACGGGCAGCCGACTAGTTATTATTTTTATTATTATTATTTCGTAAGAGTTTAAAGCATTTGAAAATTGCTAATAAATGAGGATTCAACTTTCATTACATTCATTATATAATGTAGTAAATGTTTTTTAAATTGTTAACAGAAGGAATTGTTAACAGTAGATTACTTGCATAGTAGATTACTCAATATGGCCTAAGACTCAATATAGTCTAATCTATTTTATTACGCGATGAATCGAAAAGATGCTGGTAGAAAAGATTGTGGATGTATATAAGAAATGTGTGTCCGACTTGGCTGATGCAATCTCACGCCACAGCTAGTGCTCGAATTCCTTTTAAAAAAGGAATTTACTGAAAGTAGCCGCAACTAATTTTGTGCGGATAAGTATCTGTTTTTAATAATTAATTAAAGTTGGTCTGAAAAATTGATAGTTTGCCTGTAAATAGATGTTTAGACTGCTTTTTAATGACTCAAAAACGTTTTATTATTTTTAGCCTTTTTGAAATGTGTTGTAGTGTTAGAGAGTACGTGTGATTTATTTCAGGTTTCAGAGCCACAGGTTCGTATCTCTACAATCCGAATGCAATTGCTGAAGAGCCTTCAAATCAAGTACATCATCTAACCTACCAGTTCCTGAACAAGCACAATCTCAGATTACATCTTCTACAAAGCCTGGAACTTCAGGTTTATCAACTCCACAAATGCACAGGACCAAATATCACAGCTTCAAGGATGAGACTGATTCTATTGAAGCTGCCTTGATTTAATCTGATGAAGAAGATTCATCTGAAGATGAAAAGTTACATGGCAGTACGAGCACATTTTCTGACTTACTCCCAACCCCAATCAAAAACACTCCACATGTTACTGACAGATATAGCAGGACAGTTGTTTTGAAAATATTCTTATTTTCCAACGAAGATAGAAACAAAGGTGTAGCATTAAAAAAACAAAGGCCAAAGGGCGCCCAGGAAATTTATTCTGAAGAAATCAAGAAAGTTTGCATGAAAAGAATCCTGGTTTCATCTGCAAAGGAAGTTGTGATGAAGGATATGCGCATGTGCATTGCTTGTGCCACCTACTTTCATGAAGAAATGTATTATGAAACTTTGGTTTAACAAAGAACGATAAAGAAGATTTTTCTACGTCTAGAAAGTGCCAGAAAGTATCTTAACTTTAAGAATGTAATCAGAGTGTTTCTTTGTTCCAACGATAGGTCATTTTGGATACATCTGCTATCCAGTGTGGCCTAAATGCACTTTCTGTGTTTGGGAATTTATTTATCCATTTTCTAATTAAAAATATATCCTTTCAAACTCATACCTTTATTTACCAATAAGTTGCTCTTTCAGATCCATTGAAAGTATTTTTTTTTTGCATTAACAAGCTTAATGAAAACTTAAACCCTAGGTAGGTCATTTAGGGTAGCGTTCCCTTACATGTATGTTAAAACATGTTTTATATTCTTTTCAATACTGGAAACTGAGATAGTTATGTTATTTATTTTTGTTTGACGTTAGATTATTGATTTTATTTCTTTAATTTACAAAACTTTTATATTATCCTAATGTTACAAATCAACAGTTGTTGAAGAAGCAACACAAAAAACAAATTCCAAGGGAATTCAAAAATCTTAAGTCAACTGAAATAACATCATACATCAATAAAAATAGTTAATATTTCAGTAATAGCGTTTTTAGATATTAAAAATACATATAAAAAAGAAGCACGTAGAGATCTGTGATTTAAATTTTAATGAAAAATGTTATAAACAAGTGTTAGACTCTAATAAATGCTCTGGAGTTAAACTAGGTGACAAATTATCATTATTATTTAAAGTTAGCTTACTATTTCGATTCTCCTTTCTATTTAAGTACCGGAAGCCAATATAAGACTTATTTCTAGTACTAATAAAGGATACGCATATATTTTGTCATCTATTAGTAAAGGAAAACTACAATAAAATTAGTATTAAAAGCTACAATAAAATCAATTCAAAGTAAGTCTAACAAAGATTTTTAATGTAAGGGGTTTTGCTAATAGATAAAATCTCGTGACTTCATTCCTGCAGTTCCCAAATTAATGTGTTTCAAATATAGTTTTATATGATCATTCTATACAGACCAGACCTCAGTGCTTAGAACTGAACGTAAATTCTGGCTATTACCACACTTATACTTTTCGATGATAGTTATCTCAATGTGGCTTCCTTCTGCCTTACCTTGAATTCTATCCTTTATCAGATTACAGAGTTCTGAATAGTGAGAAGGCATGAATTTTGTATTTTAACTGGGGAATGTTAAGAAGCTCTATTCGATGGTTCAAAGCTTTTAGAAAAAGGCACGGGAAGAGATATAGCACATATACAAAAGTTACTGAAAATTTAGCTTAAAAAAATTATAAATATTATTTCACAAAGCTCTTTTTTTGCTATCTTTATTTTGATTTAGCTTTCTAACAATTGATTGTAATCAGTGATTTTTTTTTTTAAATACAAGAGTCTTATTCCAATGACCAGTTAATCCGGATAGTATGGAATAGATAGTGGAAATATTAAATTTACATTTCTGAGGATGATTTGATTAAAGCAGTGTAACTACTCTTGTTAATAAATTTCCTAATCTTTAACTCCCTTCACTACATACTAGAGGGTATTTTTAGCTCCTTAACCAATTTTTTGAAAACCATCGTACCGACTAAAATCTATGACAAAATTTTCCCGTGTGTAGGACAATTTTTTAAGTAGTACACATCTTCTTATTAATATTGCTTATTAATATTAATTATTACACTGGAAATATGTTTCCTTAATGTGAAATACTCTAAACATTCTTTAAATTTCTAATTCTACGTGAGTGCATTCTGTAGCATATATTCTGTTCTGTATCATGCGATGGAAATACGATATTTCTCCACTTTATACTCACTCCACTTTGATCTATTAAATGATATGTTGCACCAATACATATGATGGCTTTACAATGTTTTTATATTTTTCAATGTCTGTTGTTCTTAACCTGAACAACTTTTCCTTTTCTTTCTTTCAGGTTACTATGCTCAAACTTTAGCTGATCAGGAAGTTCAAGCCAAAACAGGCTCAACTAAAACTGAATCTTCCTTGAATGTCCTAATGTATGTGGGTCCGATAATAATGGGCTTTGGAGGTAAGTGTTAGTCGATTGAAAAGTAAAATATAAATAAACAGTAAGTTACAGGAATCCAAATTGATTTTTACTGACTTTTAATTAAGTTTGTGGATTAACTGAAATGGAAATTAACTTTATTTGTATGCCGGCAGCACACCTAATATCTCTTGCGTTTATAAATGACAATGTTGAAAATATTTAATATCTACTTTATTCTCTTTTTTCCGTTTTAACAAAAATACTTTTGTTGTTTTTTTTTCTTATGATACACCCTTTGAGAATCACTGGTATGGAGTATTTTTTCCACTACTTTCATAGTTTTTTTTTTTATCATTCGTTTTGACATACCGTATTGTCCGGCGTATAAGACGACTTTTTAAATCAGGAAAATCTTCTCAAAAGTCGGAGGTTGTCTTATACGGCGGGTGCTGAAACTTATGAGCCGGACTGGAGAATCTGCGGTCGCCGGAGATGGTGAGTGGAGCTCAAAAACGGCCGCGGCCGCATCCCCACCGTATGCGGCAACCGTATGAAAGCAGCAAGGACGGCGCTGTACAAGTACGGTAGAAGAAAATCCACTCACCAGGATTCGTGGAAAGAAGTGACTTAACGCGGTCCCGATGACGAGGTGAGGGGGCGCCTCACCGGGAAGGTGTAAGTGAAGGACGGAGCAACTGCAGGCGTCCGGGACACCCGGGGTATGGAAAAAAGAGATAGAGCGAGAACAGAATAAACAAGACTACAGTTAAGAAATACTGTGATTTTAGTGAAATTCTAAAAAATGTAGCATTAAAATAATGCACCAGAATAAACAAAGCTATAGTTACTTGGAGACAGGGAGAGCTGACCAATCCAAGCAGGCGTTGTATACAACCAGCCAATCGCCGGTAAGGTACATCGCTTTTAAAGGAAAAGTTTAATCCACTTGCATTGATTTATGTTTATATGTTTGATGACAAACAGCGTTATGTTATAAGTGACAGTTTTCCTGCTAAGTATCTGCATGTCATAAGCATTTGAATTAAAATTACAATATTGAAATCAAATCTGATGTTTTTTTAACTTTTATTTGGTGTGCATTGGAAGAGGGGTAGTCTTATACGGCTAGTATATCCCAAACTCTATATTTTAATTGGAAAAATTGGGGGTCGTCTTATATGCCGGACAATACGGTAGATTGTAGTCCCTGCATTGCATTATGTTGTTGGTTTCTCTAACAACGAGTTTCTTTAATACTAATACTTGTTTCCACATCGTGAAAATCAATGCCCTTTTGTGAGATGAAGCTACTCATGGAATGCTTCAAAAATGTATGTGGGTTGAGAGGCCAACTCTCAAGCGTTTTCGAGATATTTGACATTGTTTTGATCGATTTTCGGTAATTATTAGGTAATTAACTTCCTGTTCATTTTCTAAGGGTTGTTGTGATGCACTGGGTAAAAGCGTTGGTCGAGAGATGTAAAAATCTTGCGTTCGATTCTCGTAGGGTGCGATTTTTTTTTTCAATTTTTAATAATTATTATTATTATTTATGTATTTAATTTCTTTTTTTTTCAACTTTTCCCCCTTTTGTTTTCTTTTTTCTTTAATGTAATACAGGCCTAGGTTTTTTTCCCTGATTATGTTAGGAATATTAGGTGAAAAAGTAATATACGATTAGAAATACATTAATGATATTTTCCCTACCTTATTTTTTATTTGAAATATTTTTATTTATTAAATATAAAATAAGACAAATATAAAAATATGCAACTTTACTATTTTATTTTTTTTTTCATCTTGTCTTTTTCTTTATTTTTCTTTTTGTTAATATCATTGAATACTCGACAAAATGTCAAGAGAAAAGCGTATTAGTTTAGGAAAGAAGGAAGACAAGATTAGAAAAAAAAGGTTTAGTTACATTATTTTGTTTTTATGTTTATATATGTGTCTTATTTTAAATTTAATAATTTTAAGTATTTCTAATAAAAAAGAAGTTCAGAAGAAAATTATTTATTTCTAATCTATGTCTACTTGTATATTACTTTTCCACTAATATTTCTAACATAATCAGGAAAAAAAAAGAAAAAAAAACCTACATTAATGTGAGAAAAAAAGAAAGCAAATGGAGAAAAAAAGTTAAAAAAAACAAAAAAGAAAAAGAAAGAAATTAAATAAATAAATAATAATAATCATTAAAAATAAATAAATAGATACTTGTCCTCCGAGCAGAACCGAACGTACGATCCTTACATCCCAGAACAACGCTTTAATACACTGCACCTCATCAACTGTTTCTTAGAATACAAACAGGAAGTTAATAAGCTAATACTCGAAAATCGATGAAAACAATGTCAAATATCTCGAAAACGCTTGAGAGTTGGCCCCTCAACCCATATTATTTTTGAAGTTCTCCATGAATTTCATCTCACAGAAGGGCACTGATTTTCGTGATGTACAGGCCGTGACCTCTCCTTGTAGGTTCTTATAATCTTAGTTTTAAAGGTAATACAAATTCAACGAATACTATGCTGTAGTTCTTTTATTAACGTTCATTTTATTTTTGTTTTGGGTAGCTGTACTCTTCGGGAAATAATACGGAATTTAATAAAATAGTCGAATTCTCTTTGTGCACTATTCTTTTGTTTTGGCATCTTAAATTGCTGTACTCGCTGAATCGTTTTTTTTAGCTATTATTATTGTCATTTTGTACAGTACTACAAATTGTAAGTTTCAAAATGTTTACGGCACCTAGATTTTTATCAGAATATGGGTTTCATTTAATGGGATGATTTCTTTCGATTTTACTTTTCAAGCAGTTCTAATTGGAGAAGGAAACATGAAAAGACTAAGACAGAGAAAGACATCGTGGATAAAGAGTTATCGCAAGATCGCTGCAGCAGATGGATGTCCT
Organism: Thereuonema tuberculata; assembly: GCA_023159025.1. Lineage (NCBI taxonomy): Eukaryota > Metazoa > Arthropoda > Chilopoda > Scutigeromorpha > Scutigeridae > Thereuonema > Thereuonema tuberculata. The sequence goes on from JAFIDM010000002.1 coordinate 8,739,813, forward strand.
TATTTACGTGATCTATTGTGCCAATAGATGAATCTATTTCTGTACTTGAAATCTCCTCTGTGGAACTTCATTACCATTTAGAAAACTGTACTACTACACCGCTATGCAATTCAACTGACACAGCTCATAGGCTGCCAGTTGTTTAGTCGACTCTTAACTGTCAATGGCCAACATACAGTGTGAACTAAGAATAAAGATGTTATGCATTTATATATTATTAAGACTAATATACGATTAAAGTTGAATGAATTAAGACAATTGTTGTGCATTGAAAAAAGTAACATCTACAACAGTGACTGTTAGACAGATGAAATCGATCTTGTCAAGAATAGCGCAATCAGAATTCGACAACCTAAAGGGAGAAATTAGGAATAAAAGTAAATAAGAAAAGTAACCTTCTGATGAACAAACGAAGCTGAAGAAAAAATTGAAAAATTTAAGACTTAAAACAACAGATGGAAGTTGAGAGCGAAAGCCAAGAGGAATGATTCAGCGCGAATGTTGCTAAAGATGGAGTCGATATTAAGAAAAGATTAGGATTCTCCCTTTACAATAAATCTGTAATCTGGAAACTTCGATGCAAATGGAAGCCTGTGAGCAGTCAAAGTACTGCGGCTTATTCGGTGCAAGGTTCAAGATTCTACAATGCCCTGGATACAATGCCTCTGCCTATGGCCTTTCCTAGTCCTATGAACTCTTACTTGTCATTCCATAGGAACCCATTAAGTCTTCGAGTTTGTTAATGAACTAAGTAAGGAAGCAACAGAGATTAAGGAAAACAAGTTACAGATCTGAACAGATCTTGCATATAGCATCACCCACCATTCAACATTCTTTTCAAGAAGTTGAAAAAAAACACACACACACAAAAATACTAAAATATAAAATGATATTTTTGTTGAAATTCACACTCCTCATATAAGAAGGATTAGAAGGTAAAACTGCTATTTCTCTCCATGAATGATCATCTTTGAATATATTTTGTCTTCAAAAAACAACTGTAAAAGTGTAGATATAGGCACATTGCCAGCTGAATAAGAAAAGAGAAAATCGAAGATAAAGACAAATAAATAAGAAAAGGAATAAATAAGGATCACATTATCGCCGTTTCCGCATTATATCTCAAGGAAATAAAGAGTCGATTGTCAATCTCAGCTCCATATGTCGGGACCATATGGAAGCAGTATCCTTACATATGGAAGCATTATCCGTATAAGATTATAAGATTACAAAAGTGGCCCGAAATCTTGAAAGAAACCGGAAATAATCAAAGACTTGACATAATCAAGGCAGGAAGGCCAGGAAAGTAGATTTCAATCACTAGATAGATAAGATAGAACAAGAGTTTTGATATCTTTTACATATACATTTTTCTTTAGAAACCTATTTGTAATTTAAAGTGATGGGATTTAAAGTTTCTTATCCAATATTATCTAAGAAGAATACAAGACGTGTATTTTGTTTATCCTACTTTTCGTCTGTTTTGTTTTTTCCTTTTTATGACCTTTATAATCCTTAACCTTTCATCCCCTCAATAAAAAAAAAAAAGAAAATCGAAACATACAGTTATCCTATATTTTGTCAAGAGTATTAGTTTTTTATGATAGAAGTCTTACTATAAAATGTACAGTTTTCGAAAGTGTATGTAAGGAAGTTTGAGGCAGTTGGTCGGGGGGGGGGGGGGAATCAGGACATTATCATTGAAGAAGGGGTCCCAAACCACTTCCCTATCTTGCCTTGAATATCAAAAACATTTAACGTGCTGTAGAATCATATAACTTAAGAAACAAACCTGCACATATCTAAATAAAAATTGAAATTGCCTCTGTTTTATTTACGGGGAAGAAATTGGGAAGGGATTGAGCTGACGAGTCCGCAGAAGGACGAAACGGCCGATCCCAATTCCTTCCCCATAACTAAAACAAAGAGGCAATTTCAATTTTATTTAGATATGTGCTGGTTTGTTTCTTAAGTTATATAAAGTAATATCTTTTAAACAATTTGGTTTCACCCTTTGTTGTCTTTTGAGTTTAACTCCATTACTAAAATATACTTTTTTATAAAAAAAAAAGTCAATGCACCAAGAAGAAATTATCCAATTGAGACAAAATTTGGTACGTTTAATGTACATATACCGAAAACGAAATGGTAAGAATTTCAGAACAATTGGATGATTTATTGAACAGAAAAAGCATAAAGTTAGCAGATCAGCATGGTGTTGTTCCACCTCTGGCCTGGATAAAAACTGTGTAATTAACTGATACAGTTGGCGGATGGTTTTCTGCGGGATTTCTTAACAATTGGGGGGTTAATTTGTCGACATTCTGGGATGGTCCCAGGCGACGCCCCATTACATTCCAAATGTCTCAATAGGAGAGAAATCTGGCGATCTGGCTGGCCAAGGAAGTGTGTCGCAACTACGAAGACAACATACAGAGGCGTGCCGTGTGTGGCCGGGAGCTGAAAAGTAAGCCCGGGGTGCAGCCAAAGGAACGGCAACACAACGGCTCGTAGAATTTCTGCAATCTACAGTGTGCTGTGAGGGTGACACGGAGGACTGTCAAAGGTCCGACTATCAAACGAAACTGCATCCCAGGCTATAACTCCCTGTTGTCGGGCCGTGTCGCATGCAACAATAAGAGCGGGATCCTAACGATGTCCGGGCGATCTCCAGACTTATCTGGAGCTCAGTTCTTCGGGGCTCAGTTCAAAACGGGACTCGTCACTGAAGACAATTCGCCCAAATCAGCACAGTTCCATGTTGATCCTGCCCGGCATTACTTCAGCCACTCTTGACGGTGTGTATTGGTCATTGGTAGGCGGCGTAACGGCACCGCGAGCATAGATTTTGCTCCCGTAGTCTTCTACTAATGTTCCGAGTGGTCACTTCAGTATTGGTCACACGTTGGATGGTTGATAGCGACGAATCTGGTGTTGTAACAGGAAAACACAACAACCCTAATCTCATTTTCAGAGGTTTTTAAATATAAACTTTATCATCAGAGATATGCAAGATGAATCTCCATGGTTTTTAATGTTTGCCTATTGTTCTCTGTGGCCTTGTTTGACGTCAATAGTTGCTTGAACAAACAAAAGATACGCTTTCTTGATGATGCGTTGATGCTTTGTTTATAGGATTTGCTCAAAACGTTGGCAATGCGTTGAATTTGAATCGTTTCTGTTATTGTCACTAATGGAAAATACGTTGAGATTCTGTTTCAAAAAAAATCTTATGATTGTTGTTAGATGGATAATGTCATCGTTTTCGTTTAGATCAAAATAAAAATGAATTTTATATTTCAGAATTTGTTTATTTAAATATTTCAGTATAATTTCATTGATGGAAATATTATATCTAAGTGAAATTTTAGCAATTTACTAAATAGTCTTAAGATATTTTAAACAGAAAAGAAGAAATAGATAGATGATTTTTTTTTGCATTCATAATAACCATTTAGCCGTACTAAAGCCGTACTGTTATAGATGTAACGTAATTTGTATCATTAGTCAGAAAAATTAACAGTATTTTGCACATATTTTTTTAAAGAATTCAGTTGTTCTGATGTAAACTTTTGTCTTCTTTTATCTTAAGTGTAGAACTCGGGTAATCATTACTCTGTAAGGCATTGGCAATTAGGCAATTCAATTTTTGCCTCATATCCTACTTGGCGATTTCAAATATACGTTTCAGAAGATGTCAATATTTTTTAGTTGAATAGTAGTTGTCAATTTTGAATAGTATGGGGTTAGAGTCAGAATAAGTCAATTAAATGGAGGCTTGCGCTTTAATTGAAATGGGATCCCGCAAGTTGTTTTATGCTTTACATAACCTGAACCGCTTCATAGAAAACACACTTCAATACATTAGTATCAGGAAAAAAAAAGATATTTTACAGTAAGATCTATCACCATGACTTTAATTGCAGAAATTGTGTACTTCATGACTTTAATTGCAGAAATTAAGAATACAATACAACTAAAATGCCTTCTTAAAATCCCTTCTTTAATCACAATATTTCGTTTTCTTTAATAGAAAACTTCTTCAGATTAAACTGAGGACAAGAAATCTCTTTCTTCTTCCTCAACTGAGTTCGTAACGATAAAGAAGATATTTTATTTTATTTTATTTTATTTTATTTTATTTTATTTTATTTTATTCTATTTTTTAAGAAGGTATTTTAGTTGTATTGTGTATATTATGATTGAATGAAGATTATCGTTTTAAAGTCATGAAGTATTCTTATAATAACGAGTTTGCCCTCCTCCTCATAAGAAAGGAATGTGCAGAGAATAGAATATCGAAACACTAAAATAATCAGCTAACACTCAATAAAACAATCGTTTATCTTAAAAACCAAAACTACGTTTACTTAATCATTATTTCATTAATCTTACCAAGGGTTAGATTAATGAAATGTCAGATTAATGAGATGAAAGCCTTCGTTAAATATAACTTTTCATTACTAAAGATGAAATTATTTAAACCAAGCAAATGAGTACTCATTGATGAATTAAAATTTGACATGTAAGGACAAAAAGTATCCTAAGCAAGTTATAGTGAAATACTAAAAGATATGAAATTGAAATGAAATGAAAATTTGAAATTTAACATTTATAATTCTGCAATTTGTAATAGAATTTTTTTCCGATTCTAAACTTACAGAAAATTGAAATACAGTGAAACTTGGATAATTCGAAGCTGAAGGGACCAGAGAAAAAGTTCGAATTATCCAAAAATTTCGTATTACATATATTCTCTCAAACAGAAGAGATAAATAAAAAAGATTAACTCCACGATCAAAGTTTTAACACACAAACTTTATCTAAGAATACTGCTGTATTTTTTACTAATTATTCATCACTTTTTTTTAAAAAAAAGGCAGATATTTTTAATTGCTTCAATGAATGCAATCTTTGTGTCCTAACATATGATTCCAACCTCTGGTTTGCCAGGTCCTGTTGTTCTTTTTCCCATAGCCATTTTTGCTGCTGAAGATTTTATCTTTGTTCTTCAAATATGTCAATAACGTGTTGGATGGAATTCCACATTCCTTGGCGATTTCCAGTTTCTTTTTAAGGCCTTTTTCCATTTCCTTAATCACCGCTACCTTTTCAGCTAATGTTAATGACTTATAGGGAGCTTTAGCTTTTGACAATGGCATTCTAAGAGCATATAAACAATACTTAAAGCACAGCACAAAAACTAAAAATATATATAGCCGCATTAAATCATTCACAGGAAGCACACGTGACTCTAAGACCGAAGGGGTGTGGGAGGGGATAGGGTAACAACAGAGGGTGGACAAAAAAATCCTCGGAAATCCCCACATAGTGACATTCCAACGCTCGTTTTTGTTTTCCTTAGACCGTTAAAATAAATAATGTATCTTAGCTGAGAAAAGTCTCAGGAACAAGTTTTATCGTAATATTTTAAGGACAATCGTACGAAAAATTCGAATTATCCAAAATAACATTCGAATTATCCACGATTTTTTAACATTATTTTAATACAGAATTCTAGGGACCGAGCAAAAAATTCGAATTATCCAGAATTTCGAATTAAACAAGTTCGAATTATCCAAGTTTCACTGTAACTAAACCTAAAAAATTGCTTAACTGCGAAAGAATTGCTAAACTTAATTATGCACTTACATAAGATAAAAATATTAATACATCAAACGAATAAACTGGAGGAGCATTCTCCACTTTTTAAAAGTTGAAATTTTTTATTTAATATATTTGTTCTAATTTTAATGATCATATTAAGTTTTTCCATTTTGTAACAAATTATGCTTTTGTTATATTTTTCAAAGTGTTTTAAATCACTTCATTAAGTCTGAAGTTTTATTTTAATCTTTTACTTTAAAATTCTTATATTATCATTCGGTCAGCTGTTTACATTGATGTCGTATTTGATAAATTATATTAGTTGAGAGGTTGTAGTCCTATTTAAAACTAGTTTTTGCAAATTATTGTAACAGATGCGATGTTTTAAGGGAAAAAAACAGCCAATGTAGCCCATAACGACTTCTATGTCTATCTGGAGCCTTATAAGTGAATGAATTAAATCTGACACGAATAATACTGAATTAAAAAGTAGATGATTTCAGTAACGACTTATAACGACTACTAATTCCAGTAGTCTGATTTTTTACAAGTTTTAAACAAATCAGGGTATTTATGACATATTTCATTAACAAATAACAATAAGATCAACTCGTAATAATGGATAAGACCGAAGGGAGGTGTGACATGTCAATGGTTCCTGCTGGTGTTTTATGGTAATGGGTAGCTCAAGAGCGATGCTCCAATGACCCATCCCAGTTGCCCTTTCGCCGACCGCCAACCTGGATCCATTAGTTCATTCCATCACGGATATCGGAAGGTCATTTGGTGCCTTTACAGTCAGTTGAAGCCCATCATCGTCTCCTTCATTGCTAGGAACTCATAAAAGCTGAAGAGAAATTACGGCAAACGGCTCAGTGTCTCTATTTATGAAGGAAGTTTTGCTAATTTTGAAAGAAATTACATAAAAAAGATAAAAGTAATAATCCTTTTATAATAAAAAGATATAAGAACTCATGTGTTATTTATATCTTTTTATAAAAATAATTGTTAATAAGCCCAATAATATAATGCTAATAGATGCAAGGCGCATGCTTAGGAATAGTGATAATTTCCAAATTACAAATTACCGAATAGTGGTAAATGCATTTGTAAGTTGTTTTATTTCTAATAATAACTTGTAGAGAGTGGCCACCAACAAGTATAATAGTATATATACAGGTGATTATAATTAAAGTTCAACTTTCAACAACTGCTCAGAATGACCTGAAATTTGAACTGAATACACTCGAAGAAAGGAAAAATGGTACGGCATTAAAAAAAAAAAAAAAAAAGTTCCAAATTTTAGCAATAGATGGCGCTTTAAGCGTCGTAACGTAAATGGGTTCGGCTACAAGTGACATTTGAATCGCATTACGACGGCTATGGCGTGAGTTGCACGTTAAACCAACTGTACTGTTCAATGTGCATGATTGTATCGGGTTTTTACTGAAGAAATGACTTCCAAGTCATTCAACAATTGTGGCACAGTTAGTTTAAAGCTCATCTACCATGGCAAGGTCGAACCACATCGGATGGGAAAAAATAGGTTTTTAATTGTCCTTAAGACAAAAACCGCAAAGAAAGCAACAATGAAATCGGTTTTTAATTGTCCTGAGGCCAAAAACCGTATAAAAGCAAAAATGAAATCGGTTGTTAATTATCGCCTTGCGCAAGACATGTTCAATAAGCAATTCTCAGTATTGACATGTCCTTGGAGATGGAAATGGGCTTCGTCTGTCCACAAAATAATCCATGGCCATTCAATGTCCACTTCCGTGTGAGCAAGAAATTCTAGAGCAAACCTTTCTCTTATTGACATGTCAGCAGGAAGCAACTCCTGAACATGGGTAATTTTGTATGGATAGCAGTGCAGGATGCTTCGTACAATTTTATGCACCGTGCTCTTAGGCATGTCCAAAGTTCGGGTAATTCCCAGTAACTGCACGTTTGCACACCACCTGGACTGCTGTGGTCACATCTTCTACTGACGTCGAAGCAATTGGTTTCCTTCCTCTGTCAGATTTCACTTTAAAAGAACCTGTCTGTTCGAATTTCATCTTCATTTTCTCCAGATCCTTGGCAGACATCGGACCACAGCCTTTTTTCTTAACTTTACTGTCCGGAACTTCTTCAGAGCTACTGGCGCATAGTCACCGTTCTTGTAAAAGAGCTTCACAAGCAGAGCGCGATCTTTCATTGAGAGAGTCATGGCGAGCTTCTCAGAAGCAATATGAGGAAAACGCCTTGTACCTTCGATTTTATTACAGATTTGTAATAATTGCATATTGTAATTTGTAATTTGCATATTATGACGCCTAAAGCGCCATCTATTGCTAACATTTGGAACTATTTTTTTTTCTAAAGCCTTACCATTCCCCTTTTCTTCGAGTATATTCAGTTCAATTTCAGGTTATTCTGAGCAGTGGTTTTTTTTTTTTTTTTACAGCATGTTGAAAGTTGAACTTTAAATGAGGACCCCAGAAGCCAAGGGATCCAAGTGACAAAAAAATTGTTCTGAGATAATCGAGGTCAAAGTTTTATTATTGCATGGGTTTTAATGGGTAGAGTGCTTTTCAATGTATCATTTCTCAGTTTGAGTCTTTGAATCTTGACAAGATCACTTGTCCACTCAACAGAACAATATTTTTACTACACGTTCCAGTCAATAACTCGATTTTTTCAAAAATGTCACTTGGACCCCTTGGCTTCTGGGGTCCTCAAATATAATCACCCTGTGTATATTATGTAACTAGAAAAAAATAATCGTGCTTTGCTCGGATTACAAAAAGAGTTGTCCTGATGTGGATGACGAAGAAAATGTAAATTGTGAGATCAATTTGAAACTTTTCTAGTTGGTAAAAAAGTCATATGATAATTACAAATTAATGTTATATTCCTATTTTTTTTAACTCGATAAGCCCTTGGTATCAAATTAATATCGAGATCGAGATTAATATCGATATAAGACACGTTTCTGTCCTTCTTCATACCTCTACCACTTCAAACCTTCCCCAATTGGTAAAAAAAAATCACTTGGTGATTACAAAGTAATGTTATATTTTGTGCTGAAAAGCCCGTAAAGTACCCTTCAATAAAGTTTGTCCCCCATCCCGCTCTTTACACCTCTAAGGTTGCGAATATCAAAAATTCATCGATGTGTATGTTTAGATTTTGACAAATAACGCTCATGGGAAATTTCGTTTTTCCAACTGAAGCGGTTTCAAAGAATGACATACCTTCAAGAAACTATGCTCCCCTCCCTTTATAACCTTTAGAACCCGAAAGTCGAAAATTCGTCGAATATGTATCTTTCGATATTGACAAAGAACATTCATGTGAAATTTCGTGTTTCAACTAAAGCAGTTTCCAACTAAAGCAGATATGCGTACCCTTCAATAAAGTTAGCACTCCTGTTTTGCACCCCCTTATTCCGGATCCGGGTTTTGGTTGTTGAGATGGAGTATTTAGAGGAAGTATTTATATACTGAAATTATCTCACTTGTATTTTAGAAAAAAAAAATTATTGTCAATACCTTCCATTTTAATTTCTTTGAATTAAATGAAAAACATTACTCAAAAGAAATTTTCTCTTTTTCTGAAATTTTGCCACTTTGAACGATCTGCTTACCGCTTCTAAATGTTTGCTTATTCTTTACTTACTGTTATACTTTACATTGTATGGGTAGTACGGATTTCAAAAATTATATTTACCTAATCTACTCAACATTCAACGGTAATTTTTATAGTTTTACTTGTATCTTTTCAACGACTGTACACTAATTTCAAACTAATACGGTAAATTGTAAAAGCAATTTTATTGATAATTTTTTAATGTACGTTGAATGTTAATAAGATACAATGTCCAAGCCGACGCTCCTGTTTAAAACTAACTCAATTAATTTAATACATAAAAAAGGGGAATTATAACTTATTTAAAAGACTATTTACAATTAAATAAGTTATAATTCCCCTTTTTTATGTATTAAATTAATTGAGTTAGTTTTAAACAGGTGCGTCGGCTTGGACATTGCATCGTATGAGCAATTTTGTTGATAGAAGTTAATGTTGGATGACTGAGTACTTTGAATTGACTAGGCGAAATTACTATTTTTGTTGATTTTTATTATGAGAACAACAACTTTTTTGTATTGGCTTTTTTTATGAGCACAACTACTAACAAGAATTCCTGTAATCTTAATAAACAGAACATATTTCAAAAATTTAGTTATTAGGGATTCTTCTTTATGATTATCAAAAACATACGTCGAACTGCAATGTTTTAAACTTATATCTTATGAGGGAGCAAGTATTGTATAAGGAAAGTAATTCAAGAAGAATTGAAGGCGTGGGTTGAAATCACTTTTCTTCTTGGCAGATGCTTGAGAGATATCGTCTACTGGAAGATTTCAAATTGTAGAGTTTATGAAGTGTTGTCATAGTTACAGAAGCATTTGTAGGTTGCAGTGAAATGGAAGCAGCTGAAGCGGAAGTTTCATCATTGGCAGCAGTTTTGGACATTTTTATTGATTTGAAATATTTCGAAAATTTCGAACATTTTGATCCACGGCAACAAGCAGTAACAGTGTTTTCAATCTGAAGACGGTTCAGAAAAAAAAACAACAAAAAACCTGATGTAATATCTTCAGTATATTGTAATTGAATATTCTAAATTACCTTACTTTGAGATATTCTTAATTACCTTACTTACGCTTGGCGTTGTTTTCATCTTTTTTTTATATAATTAATATTTATTGTCATAAATTTAAGAACTTTAGTAAGAAGTCACAATAAAAACAAAATTAATTTAAGAAAACTTAGGAATATTCCACAAAAAACTCCAAATTATGACTCTTATCTATGAATGTAAATAACATACTTTTAATAATACATTTTGCAGAGAATCCATACAGTACAGATTTTAATTGGTGCCGTTATCGACTGATATCAAAATAGTTGCTTTCACATTTCAATACAACAATTAAAATATAGATTAACTTACAACGGATTTTCAGCATTCACAACGAAATTCTTTTTGTTGATGTAAAATTAAATTGTTCAGTTGGTAAGAGATATTTTTTAGGAACTTTGCATTCGATACAAAATTATTTCCTTGATATTATTTCCTTTTTTTGTTTGCATTTATACGACGGTTGGGAAAAGAAGAAAACCATGGGTTATGGATTAGTACTTCCATGTATTCTCAGTGACATCTATCGCAAGAACATCGTAAATAAGTTATATTTTTCTGCAAAGTAGAAGAGAACAAGATTGTCGAGTGTTTTTATTCTTTGTATCATTAACCTATCTACATACTGCTAATATTTTTATTTGATTCACGTTTTTTTTTTAATATCATCCATATCCAAAAGTAGCTTCGGAAGAGTAAAAACGAAATGTCCGATTTCATTCGTCAAATGAGACAAATTAGTAGCAATGGCCGATCTTCCTAGTAATTCAGAAATACATATTCCATCCCCTTACCCTTAAACTAGTGAAAACATTCAAAATTATACCTCTTACTCGGCTGCGCAGGCCTTTACAGTAACCTTTTCTTATGACACCTGCATATTGTTTTTTTCCAGCAATGAGTTCCAGGACCAACAGAGTGATCCATTTTTTTCCCTTTTATGGCCATTTATCTTTCTCTGTGCTTACTATAGTTTAATATATTTGAATTGAGTATTTCAATTAAGCTATTAAAAAAAAATTATCCTAAGTTACTTATAATTCTGTAATATTGTCAGCTGCAAATCAGATGCCATCATACTGGTGCGGCTGTAGATTATTATTCATATTTCAATTTCTAATGTTTTATTTGTTCTTTTATCCTTCACTATGTGATGCCCTTTATAATATTATTACAATGTCCCAAATTATAATTATCTTATTAAACTATCGTTTTCAATTAAGTAATGTTTATCGTTTGAAAACGATAGTTTAACAAGATAATTATAATTTGGGAAACCAACTTTCGAAATCAGCAAGTCAAAAATAAATGGAAATGATGGGTTTCATTTTACTTACAACTTTCTTATTTATTATTGCGTTCAAAAGAATTGAAAATGAATAGTGAATATTATAAAACTTATCATTAGATTTTCAATTTTTTTCAATTAATCACTTATTTAGCAAAATTTAGAGATAGTTACTTTAAAATTTTATCTATTTCTCCATTTTGTATGAAAATTAGTAGAACTTCCTCTATTTTTATCGATCTGCCAATAAAAGCTAGTTTGCTAGATCTAAATAATTTGTGTCTTTGTTACAAGAATTCATATGTTTAAGAGTTAGTGTGAAATGTAAAGTAAACACATTTGTCCACCTCTTAACGCTACTTAAAATATTTAAAAACAATTAAGAAAGTAGCACAAAATCTGGATGTCTGCAAGCTAATCTTAAATAAAAGCAATGCCTTGTAAATTAACATTAAAGAAACTGATAATGTTTGAACTATCTTTTTCATCTATTTTTTGTATTTGTCCCTGTGTTTATTTTGAAATGGCTTACAGACAGCCTTTACATAGTTTAAACTTTAATTTTTAAACGTCTTTTTTAACTTGTATGATGTTAAATTCCTTAACTCGTCTCTTTCTAGGGTTCCAACATTTACCAAAATCAATAGAATTAATTCATTAACATTTAACAATGTTTTTTAACGTGAGATAAGAATTTAAAATTTTAAAAATTAGCCTCCTCAATTAAATAATAATAAAGCGTATTAAATATTACATTATTACAATTAAAAATGTTTCCTGCTGAGAACGTCCTGATAGCTGACTAGACATCGTTGGCGAATGAGAAAAACAGAGAACACAGCAAAATGCAACTACAGTAAACTCCCGATTATCCACGGAATTGGATGGCGCGGCAACCGCGGATAAGCGAATTCCGCGGATAATCCGGAATAGGACGAAAATCAACATAAAAATGCTTTTAACCTGTTTTATTTACATAAAATGGCAATACATACAGTTACAGTAAATACATTATAAACAATTATTTTATTTTAAATTTTTTATTTATTTTTAAATTTTATTATTTCGGCTCTCCCGTAATTTAGTGTAACCTGCCGGCCGAAGCAACCGCCCACAAACACGTTCTTTAAATATTGTTTATCTATAATTGTTTTTACTTACTTTGTTAATCTCTTTATTGTTTACCTTATTCTAGATTTAATTTTTTTTAATTCCGTAATTTATTGTACAGTAAAAAAAAATGGAAACAGGAGCAGTCCGCGGATAATCTGCAAAGCGGATAATCCGCCCGCGGATAATCGGGAGTTTACTGTAATCAGATATCCGTCTAGGAACAAGGTTGTCAGAATCGAATAACTAATAAGTGTAGGCGGGGCACAATGATGATCCGATCGATTTCTTCTGTCACTGATCGAAAACACAATAACAACAAACGTGAGCACATGGATCTGTTAATGGGAAACAATTGTCATATTGAGCTAAAATTATTTTCTGAGTGAAATTTACATAATATTAATGTCGTTAAAATTTTATTTTAATCCGTCGTTTCTAAATAGGGGAAATTAGCGCTGAAACTTTGGCTTTTAGCCACACCTCCAAAAAGCATTGTCACTTGGTTGTGATGTCATGTTTCTCTTTCAGGCAGGCGCCCAACTTGCATGAGTTCTTACTCATTGCTTTACTTCAAATGGAGTCTATGAAACTTTTACAGAAGTTAAAAGATATAAATATTATATTGTGCCAATGTGCACAAATACAAGCGTCACATCGCCAAACAAAATTGTTAATTCCGTGCCGAAGAATGCAGTAAGAAAAGAGACACCGCTCGCCGAAAAATTTAGTTGTATTGTCTGTCTAAATCACTTTAATATGTTACAAAATAACTTATATTTCTTTTAATACATGCTATTAAATAATATTAAAATTATTTCTTGCGATGGACTTATTGATGACTGCCAATGCATTACTCGGAATTATTTAAATTGTTCTCTGATGTGGCTGAAATTATTTTTAGTTTGGTTTTAAAATAAAATAAATACTCAAACATTTATTAGTATTTTTTCCTCTCTGTTATAAAGTACGCTAAAAAAAAATTAAAAATACTCAGTGATAAATGCAGCAAAAAATAAGATTGAACGTTGCTTTTTCATAGTGTCCACCATTTATATTTTTGGTCAATTAGGGAATAGTTTTATATAGAAAAGATTTAAAATTATATTTTCTTTTTAAATTTATTTTAAAAATTAATATCTTCTAAATTACGAAGGTTATTAACATGCGGAAAGTAATAATAATAATGTGACCAATACCAATATTTTAGAAATGACTTCTAAATTCTTTTGGCGCAGCTTAGCTGCTTTTGCGCCATTAAAAACCCAACCAACAACAACAACAACAATTCTAAATTCTTTTCCTTTTTGCCGTGTTTTGTTAATGCTGATTTTTTTTTTCAAAAGAAGCTAAAAAAGTTTTTTATTTCTCTTATTTGTTTATTAAATTTGAAGCAATTTGCTTTTTAAGTATGAGAATGAACATATGCTTTTGCTTGTGATTTGCGCGACTCAGCCGTAGCTACGAAGGCGGTTAAGCGTATTCTCAGGCCCAGGGCGCGCTTTAGAAGTTCCCGTGGTCCACGAAATCATTCAATTTTGATGACGTAATGAAAGAATTTGTGGCGAAAAAAATTATATACCATTTATAGTATACTCGGTCTATATTATACGTATGTGTTTTATTATTATAAAATTTAGAAGTATATATAAATACATTTTTTTGGCCCCGAGATGCCTTCGCAGCTGAACGTAGCCTATAGCAGAATCGCCATACGAAATTTTTTTACATCTAAAATTACATAAATAAAACGTTTAAAGTTTTCATAGACAGCATGACACAATATTTAAAAATCAACCAGTCTTAATCTTTGTTTGCTAAGAGAGTATTGATTGCCTTTAAGTTTCACTCCCTTTCTTTCGGCGGAAACGAAATCTTTATTTCCAGCAAAAAAACTGGGAATGATTAGGGAATCTACCATCGGTAAATTCATTGAATTGTCCTTAACAAAACTGGGATCCGGCAGAGGCATATCTGAAAACTGAATAAAACCCAAGAATCGGGAAAGTTTTTGAGTTGCTTTGATCGAGTCTCACGCTGATCGAGTCTCGCGATGGAGAGAAACTACGTCACACCAATTATGGAGTTTTCGTTTTGATAATGTCATGACACAATTCGGATGGATCTGTGACATGGATCTGATTGTTTACAAACACAAGTACGTTGATAATGGATGTCAACAAAAGCACGTTCAAAATAGTAGTCAACGTGGAAAAACCATATTGTAAGATGATGTTTACTGATAATTGTTCGTTGTAACAATGACAGGAAGAAGCAATGAAATCGATTTCTTACACCTTCTGAGAAAATTATCCCCGGCAACCGTCAATATTTTTGGACTGCTGAAATTGGAAGAATGTCCATTGATGACAATATGTGATGCAGTGTAAGGGAAAATCTCTTTTAATACATGCAGACGGTGTTCATTGATACGGTCTCCGAAGGGATCTTCTCGATTCGCGAATTGTAGTTGATTAACATATATATTATTATTATATCGAAAAAGTTTCAAACCATGGGATTCCCCAGCTAAGACAATATGGCGGGTCAAGGACCAAAGCACATATTTTTTTTTTTTTTTTTTTTTTTTTTTTTTTTTTTTTTTTTTGGAAGAATAGTTAGGGATGTGTGCTTGTGTCCATAAATTTCCGAACTATGCGTGTTGTGTTGAGTAACACAGCCTTCTGGAGTTGTGCATAAGTGGTTTTATGAAGTCCTAGTGTGCTGAGGCTGTGATGCAATGTGTGAGGCACCAGACCAGTAGCGGACAGGATTTATTATTATTATTATTATTATTATTATTTGATCACTCACGTAGAATGAAACAGACATGCTAGTTTCTACTTAAAATTGACATAAAAAAACTTCATTATCTTTTTCAAATTATGACATGTTATAAAGACTATGTTTGCTCTTGGATACTAAAACATCTTTTCAGCCTAAATTCACATTTTGCTTTTTCGATCAATATTTTAAGTTTTATCTTTTTTTTTTAGATATTTTTTTTTTTTGATGTTCATTGTAATCTGAAAGTTCAAAGTGGTTTTAAAACTCGTTTAAGTTTCAAAACTGAAACGAAACATTAAAGGCGGTGTGCATTAAACTTTCGTTAACTTTGAGGGTTGTCAAATCTCCTCTCAACCGATGTTTTTAGTGCATCAACATTCGTTAGAGGATTAACAGTCGTTGAATCACTGATGAGTCATCAAATTTTAGCGGCACGAATTTTGGTCTGTCAAATCTCTCGTCAACTTCCATCGCGATTTTCCAAGATGGCTGACGGCTCCGATTGAAACCAACTTCTGTGATTTTGACAAAGAATTAGATGTATTTTTTCGATTAAAAGTTCCGAAAATAATGTTAAATACTATTAATTCCTTTGAAGGTTCATGCCTTGATAATTCTTGTCTTCAAGAAAACAAATGCTTCTCACTTTGTGTTTGTTTTTTCTTCTCCGTAGAAGCTGTCATTTCGCAATGCATTTGTACCTACGAAAATCATCCGGAAATGATGTTAAAAGTTTTAATCAATCACATTTACTTTGAGAAACACGTTACGAAATCAAGGACTCATCAGTGAAGTTTTGTGAGATTGTGTTTGGTGCACACAAAATTTGAAGATTGATTAAGATAAACGGCTGATCATTGGACAACACATTTGACAGAATGTTGGTGCACGCCGCTCTAATTCTGTCAATATTTTTAACATGGAATAGATGAAATGCAATAACTCTGGAAAATCGTTCACTAATATGAAACCCTTGAGGTCACTTTTGTGTACATAATTCTAAGTTCTTTATTTCTGAACAATTTTAGTATATTTTCTGGTATTCTTATATCAAATCATTTTCAAAACTTTTTTTTATATTTGTTACAATCAATTGTTACAATGAAATTCGGAAGGCGAAAGAGAGAAAGTGCAACCAAAATGAAAATAACCTAAATAAAAGCACTTCGTTTTTGGGTGTATCCATTGGAAATTCGACTTTTTGCTTCTAGCAATAATAGCTTTGACAATGTCTTCAGCAATTAAAAGATTTCCTGCTTTACCATAACGAGCCAGTCCCGTCATTTGTCAATTCAACAGCAAAAATTAAACCAATTTAGGTATTTAGAATATTTAATATAACCTAAATCCCGTAACATTAAAAATTGTGGGAAATTTTTATGAATGCATTTACGACGATTTTCTCACAGAAAGCAGGCAACCATTAAGTGAAGGTGAGTAAGGATTAAAGATCGGTAAATAATATACTGAGATTCTTTGATATTAGCTTTACTTCAAGTATCGATCTTGGAAGTTCGTGATTGTAAAAAAAAAAAAAAAATTAAGGCTCTTGGAAACTTAAAACTAAAATGACAAAATATTTCAGAAAAATAAATAAATATCTGTGGGTTTTTCCAATTTAAATACATGTAACTGTTAAACACGGGATGAAGATCCGATAGCCAGAGGTCTGTGCCGGGTTTATCTTCTCTCATTAATCCTCCAATAGTAACCTCCAAGGCAATTGAAGAAATGTTTATATTTACGTTATTTGCTAAGGCTCTGCGAGGCAGAGCGAAACGTTGTATTTTAACATTAATTAATATATTTAAACCATTCTTGTGTGTTGGCCTTGTTTATTCAAGTTGTTAGATTTAACACACGTTCAATTACTTTATCATTTAATAATAATCTTTCTTAAATGTTTATATTTATTTTTATTTATGTTTATTTCAACAAGAATATTAAGTAATTGTTAAATGTTAAAATTTTTAACTGTTATGAAATGCTTTTATTTATTAAATGTTCACTGCTCTGTTATTTTTGAGCAAGAAATTATCACTTGTTAAGTAATGATCGAGTTCAAGTTTACCGTATTTTGAAAATGAAACAGATTTAAGAGAAACACCAGAATGGCATTTCCGCATTTGAATTACGACTTTAAGGTACAAATTCTTAAGAATCTATTTAACTCCCAGATACTGAAGCACTTGTTTTCATCCGGAGTTCCCTTCATGGTTAGAGTATTAAGTCTTGAGTACTTGCTTTACGTGATTTTATTTGTTCTCCATCAGGATTCATCATGACGGGAGGGTTGTTTCCGTTTAGAAGGGTCGGACTAATTCTGATTTCCACTTTGTTCCTACAATGACAATCCTCCACAATGAGTCGATTTCAGCCGCTGTTTGTTTAGTCATTGCCTGAAACGGAATGCTTTAACCTTTTAACCGTTATATAATCTTTACTCGGAGGCAATTGCAAACATAGTAAGAAAAAAAAACTAATCAATATTCGAACTGGATTTTCGTAAGTCAACTTTTTTTTCATGAACCTTATGTTGAAATGAATGTTAAGTACTTTTCAGATGATTTTGAATCAATGAACTTCTTTGATTCCTCATATTAATGCATATTTTGCCCTTTTGAGTCATAAAACATATAATTTTAACTACTTCCGAACACAACAGAAATTATATCCAAATGCAAAATCCATATGTCCCAAAGAGATACTTCTTCAGAAGCTGAGGTGTCTTTTTTTTGTTTTAATTGTTGTTATTGAGATTTGATAATGAATTATATTATTTGAAAATTTTAAATATGAATTCCTTATATTAAGGTATTTTTTTTTCATTAGCAGGGTGAATCTCTACCTAATGCTAAAACAATTCTAGCTTATAATAAAAATACTATCTCACAG
This sequence comes from Thereuonema tuberculata, assembly GCA_023159025.1. Taxonomy (NCBI): domain Eukaryota; kingdom Metazoa; phylum Arthropoda; class Chilopoda; order Scutigeromorpha; family Scutigeridae; genus Thereuonema; species Thereuonema tuberculata. The sequence goes on from JAFIDM010000002.1 coordinate 8,758,187, forward strand.
AAATAAAACAAAACACAAGACTAAGAGTTGACTGATCTGTTTTTGGAAATTGTGATACTGGGAATCCAAGATAGCCTATTTCAGATTTCCTGAGCATTATCAGTTGGATCCGCTCAGTATCTTACATCTCAATGAACTCAGAAAACGCATAAATAAAGCAAAAGTAAACATTACAACGGCCCTCCATATTAACAGAACATCATCATAACCTAAATAAAGAATAAAAATATTTAAATTTTTTTAATATCTCTTTATATGTTTTCTGAGTTCACTGAGATGTAAGATACTGGGCGGATCCAACTGACGATGGTCAGGAAACCTGAAATAGGCTATCTTAGATTCCCGGTATCACAATTTCCAAAAACAAATCAGTGAACTCTTAGTCTGGTGAGTTTTTCTTTTATTTCTCATGTAATTGTTTGTACGCATGTTAAATTTTTGCATTGGAAAAATACTATCTGTTCATTAATATTTAAATGACAAGGGAGAAATAAGTCCGAACAGTAAATCATTCTACATCAATGAAACGCTTTGATCATATCAAAGAACTCTGTCTTATTCTCAAATCTTTCATAATGACGTATGAAGTCAAATTCAAAACAAACATTACAGTCAATTTCTCTAAGAGAAAGAAAAAAAAAACTCAGCTTAACGTACGTGGATCTTAAAATTCTTTATGTAACGTCCACGTATTTTTTCGTCCCAATTCCTCTAATTACTTCTCTGCTTCCATAAATTCTTGGCTTAATTGCAATCACAATTGACAGTAGCTTTTGTCTTGTATTTATCGAGTCATAATGAAGTCCTTCGGATATAAAGAACGACTCTGGGATGTGGAAAATTTACGTCGTCATAACTCTAATCTTTCTGTTTATGTCTGCAGACTTAGAGCTTTGATTAATGGTCAGATATTCTTTCGTTCTCTTAAGTCTTTTAAGTCAGTATTTCGATCGATAAGTCAAGTATAAATAATAAATATAAGAAGTCTTTGACTCGCACAATTTGTGGTCAATAATTCAACGAGCGAAGCCCTGCCAGAAGAAGCAAGTATGAAGTTCTCTCTTTACAGACAAGCGAAATGACAGCATTAATGAATATCCTTGCAGATATCAGTCCTTACTCAGTATTAAATAGTAATTAGGAATCCATTAGTATTGGGAGGAAATTACAAGTGTAATCAGAAAAGCCATCAGACACCAATAATGGGAAAAGCAAACATGAGTTTGTTTTAAAGTAGGTTTATCGCGCAATAAAGTAGTTTCTATATAGTTAATGTGTGAAATCAATTAATGGTTAAAATGATTAGAATGTCAACAAAATCAAAATCACAAATTTGTCAAGCTAACATACATTTTCTAATTGATTATTTCAAAAGCAATCACTAGACATATTTGAAAAGTTTCATCCACAGAGACTTTATTATTATAATTTCAGTTACTGTGTTTTCTAAGCCCTCTCCATTTTTATAGTTTTCTCGGCCATTGAAAGTTTATTAAAAAATATGTAGTAAAGTATGCGAAAAATTCTAATTAAAATAATACTTTAATTCCTCTTGTGCTGCCATGCTTGTAAATGCTCTGCAAATTCTATTTATTTATTATTAATTATAATCCTTTTGTTTGTAAATCAATAGAAATAGATTCTAAAACTTTTAAAGGTTTTGTAAGTAAACTTCGAATAAGTCAATTAAGAATTTAAAATAAAACAAAATAGGGTTGTGATTAGTAAACCAATCACAACGCTTCGCGACGTCTTCTGACAAGTCTGTGAAAATATAATTGATATTGCCTTATTTCTTATTTATTATTATAAATGTGATTGTTGCGATTGTTGTTGCAATTGTTGTCATTTTTGCTAATGAGATTTTTAATGATACTTGTCCCCCGACAAAACGGGAATATAAGTCTTCTGATCAAGATCAGAAGGCTACAAAAATGCAATATTATAATTGTAGATAATTTAAAGTTATTACAAAATATTTTTTTAGTTGAAAAAAAAACTATAGATCATTTTATGTTTTTCTGTATATCTTTAGTTAAGCAACTAGCAAATACATTGCTTTCTTTCTTAGAGCAAGTATTTATATCAATTCACTTAATTATCTCTATTAAAAAATTGGAGCGATCTTAAAAAAGTGAAACTGAAGTTTCACTGTCCTTCTTAGCACTAACAAAATTCTAGTCTCAGACTAGCTAAAGACATTAAATTTCTTTGTATCCTTTTCTTTACATCCTTTACTAATATAAGCATTTGTTTTCGCATAACTGTATTTTTCTTGCAGAGAAATTTTAGTATCACTGTAGTAGATCATTATTGACTTAACCATATTTCAGTTCTTTTGTTAAGTAGGATTTTACTACATGGTGAATTTTTAGTTAGATTAGATAAGGTTAGATTAGATTAATTGAAAGTGGGTGGCATGACTGCCGAGCACGTCGACCTGAAAGATTTTTTATACTTTCCCACGGAAAGGACAGACGGAGAGAAAGACTGAGAAAGGATGGTATGAGAAATGCAGGGGAATTAGGAGAACCCCGGGAAACCTGCCCAGCGCGGATCGCCACCATCAACGAAACCCACATGAGAACCGAACCCGGGACTCAGAGGTGAGAGGCCAGTGTCTTAGCGACATCGCCAACCGCGCGGCGAATTTTTAGTTAAGTCAGTGGAAATTCATTTGCGACAATAAAGGAAGCCTGTGGATCAGTGACTTTGCTATGTCGAGCTTTCTTGGTGTATTACCATAGTTTGTAACATCCATCAAACGTATTGTTAGGGACTGACAATTAATAGGATCTTTCTTCAAAATATTCGATTAGAAGAAATTGATTCTTCAAGATTTTCTCCTGCGGATCAGGTTTGAGTATCGCCAATTATTTAGCATTTTTTTTCCTAGGATAATTAAATAACAGCAACTATATATTTAAAGAAAAGCACTCAAAATTCATATCAAAGTATTGTTATATATGATCTAAAATTTTACTTATTTGCTTTACCCATAATAACTATGATCAAATTTCATGCTTAATTACATTAAGTTAGGTACTGTATTTTCACTCGAGCCCACTACGACCCATGGGGGAGCCCTGGAGTGGGTACGGCTCTCAACGTTTCACTAACCTCGTGATTGAGATGAGGTCAGGTGGTCAATCCAACGCTCACCCGCTCGTCTTAGTTACATTAGTAGCTACAAAATCTAGATTTTCCGCGTATCTTTAGTGTAATGGTTTGGCAAAACTGTCTTTAATTTTATCTAACCTATTTTTATCTTAAATATTTTATTTTAATCCAACTTTTGTAACAAAATTTCTTTAAGAAGAAAAGTTTCAACAGTGAAATATATCGATGAAATCATTTTCTTCCTTCGTTCTTGTTAAATTACAGTATATGATATTACTTATTCATTGTTTTAACTTATTTCATTTTCTTTTACTATAATGTTAAGACTTTGAATTTTTCACAGCTGATGTTAGAAATGTAGTATTTTTTTACACACATTGTCAAGAGATTTTACGTTTTTGACTCGTCATATTATTTGCTGTTTGAAAAAATTATCTAGATTAATTCCTAGGCTTTCTGAGTATTTAACTATTAACTTGTAATCTTTTTTTTTAAAAAAAAACTTCGAAGAAACATCTTTGGTAATTAATAATCTTGTGTAGTGATCTGATCACACGCAAAAACTGTAAGAAAATCAAGTAACCTGAAAACAGAAACTAACTTATTCCAAAGTCTTAATAGAATCTCAGATTCAATTAAAAACAAATCCAAATTTGTGTTGACGCATTTTACAGTCTCTTATTAAAACTTTCGTCTATCCCTTTCAGAGCAAACTGAAGTTAAATACATAGATAAATCTCTTTTATTTAAAAATCTTTATCTTGTTGATTATGTTTATTCCTTGGGTACATCAATGACTTCTGTTTGATAATTAAAATACTGTGAGTTTTTTTTTCACTCTGTTTTATCACCCTGTACCAATAATAACATTTTGAACTCTTTTGCTTCGGGAGACAAATTAATGTCTTTTGGAATAATCTATAAAAATTAATATACTATCTACAAATGATTGGAATGGTTTCATGATTGTACTGTACGTGTACTATTCAACATATCATCAAAAAAATTGTACAGAGATATAAAGAAACTATCTAAGTTTTTGTTCCATTTTAAAGATGCTCGAAATGCACATATCAACTAGTGACTCTGCACACATCAACTATGTAATCAAGCTCGTTCCACACTCGATGCAGCATGTCCCTGTCAATTCCAGCAAAAGCATTGCAGATACGATTCCACAGTTCTGGCAGATCAGCCGGTAATGTTGGCACAAACACTGTATCTTTCACATACCCAACAGAAAAACGACACAGGGGGTTAAGTCAGGGGAGAGTGGAGCCCATGGCAGTATTGCGTGACCAATCCATCGGTTTCTCAGTGTACAGTTCAAAAAGTCACGAACATCTTGAGTTGATTTTTGTGGGCTACGCACGAAAGTGGCCCGTACGCGCTCAACTATTTCTTTTTGCACAGGAAGACGACCCGTTGATTTCCTTTTACAGAGGCATCCCGTAGTGGTAAATTGTTCATACCATCGTCGAATGGAGGTGGCGCTGGGTGGATCTTTATGGAACTTCGTTCTGAAGTGATTTTGGACCGTATTACAGAGTGACTTGTACGGAATTTGAGGACAACATACGCTTATTCATTGTTCGTCGTCATTTTGCAACTGCAGCGCTCTCGTGGTTGGAGCCGGAGACATATGCCTGCCGGGCAATTCAAACCTTTGAGAGACGTTCACAAACTCGATCAGCAGAGCTCTATCAATGTGGCCATTAGAAGGTCATGAATCCACTCCAATCATTTGAAGATACCTTGTGTAATGGTGGAAATTCCTGTTTTCCTTATTTTTGAAAAAAACTATTTGATAAAGATCATTTGAATAATATTTCCTAAATTCATTGATTCGCATCTTCTTATTCATTTATTAGATTGATGTCTAGAAATGAAAGTTCTTAAGGAAATCATTATTGATTAACATGAATAATAAGAAACGTTTGTTTCTCTGAATAACTATTTTATCATGTACAAATTTTGAACAAATATGTTATTGAATGCCAGAGAAATCTTTCCTAAAATTTGTTAATTTGATTTCTTGAGTGAAGTGATGTGTAACAGACCATTTTACGAAACTATTTACTACTCTGACCAGACTTACAATTAAGTAGAATGTCATAACTGCATTAGTCTGTTAAGTTGATCAGTCCTCTTTCAGATCATTTACTAAATATGATTTAATATTCAATGAATTTTAAGTAAGTTGATCAGAATTCATTTTCTATAGTAGATAGTAGCTAATTGTTTATTAATTCCTGAAATGTCTGTTGACTATGGTTTAGTAAAGTTTCTATTTAAAGTTTATATTCCATTACCAGTAAAACTGAACATTCAAAAAAGCGTAGACATTGTGAGCAACAGTAATCAATTATCTCTTTACATTACTGTACCGTTTAGAGACAGAACGACTCCCTTCTGCTTGTTCACTTTCTTTTTCTGGGAATCATTCTTTAACAATTACTATATTAAGAATGCTATTGCTTTCAAGCAACTGCACACTGGTTCATTTAGTTTCACTACAAAAGTTAACCATTAATACCTTTTAACAAATTTAATATACATTTGTTAGTTTAATCCATTTAAAATGTTCAAGTGTATTTGCAGTAAAAAAAAACAGTGTGAAGGAAAAATGAAGCTAAGAAGAAACAAATTTCTGAGAAATTTAAAATTTATTATAATGTAGATTATTGAAGATTAAAAATGTGTTGTAACAATAGGAAGTGCAAAGATGCTGCTTAATCTGTTCTTGGATCCGAAAAATCAGGCGAACATAGATACTTTGGTCGTCTTTGAATCTATTAAATTTACAATCAAATTATAAATAGAATCAATAGAAAAAGTTTAAAAAGACAATCATTAAAAAAAATACTTAAAAACACATAAGGTATATGGCCCAAATATCGCCCATCTAAGAAAACCTGCACATATTCTTGTCATTTATCTTCCTAGTGGCTTCAAACAATTACAATATATCATATTAACCTTCACTTACATGTTCTTGAACCAATTATAGATATAACTATTATTTTGTATTTTTCCTCAATTTTTGTTCTGTCAAGAGTCATATTTTGAATATTGTGAAAGCATTCCAAATATCGCCCACACCATTAAATACTTTGTTTTTTTGCACTTCTTTGCATTTTTTTTGTTTTTTTCCTAATCTTTTCGCAATTCTTTATGGGTGTTGCGAGCTTCTTTTTCTTTGGATCTTCTAAGTTCAGCCCCTTAGGACTTAGTTTCTTTTTGCTGACAGAATTCATTAGAGCAATTGTGAATGGTGACCCACTCACAAGACTCATTAGAGCAATTGTGAATGGTGACCCACTCACAAGAGTGGGACATTAAATGTTTTGGAAGCTTTCAGAAGGCCCATTTCTTTATTTTTTACAGCTGTGACAGCTTCAGTCATCTTGACTCTGTCCCATGTCTTACGTTGAGACATCTGTAATACACCAAAATAAAATATCGCACAGTGGGCGATGTATGGAAAAACGAGGTGGGCGATATTGGGCACTCTCTAGCTTGTCAATTTGGCGGACGCTACAGACAAACCGGCTACTTCTAACAAGTTACAGAAATTATCAACAGATAGGTTATTTATTTCACTATTTCACGATATTAGATGGTTGCGATGGCATGAATAATTCATAAGCTGCAGCACTAAAAGAAACAGTAGGTTCATAACTTACCAGAACGAAAAAACTTCAAGAATTCATAAAAAATAAACGGGTTGAACTAACACCACCAAACGAACACAGCGTGCTAACGGAAGGAATGGCAAATTGTTTCCATCGGTTCCCGCGTGATAGCTTCAATATCCCGTCCTACATCGCACTGGGCGGTATTAGGAACCTGGGCGATATTTGGGCCATATACCTTATATACATACAGACATACATACGTATATATGCAACATATTATACTTTAAAAACATTATTATTTAAAAACATATACAACATATTATACTTACAAACCTATATAGGCATAAGATAATAACAGCAAAGTTTATGATATTCAAGACATAGAAAGATTCATTTAGGCTCAGAAAATATTTTCAACTTGGGTCAAGAGTCCAATAATTACATCATTCGTTACGCAACGGAAAGTCAAGAAATCATTAAAATTGAAATGAAGAATTTGAAATGGTCTGAACAAAATAATGTGAAATGAAAAAATGGAACCAAGATGTTTGGAAACAGTTAATTAGTTAGTTAGGATTGGTGAGCGTGGGTGTTAGAGAAGTCGAGCACCGCGACATGAAAGATCTATTGTGCTATCTCACGACAGACGGAGAGAAAGACTGAGAAAGGATGGTGTGAGAAATGCAGGGGAAACGGGACAACTCCGGGAAAACCTGCCCAGCGCGGATCGCCAGAATAAATGAAACCCACATAACGTAACCTCGGTATTCAGAAGTGAGAGGCCAGTGTCTTAGCGACAACGCCAATCACGCGGCCTGTTTGGAACCAAGATGTTTGGAATAAACTAATCGATTTCTTCAAACAGGCATAAACATCTTCATCGGATGAATAAAGGGGAGTAAGATTTATAAGTGTTATCGTATGAAAGAGGGGAATAAAAATTACTGGAATCCAAGAAACAGAAAAACAATGTCCTACACTAATCTGTAAATGTAGATTAGAATGGTTTGTAAAAGAAAGAATATCAAATCTCAACAATGGCAATAGAGGAATTTTGATTTAAGTAAAGTCACAGCGAAAGAACTAACAAATTAGTGAATATAATTAGATTTCAGCAACTGAAAGAAAACTACTGTTTTTTTAAGGATTAAGGCATTAAAATTTTTATTTTTACTAAAGCTAAAAACAAAAGTCAAACCAAAAACATTAGTTTTGGTTATACAATAATTTTTCCTTTTATCTTCGTGATATTAAATCTCTATCGGAAGGATTTATTTATTTCTTCCTTTTCTTCTCTGACACTTTCGTTATCACCGTGGCCGCTCTCGCAATTTTTTTGTCTTTATATTTTTTTTTTCCGCTCTGTTTCATTCTTGATATTTTCCAAGAATGCATTCACTTCTTATTTTCAATATTTTTTTAATATTTTGTTAACATATATCTATCTATCTATCTATCTATCTATCTATCTACCTATCTATCTATCTGGTGTCCCAGGACGAAAGGTCAATATTTGGGAGGTAAGGGCATCGGTCATTTTAAGCAAAATAATTCCGATGAACATGTGTCTACTCCGATAGGTTTCCGAGATAGAGCTATTCGAATGTACAGTTTCAAAACGAATGAAAACAAAGAGATATTACACACTGTAAAAGAATAAAGAAATGATATGGAAATGAGAAATATCTGAGTTTTCATCGGTGAGAGTTTGGAACGGCCGTTTCGTCCTTTTTGTGGACTCGTCAGCCAAACCCACTCACCAGATGAAATGCTCAGATAGTGCAAAAGTGATAAGGGAAACCACTCCCAAACCCTTTGGTCCCTCCAGAAGAAAACAAATTTAAAAAATTAAACTACTTACTGTTTCTAATATTTATTGGCCAAGTTACATTTCTTATAGTTTATAATAGAGTCTCGAAAATTCCACCGCCAACATCAATGCATTTCGCAACTATTGTGAGAGCATGACGTGTTGCTTGTCTGAGTTCTTCGTGGCGATCCTTTATGCTCGCAAAGCATCCATTATGTGAACGAGCAATTCGTCTCAAATATTCAATCTACGTCTCTCACTTCACTCTTCATTCAACCCCATAAACAGAAATCCAAGGGCGTTAGGTTTGGAGATCTTTGCGCCGTGCGGTGGAAGAGAAGGGAAACAACGGCCAGCAGGAGCAGTCACAAGTGAACGCCAAATTTCAATTTTCTCGGAAACCATTCGGAATAGACACTTGTTCATAGGAAATTTTTTGCTTAAAATGGCCGATACTGTCACCTCCCAAAATATCGACCTTTCCTCCTGAGACACCCTGTATATGTATATATATATGAAGATGAATGCAAATTCAAAAGAAACAGAACTGCAATGTTGATAGACTATCTAACACTCTATCAATATCGCTGTTGTGTTATATCATTCTTATTTTTGTTTGTTTTTTATCTTTCTAAACTTAACACTGTGTTTGTTTTCCGTTTAAAATATAATCCTTCTAATGAAAAATCCAAAATTCATCTTCCTTATAAATATAAATAATTCATAATAACCTCTTCTTCCTTAACCACATCATTTAATTCTCAATATTTCAATTCCTTTAGCAGGAATCTTCTTCACGGAGACTACAGAAAAATGTAGAGAAACTAACATTTTCTCTAACATTTAAAAAACAGAATTCTAAAAATGTTAGTTTCTCTACATTTTTCTGTAGTCTCCGTGAAGAAGATTCTTGCTAAAGGAATTGAAATAATTGAAAGAAATTGAAAGGAATCAACGAGTAGATTCTGCTGATGAGTCCCCAATAAGGACGAAACAATTGTACAGAATTCTCGTTGATGTTGGCTCAATGGGCGAAGGCATATTAATTGTCCGGTTGGCGATTTCCCTCCATTTATAAATGATTACGGACGTTAAACTTGCTTTCTAAGGAATTGAAATATTGAGAATTAAATGATGTGGTTAAGAAAGAAGAGGTTATTATGAATTATTTATATTTATAAGGAAGATGAATTTTGGATTTTTCATTATATCGACCTTAAGGTAAGGTGTTAAGTTACAGGACAAGAAGAGAGTCTTAAACTATGGACAGAATTTGGTAATCATGAGTTTTATGAAAAGCTTCAAGAACATTTATGGTCACAAGACTTTTTTTTGTGGATGAAAGATCATAGAAAGTGTATCATTAATTTAGCAAAGTGGGAATCCCATCAAGAATTTCTATGTAGTATAAATTTTTTTGGTTGTTAAAGAAAGTCTGTGATTGTTAAGGAAAGGCTGTGATTGTTAGATGTTTTAAGATGAATTTACTTTGTTATATGTAGTATGCATTTATTTTGTTGTTAAAGAAAGTCTATGTTTGCTATATGTTGTATAAATGTGATTGTTATTCAAGAAAGTTTGTACCATGATTGTTTATGATTAGAATTCTGTTTTTTAAATGTTAGAGAAAATGTTAGTTTCTCTACATTTTTCTGTAGTTTTCCGTAAAGAAGATTCCTGCTAAAGGAATTGAAATATTGAGAATTAAATGATGTGGTTAAGGAAGAAGAGGTTATTATGAATTATTTATATATTCCTTCTGTTTTTTTCTTCCCTATTCCACCGTTTATTCTCCTTTGTTTTCCACATTGCATCCCCTCTCATTTTGTATTAAATAAGGAGCATAGTTTATAATATTTATCCTGTTAAAATAACTATTCCTCACCCCTCTCACAATTCTAGCAGAAACAATCAATGCAGCCTAATTCAAATGTATTGAAATGAGGTAAAACATATTGAGACTCTTGAACAAGACTCAAGACAGGAGAGTCGAATTAATGAGAAAAGTCTTCTAAAGTATGGAAAAAAACCTACTCCATCAATTATATTCAGTATTTTAATATTTATTACAGCTTTTCTAATTTGGAATTGCTTGAGATGATTCATAAGCAGGATCCCTAATGTATCAGAACTAAGAACTGATTTTCTTTTTATGTTTTGATGAATCTGAAGCATTTCTATCTCAGTCCTACATTAGTGAGAAATTACAAAAATAGACATAAATTAAAAATTATCTACCATTAAGCCAAGAAATTCCTACTAGCTGAAATTCTTTTTTTTTCTTAACTTCAGTCGTTCACTACATTCATAAAGTGATTGCGAAGGAGTGATTTCTTTTCTGTTTCAGTCGATCCACAGCTTCAGGCCTTTTTCTTTCCAACATAAAAAGCAGCAGTTGAAAGCAGGAATCGCTGAAAGGCACGAGAATCGTCTCTGCAAATGAAAAGGAAGTATCGTAAATGGTACAGACATTCACGAAGAATGTATTAAAGAAATTCTTTGTGTAGCTGCACAAACATCTAATTACAAACAACTAACAGAAAACCACTTTGCTTGTTGTGGAAACGTCATGTTTTCTTTAACAATCTTCCTGCTAAGAAAAGTATTAGGTTTATTACTTTCTTTATCTAAATCGATCAACCAAGCAGTGAAACCTTTCAGCACTGAGTTTGTCTATCGTGTTTGATACTTTTGAAAGTGATAAATATTTTAATTCTCTAAATAAATGATCTTTTATATCTTGCTCTATATAGCTTTTGTAAAGCTTATTTCACTTTATTTCTAGATTAAGGAAAATGTATGAGCAATTTTCACGACGACGCATTCAGTTGTGATAATCTGGCACATCTCTTTCATCCTTATTATGACAATCAATCAGATTCACCCATTTTGATGAACATCGATAAATCTGGTTGATGAGTCCTAGTAGTTTAAATTATTTAATTTGAGCTAACGAACAGTAATTAAGAAGTAATACTTGAGAAGTAAGTATTCTGAGATCCTAACAACAGTTAGGGTTAGTTTATAAATTACCTATTTATTAATAAACTTATTCATAAATATTTGATATGACTTCTAACCAGAAGTTTACTAAAAGATAACATTTATATCTGTTAGTAAACCTCTGGTCATAAAGACTAGAAACAGTATTCCAGAAATCGTTAACTCTTGCCAGACATCTAATTCGCCTTGGATTAAAAACGTAATAGCTAATAAGTAAATTGTAGACCATTGGTTCACTGTAGGAGCCTGGTTCAATTCCTAACGGAGGTCGGGGATTTTCTCTGGTTATTTCTTCTCCGGATAATTTGTGGCGTTTATCAAATCCTCTGGGATCGGATTTCTTTCATCATCTAACTTCAACTTGATTTCGACGTTTGAGAATCATTTTGGGTCACACTTCCAATGCCCAGAAGGAATGCCAAGTGAGCTGTAAAGTAGGATCTTCATAAGTAAAAGTCTGAAACTGAAACGTAACCATCATGACACCAACTGAGATTAGCTCAATTTAGCTATTAATGCTTCATTATAATAGTGACTTCATAAAACTATCGTGCTTTTCTCTTGTTTAAATAGTAAAACAATCCTCTTTTTATTTATAATTGATTAAAACAGAGTTTGGGGAAAGCCAATAAAACATACATACAACTATTTTAGTACAGCTCATTCAATAATACTTCTCATAACTCGTTGCTGGAAAAAAGAAGAGAATATGTCTTCTTGATTTAAGATGCACTGCTTTACAAACAACACCCACTCCTGAATTGAAATCGAGTTTCTCGAAAGCTATATTTATTAAACCAATTATTTCTGTATAATCTAACAAAGACAACCATTCACATATTGATATTCATATCCTATCACTAAGATAAGATTAAATGTCTTATATCAAAAGTTTATTCATTGAAGTAGAAATGGAGAATTCCACTTGTTTTCCATGAAATCACTAAGCAGTACTTTTTAGTTAATAGTCGTTAGAGCTGACATTTAGGAGTGTTTTCGATTTTTTCCTTAAGATTAACCTAAGAGTTATGCAGCTATAAAACATGACAGGCTTGTAAATATTTCAATTGTAATCGCTTAGCTGAAGATTTTTCTACGAAGATAAGTAATTTATTAACTGAAACTGTTTAGCTTGCCTCGTAAATAAAAGCTGCTCCGTCAAATATGGCAGCTAAACGGTCGATATGTTCAGAACATTTTAAAGGAAAACT
>JAFIDM010000002.1:8771068-8787372 GCA_023159025.1 Thereuonema tuberculata
TATTAGTTATTAAATGTTATTGAAAGAATTTGAGAAATTAAGTAATTTATATATATATCATTTGTTACGAAAGCAATGTATCTAATTCCTTTTGTAATGAATTCTATAGTTAGTGAATAGGGTTATATTCCTATCTCAAATCATCTGATGAAGTTTTTTCGATAAGAAAAAACAAAGTATTATGAGTGATTAAAGTTTTGGTTGAAGAATACTAAGATGAGAAGATTATTTAATATATGAATTTGATTATTTTCTTACAAATAATCTTTGCTTGTTTCGGCAAAATAAATGAATTTGAAATTCCTCGTTTATCAACAACCTGGAAGTAATATTGAGTGAAATGGAAATCCAAAGTTAACATCAACATTTGCTTTGTCATTGGGAACCATTTTTCTGTTGGTTTTAGGTTTCTCTCCAACATCACTTCTGATCTGTTAATGGTTGGTTAAGCTCAGCTGGGAAAAGAAAAGGTGAAGTCCTTCAACAATGGGTTTTAAAAAATAGTAATAGTGCTTTTGAAGTTCATAAAAATCCCAAAATAATATTTGTCTGTTTTTCTAAATATCCATAGAAGTAAAAATTTCAGAAGTCATCAGCATGTGAATAATGTGATTAGTCTTTAGTTAAATATTTAAGACTAAACAATAAGATGAACTTTCTAATTTACTCAGGCTTTTAATCGTGCATTTGGATTGACATTTATCTCAATATCCTTAAGAGTTTATCAAAACTTCAAATAGTGGATTGTTTTCTAATTAAAATAAATCGCAATGAAATCATTGCAAGACTTTCTTCATAGTACAAATAGAAAAGTAAATTTGCCAATTCCTTAAATTATATCAACAATTACTAACATTTAGGTAATATGATTGAACATCTCTAATATAAAAGGGAAATGTGTGGATATGAGTGTGTGTGTGTCTGTTCGAAATATTTAATGTACTTCCCAACATGTTACAAACTTGAAATGACCATGAAGTGTGTGGCGACAACCCTCAATACACCTGAGTTAAGCAATGCTTCCCAAAGGCATTTCGAAGGGATCTTCCAATTTCAATTTATTTCTCATCCACATCATTGCAACATGTACGAAGAACGGGGATTTTGCTAATCTAATTCTCAAATTTGATGTAAATCATTTAATTATTCATTGAATTATTTGCCTCATACTTCAAAGTGACTCCTAAAGTGGATTCAATAAATCTAATAAAATCTACACAATAATTCTAAGCAATAATAATTTCAGATGTGAAATTTCTTTTTATTCTAGTTAACTTCTTACAAAAATATTATTGCCATCCTAATAAGCAGCATACCGTTCAATTTTTTAAAATTATTTTTCTAAAAGCTGTAATCAAATGCAAAGTGAAATTTACAAATTTCACTTACAAAATTACGTAATTCTTTTCACTTTTTAAATAAAAACTTTTACTGTGAAAAATTATAGTTGAGTAATGCAAAGATTATATTAATTTCTTTCCACTTTTTAATACCTTCTTTTTCTTTATTTTTTTTTACCTACTTTCATTTTTTATTCTGATTTGAATATTAAACAATAATTAATTTAACAACAAATTACACAAATTTGAGCCTTATGTTAAATTGTCCATTACAGTGGCTTACAAAATAAAGCGTTATACATGGGAAAAAAATCTATAATCCTAATAGAACTTATTACACCCAATTCATGTATGTTACAGGTTTTTATATCTCAAGCAAGGGTTTTAAGTGACATACTAGCTGAATCTAAAAAAAGTCGTATCTGCCGTGATATTTGTTTTCCATGTCTGGGTGAAATTGCTCCCCATGTTCATTGCTGTCGACATCGAGATTCTCAGAGTAGAAATCTAAGTGAGAATCAATGAAGTAAATTTTAAGGGGCCATATTAATTGTTATAATTTTGAATGAATGTAAGAGTTCAGCCACAATGCCACGATAGTTTTGTATTTAAAATTTCCTAAAAAAATTTCGGTAATACATTTGAACGATCTTCAACTTGTTTTTCCAATTGATTTAAATTATCTTCGAATTTTCCATCTCGGATCAACTCTGTTATTTGAGGGTCCGTCTCCAAATTAAAAATAACACAATAAAAATAAAAAAAGAATATTCATGCGTTGGCACTCTGCCAGCTTCAAATGAATTTCCTGTAAGCTCAGAGAAACACAATTTTCCTAATATTATTTAAATAATAGTTTAAAGGAATTGTTTACTAGGTGACCATCCCAGAACGGACGTTTCATGCTTTTTGCGATCACCAGCTGGAAACGGTAACCAGTAAATATCGTGGTCTCATCCTATCAAAACCTAGCGTAGGTGACACAGTAGGGCCGCCTACTTTACAACCAAAATATAGCTGTTTCTAACTCCTAACCTAACCTGACCTTCACTTTAAAGTCTAGTGAATTTTCACAATTAAGCTGGAAATGTCAGTTTCCCACCCCAATAGCAGACGTTATCTTTAAACACGTCCTTGGCAAAATAGCACAGTTTCAACTACAGCATAGTTAAACAATCATCTAATTACTAGACAAAAGATAACCCAAGCTTTGCAATGTGTTAAATGAATGTCTTTGTACTGATGGTACAGGTTTCTCAGACAACTGCTGTGTTCACGACGCGAAACTATGCATCACGCTTCTGACTAGCTCTTCCTACCTGCATCAGGCTGCCAGTCTGATCTACCAAATGCCACCAGATGCATAAAATAGCAAAAATTTCATTATTCGGAAAAAATTATTTGTAAAAATGTCATTAATAGGAAAAAAAAGCTATGTAACTAATTGCGCAAAGTTTTAAGATATCGGTAAAGTAAAAAGTAAAATAGGTTGAATTCTTCAATATATTTATTAATAAGAAGGATTATCATGAAAAACTTCCAGCAAAATTCTGATTGCGTATTTGAATTCAGCTTATAAAAGTTATTGAAGAAATATCTTTACTTTCATTTGACAAATTGTATCTACCAGAGTTATTTGCAGATATTTGGTAGATTTCAAGTTTTTTACAAGATACCATATTGGAATTGTCTTTGGACTGAAATAAAAAAAAGAAAAAACTCAACTATACTAGAAAATTTATAATAACTTCAAAATACATAATTTCATGTTTGCTATTGACGACAGAGAATAGTTTATGAAAGCTTTCGTTTAATTTCGTTCTTTTTCTGTTTATTGGAAATCGTATGATAAAAATGGAAATTGGGTTTATTTTTTTTTACATTTGTTGCATATTCTCAATATTTCCTTACTTTCTTATTGATTTCATGTGTAAATTAGCAAAATAAATTATATTAAAAAATTTAAAAAAATAAGTATTCTTCTGAGAGATATATTTGCAAAATAGATATGTTTATAACAGAACTTTTCAAATTCCGAAATATCTTCTTCTGTTAAATTAAATAGAACATTTAAATAAACTATTATTGTAGTAAATACCATGCTGTTGTAAATAAGGGAAGCTAAGCATCTCCATCTTAGAGTTTTCTTAATACTATATCAACGGAAAGAAGTACAAAGAATGATGGAGAAAGAGTGGTGGAAGTAGTTCATGGGGAAATGGGGGAACCCCTAAAAAACCTGACCAGCGCGGATCGTCCATCACCACGAAACCTTCCATGAGAATCGAACCCTGGAAATAAATGTTTAATGATGGTTGATGTATACATATATATATATATATATATATATATATATATCTAATGTCCAAACTGGAAGCTCATCCTTCGAGTTTAGAAAAGCAAAGATATCCAATATTTTAGTATATATCAAGTATTTAGGCCCTTGATAGTTCTTAACTTTAAATTTAATAACTTTATTCTCAAAATAGGTAATAGTGTTATTCATAAATGTAATTGTCAAAGCTCCAAATAAAATAGGTTACCTGTTTCTTTCAAGAGCCATGTTTGGCTAAAGTCCAAGGAGACCTGTGAATGTAAATTATGAATGTGGCGAGAAAATGACCTATAAACCTTCGCTTAGTACAGCTTCGGGAATCGTAAACACTACCTTTGTATCAGTAAATTATTTACGTGTGAAATAACACAAAAGCATCAAAAGGCCATTTTAGAATTATTTTTTTTTACACAAGTTGTTCATCTGTGCAAGAAAAAAAAATACAATGAATCTGAAGTTTTGAATTTCATATTCTACTGTGGCTGTAAGGAAAAGAACTAAATAGCTAAATAAATATGCAGTTAGAAGAAAAATCTTATTCATTGATAAATTATGGATTAATAAACTCTAAAAGAATAAAAATTGTTTTTTAATCCTAATATTAATTTTACTAAGTCCACAATATAAGACCCGACAATAACAAAAAAAAAATGTTAAAAAATGTAAAAGAATTAAAAAAAAAAATTGCTTTTGATTAAAATACCTAACAATTTGTAGGAACAGAACTAAAATTCAAAGATAAAATGTCTAAAATTTAAAATAACACAATTTGAAAAAAAAATATACGAAGCTGATTACATATTAGAAACATAACTTCATCGATTTTGCATTAATTCCAGGAACTAATCTGAGTCGTAATAGGCTTCTAGTCTAAATGTCTAAAACTTAAAATTTATTCATACGGGAAATAGTTTCCATTGAGTTGTAAATTCTGGATGGTCCGTTAGGATTTTATACATTTGTATTCTCGAATGTTCCAGGTGTCATATCATTGATATCATAATATCGATTGCCTGAAGTTTGGAAGATTCTAGAATTTTAATCCAAGTAAAGGAGCAGTTAATTCTCAGACAGCATCAAGAAGATTTTGAAATCTCATGTGTTATCGTTACCTACAGAGAAAAAAAAATAAATTATTAATTTTTATCTATCTTTATTAAAGTAATTAATAATGATTAATTGTTATCCATCCCTGCAGATCATTTTTTTTTTATATTTTAATCTAAATTGCAAAAATACTGCAGTAGATTAATTTCTGTGATTCAGTACAGTTATATTAAATTCTCGCAGTGAAGGAAAACCTTTACGGACAAAGTTGTTTGATGAATGCACTTCCTTAAAAGCAACTCTCAGCTTTCACAACCTTTAGTTCAAGTAAACATTCAGCCTTTCCTTTTAATTGCAAAAATACTGAATGAATAAGAGAAGTTGTTCAAAGAGCAATCAATTGAAAATACTTCATCCGTTCAATGAAACTAATTCAGATGAGACCTTCTTCCTTTTTGAATCAAGAACAATAAATTGAATATTAATAAGTATATATTATCCTGCACAGGCTGCTTTTCCAGATACTTCTATAGTTTTAAATGTAGTAGTAATGTGACTGTGGGCGAAGTTGCATACGAGACTCTGGGGATATTTCCCACATCGCTAAGTGAAAGATCAGACGAGGCCTTCGAATCCTATTGATCTTTAGGAAATAGGAAAGGCCTCGTCTATCTCTCTTTTAACGAGGTGAGAAATACCCCAGAGTCTCGTAAGCAGTAACTTCTATAGTTTATCTCCCTAGGCTTCTATATACAGTCAAAATCGTTCCTCTATTGTAGAGTTAATGTTTAAAATTTAATGGTGTATTAGCGACCCATTTAGGAGCTATTGTGATAGCGACCAAACTCGGTAACTATTGCATGTTTCCTGTCCGTCCGTGTCTGTCCCATCCCCCCTTCTCCCTCCCCCAATAACTCCCCAATGGAAGGTCGGCTCGAGAAACGGATTTCACCGTCGTATTCAGAGGCGCAAACACTGTACGAATAGAGTATTTTCAGGGGCCAACGCCCCCCCCCCCATTTTCGAGATAATTGGCATTGTTGTCATTGTATCCTCTTAACAACTCCTGAACGGAAGGTCGGATCGACAAACGGATTTCATAATCGTGTTCAGAGACCCAAATACTGTAAGGCCAGGGTATTTTCAGGCCTTATAGTACGCCCCCCCATCCCTCATGTTTGAGATATTTGGCAATGTTGTCATTGGATTTCTGCGATTAGCTTAAATGTCAAAAATGCAACCATTTTATTTCTGTTGTCAGCTGTAGTGTGATCGGTAAGTTCTCGGACTGATGTGCTGAATGGTTAACGATTCGAATCCATGTAGCTACTCTTTTTTTTTTCCTCCTAATCTTTTTATTTCTCGAAGTCCGCGTGAATTTTTTTTCTGTTTTTCTCATTTTTCTAACGTTCTTTTTATTTTTTTCCTAACTTTTTTTTTATACTTTTCCGTTTTTTAATTTACTTTTTTACTATTATTTTTTTTAATTTTTTTATTATTATGGGCCACCGTTAAATTTATGCTTTAGAAAAATTACATTCACTTGTTTTTTCTTTGTGGTTTTTTTTTTTTTGGTCTTAATTAATGTTATTATTTCATCAACTGTTAACACTTCAATAAAACTATCATTCAATTTTCCAAAATTTTATTTTTCATTCCTATCTTCATAATGAAGAATCAAGAATGCCCAATTCTTTAAGAAATTGATTTGCAAAAAAAAAACTATCAGCGGAATATTTATTTTCATATAAAGTCATCCCTTGACCTACATCTGGGTTCCGTTCCATCGAGCAGAACGTAAGTCAATTCATTAAATCAACAGGTATAAGGGTTAGGGACTTAATCGAAATTAGCATATTGTCCCAAACACTGTATATTTCACTGATATTGAATTATTAACAACTGCTATTGATAAAAAAATAAAATAATAGTTGCTTTTAAGTGTCGACGTAGTTGGCTCCAATTTTTGATTTTATTTACGACACAATAAAATATCAAACTTTAGAAACTATCTTTCTTTTCTAAAACAACAATAACAAAGATAAATCTTTAAAGATAAATGAAATTTCCTTTGGCATCTTTACAAAATTTATGAATAACAATGATAAATTGAAAGAATTACTGAACTTGATGTACTTCATTTTTCATTTTTCATTTGTTATTGTTTCATTTTTGATTGTTATTTTATATTGATTGATTGATGTTCACGTTCATTTTATTGTTATCGATGTGCAATTATTGTTATTATTTGCAGCATATACTGTATATTTGATTTGTTAGTATTCACGTTTAATTGTGAAGGAAGATTTTGTGTTATTTATTGTTTTGTATTGTTGTTTTAGAAAAGATATTTTCTTTTCATTTTGTATAGAAATCCTTGAAGAAGTTCTTTGATTTAAAAGGACGAAATATTAGAGAGAAGTAAGGGTTTGTGTTTGTATTTGAAGAGTTTATTTGGAAAATAAACTAATCAACAATTGGAATGGAAGTAAATTTAACTACTACAGATATGTGGACGATGTCATCATTTTCTGGAAAGGCACCGAAAGACAATTCAAAATTTTCTTCAACTATGTTTAATTCATTGGACGATAAAGTAAAATTCACCTTCGAAAAAGAAGAAAATAACAAACTGAATTATCTGGACTTAACAATTTTAAATAAATACAACAACTTATCATATGAATTCTTCGAAAAAGACTTAAAACGTAAACAGACCATGAACTTTCACTCCAATGTAAACAACAAAACAAAAAAAAACAATTATTTGGAACAATCTAAAAAGAATAACAAATTATACTGAAGATCAAAGAAAATGGAAAAGGAAAATATAAATTATGAAAAATAAATATTACATGAATCATTACCCTAAACCATACGGTAATAAAATCATTAAAGATTTCTTTAGCAACTTGAAAACGAAGGTTCAAACTAAGAGAACAATTTCTAATTATAATAATTATTTACGATTCTCAATTGGCACAAGGATCTATAAAGAAATTAGAAAATCATGCTTTGAAAAAAAATTAAAATCGTCTTTTTTAAAGACAACAAATTGATGAAATTGAATAAAAGATCTAAGAACGAAGACAAATTCAATATGGGAATTATATATAAACTTAATGTAGAGACTGCAACAAAATATATTACGAAACTTCAGCCAGAACTTTAAACGAAAGACTATCTGAACACATAAGGGCGTACAATAACAAGCAATCTAATTTATCAGACTGGGCGTTTCACGCCAAAAATGAGAAACATAACCCACATCCAATAGTGGGAGTAGTGCAAAAATATAATGATGAAATAGAAAGACTCCTGTTAGAATCTTGCTACATAAACACACATGAATATATAAACGAAGATAAATCCCTCAAAGTATCAAAAAATTCCCTAGGTATATTCAAAAAATATCAAAATAAAAGAGGACAATGAAATTTTAAGACAATTAGGACAATTGTTTTAATTATATATACGATATCTTTCTCATCATTTTATTGTTGTATGATGTGATCTAATCATACATTAATATTGTCAACTAGAATTAGTGAAATTCTGTTGTTTATATTTATGAAAAGAGGAATAACTTAAATTGTAATTCCCTATTGATTATATATCAATATAGATAAGTATATCTTAACAAATTTAATGTTACTTTTGCAAATAAAAACTCGCTCGACGGTTTTCCTATTAGCTTCAGTATTGAGATCTCGCTGTTTACTGGTGATTGCTCCTGGCTGATGATCACCAAAGAACGTGAAACAGCTGTTCCAGGATGTCATTTGGTAAACAATTTGGTCACACCCATTGTTGCTTATTAATAATTCAATGCGCAGATTGAATTTTTTTATGTTTTTAAAAAATTCATTGAGGCCGGCGGACTGCTGGCACATGAATTTTCTCACTAATATTTCATTACCGAGTTTTGAATTGTTTATTTTTGCTTTTGAGGCACCACTGCGATTCCGATGAGAAATGTTTTTACTTTACTCTCGCTTGCGTCTTCTTCGAATGTATGGTCGAGAATATTGTTTATTCCCTTATGGGATCACAGACGAATCTTCGAACGGACGTGAAGTCGAGAGATGACTACATGATTCCTTACACAAAACTGGACTAAACAGTCAAAAATAAAAATCATCACAGTAAAACGTCTAAAATATCGAAGTATTATGGTAAATAATATTTTCAATTAGGATCTATAAATTAAAGAAAATTATAAAAAATTAAATACCGTGATATTGTGGTGATTTATTCGTTGCCCTGGTTCGTGTAATAAATCGGGAAAGAACTGGACTGAAGCAAGATCGGAACAGGTTCTTTAGGATTCTCTTTATTAACAAGTGTTTATATAAGTTTATTTATAATAAACTGATTGGCTGATTGGCTGGCGGGCTTTAAAAATGATTGGTACATTTAAATGATAACATAAATTAACGGAAGGATTTAAATTTACAAAGGATTGTGGGAACCCGACCAGCCGTTGAGATTTAATAATGAACAAAAATAAGATTAATAGTAAACAGTTGAAATTCGAAATAATACAAGTGATTCTGAATAAGTAAAAGATAAAATACAAAGAATAAATATATAAATACAAATATAAAACTCATTACATTATTTATCTTCTAATATGCAAAATTATAATAGAGGAAAAAGTGGTAGTGTGGCTCCTACTGATAAATTAGCCCCTCATGTATTTTTCCAACTAGTCACACTTCTATAGTTTGTTTAGCGTATTAAATAGGGCATAGATCACTTGCAATAAATCACGTTAGATGTCGCTCTCCTGACAATTCATCTGTCATTTGTCGAGACTTGTCGGTGGACACAAGTTGAGAAATTTCTTAGCGGTCAAAAGGTCATATTTAAGGTTTCGCGTAAAATTTATTGAAAAATCGAATTTTATGTGAGTATAGTGTATTACGTACAAAGGATAATAAACCAACTTCAACATTTTGAAGGTACAAAGAATGGTATTTTTGCTTATTTAGTTTGTCTGGATTGTTATGCAAACACGATGTTATACATACCTGTATTACGGCCCGCCGGACTTGTAACGGTAGCAACGTGGCGACTCCGAACTGAGCGACTTTGCTCTTACTGACAGAGTGCCTGAGAACAATGGTGCTAATCCTTGAGATGTACTTTATTCTAACGATCTATTGGGTAAAGAGTGGATTAAATGTCATAGTTGTGAAATGTGGCCACACATTGAGTGCTCGGGAGCTTAAACACAACATATGCGATTTTGCCAATTTTGCTATTTGAAGCTTTCCACTAGGAATAAGGGTTGTATTGATTTTTTTGAGTTTATATTCTGTCAGTGCTAGAATTTGATTTGTTTTCTTTAAGAGAATTATTCATTAGCCGCTAAATTGTGATTTTGAAGGAAGTGTTATTTTGATTCATGCATTTAGTAAGGCCGTAGGATACCATATTACCCACACATAATCTTCAATTGTTATATTGAAGTCTTTTTGAAAAATATATGTTGTTTCAAATCTTTTGATATGTCACTTCATTCACACTATTACCTGAGGCCAATGAAATAGAGAATCCCTTGACGTGTATTAATCGATTCAAAAGTGGTTTATATTTTTTTTATTACATAAAAAGAAACTGGGACCACATTACCACCTCTTCCTCTAAGGAATTAAACATAACATAACATGATCTTATAGTATCGTATTCTTCGATTCCTATCTACGGTAATTATAAAAATACTATATGCACAAGAACATCAAAAAAAATCTAAAACTAATAAACTGTCAACCGAAGAAAATTTTAAAACTAATTCTCAATAATAAAAAAAACACATTAATAAACAAAAATTAATAATAATCAAAAATTAATAATAATAATAACTAATAATAAAAACACATTAATCAAAAACCAAACAGTTATTAAGAAATAACAAAATACTACATCTTATAGAAAAGCCCTATATAATTTATTAGTAGGAATTTCTAAAGCTTGATTTACAAATGAAAATCCATCATAACGAACAAGTAACGTCTAAGAGATCACGCCAGAGTAAAATTAGAAAATCCAAAAATTAACATTAACTAAAGAAAATTGCATTAATTTTTTGTTTTAGAAAAAAAGAATAAACAAAACCAAAATTAGATAATTTTCAAAAATTTCGAATTTCAGAAAATTCTGAATATACGGTAATTCATAATTATTATACAGGACTGTCCAAAACAAACAGTACTGAAACACAAACATCGTGGTTTCAGTTCCGCCAGTGAAGTTACAGAGTTGACGTCTGCAAATGATATTTCAAAGTGAGCTCCTCTCTCACAACACAGAGTTCGTAGCGGCTCACTAAATTTTGAAGCATATCTCCAAATAGTGGCTGCTGTATTTCGCGGAAGACACAAAAAACCTCCTTTATAAGTTTGGCAATATCGGTGGGATGTGCACGAAATACATTTTCCTTAACCATCGGGTGGAGTAAGGCCTGGCGAATGTGACAGATATGGAAAGTTTGTGAACCGAGAGATGACGTTTCTATGGAGGGTGCTAATGAGAAAGTCTCTGCACATCCCGTTGTGTGGCAGGTTGCGCCGTCCTGCTGGAAGTATTAATCTGCAAAGCATTTCTCCCTCGGGAGAAGGCACGAAGGTCATTGATGAAAGGGAGCAGGTATGTGTTCATGTAGCGATGTTGGTTTTGTATCTTCCTCAATGAAGTATGAAGCCATAAATACAAGAAACACAAGCAACGATGATGACATCTTCTTTTTCGATCAAAGATCGCGTAGCACTCAAACGCATCCGATCGATTTGATCGTTAATCGCTAAATCCTTCTCAATATATCAATGACGCCGAACCAATGACGCTATACCCTGATACCCCACACCAAATGGTTATTTTCTCCGAATACAGTGGACATTCCTGCACGATATCGGGACGGACAAAGCCTATGAACCGGTTCGATAGTCGATTAATGTAACTTGTATTATGAATATGCGCCTCATCGGAAAACCAAATGTTATTCATAAACTCCGGGATTTCATAGGTCATGGCGAGAACACGGGCACAGTACAGTTTCCTTATCGTCCTCCCTGAGCCAGTGTGCAGTCTGGATGGTATAGGAGAACGCTCCGATACCCTTCAGGTTTCTTTGTAAAGATGTTCGTGACATACCAAGCTTCAAGGCTGTTTTCCGTTGACTACGCCGCGGCAACTTCAACACTTGATCCAGTACACGCCCTTGATTATCATTGGTTGTTACAGTTCTAGGACGCCCTGTACATCTTCGGCGCTGCGTCAATACACTATCGGTTCGTCTAAACTTGTTTATCACTGCTGGGATGACGCTGTTGCTGGGTGCTCGTTTCCGGAAGTGATGCGCAAATAACACCTTTAGTATACAGCCCAAATAACGCTGTATACTAGGACCATTTTTAAGACCTAATCCGTATGAGTGATTATATTGCTCCACAATAAACACCTTTTCCTCTGTTGTCAGCACCATTATCACATGTCCAGTAACAGCCACTGCAATGGAATGTTCCACAGCATATTGTGTTCGCGCGGAGTCATGTTCTGACGTATTTCATGTTCAGCTCAAGGGGTGCGGCACCCTGTTTCAGTACTGTTTGTTTTGGGCCATTCTATATTTCTTATATTTTTTAATTCATAATTCATAAAAATTCTTAAAATTAAGATTAATTCACATATAAAAATTTTAAAAAATAAATTTAAAAAATGTGTAGTAATCAATCATTTACAGACATGTTTAGTGACTGCACTAGTGTTAAATTAAGAAAAAAAAGAATAAAAATATGTACGTACTATTAACTTATGAATCGGTGAGTGCAGAAACCACGTAAGTCATCACTGTGAAATTTTACAGTATCACGGTTTCATGTTGTTTCTGCATCCAACACACTTTTTTAGGATCTATATCCCCTACACTGAGCTCTAGACTGATGTGCTTTCTTCACCCAATGTACGTCTACCCCAGACAATCCCATTGCACGACAAAAATCCCATTGCACGTTTTTGAATTTTTTTGTGAATTATGTGGTTTCTACACTCACCGATTCTTATTCTACTTTTATGTATCTCATATAAAGTATAAGTCATTTTTTAATGATTTTCTTTTATAAATCTGTGTAACTGATATCCAGTCTGACTAAAATACCGATATATCAGCCAACAAAAGTATATAAAGCACTTGTTGACAGGAGTCCTGTGCTCCTAAGGGAACTGTAATGTAACAGAAATTCAAACATAATGTAACCTTATAAAATAACCAGCAACTGTTGCTTCAATTTTGAGTAATTGATGACCTTTTTTTCCATTTTTATTCTCTGGAAAAGAGATGTATTACACTTTTAAAAAAAGGAAAATTCATAAGATACGTAAGTAGCTGTTAAGGATATTTGAAGATAAAAAGATTAAAACTATCAAAGGGAAACTGATCATTTCTTTATCGAACGAATTGACTTTAGCGCTCTATCATAAACAGAAAGTTAGCAAACCAAATTAGTCGAGAAATATTTAGTAAAAAAAATGTAAAAGACATTTTACAGAGTAGTACGATTACTGGAAAAGATAAATAAAATGAGATGGAGGATTAAAACATTAGCTGATCATCGAAGAAAACTTCCTAGAAACTTACTAAGAAATTCTTCTATAATGGTAATGCCATTAGTGAATGTCCAAGATGTTTATCTTCCATAATTACTCATTAAACTTGGACTGATGAAAATTTTTGTTAAAGCCTTCAGTAACGAAGAATAAGCGATGACTACTTAATAAACAAGTTCCTTAGGTCGAGAGATGCAAAAATCACAGAGGGTGTTTTTATTGAGCCGGAAATAAAAGCTGTGCTTAAAGATACAGAATTTGAAAATAGATTAAATAACATTGAAAATAACCCACATGGAATGCATTCAAATCTATCTACAACAAATTTCTTGGAAATAAAAAAACCTCGAAAACTATAAAGAACTTGTAAATGAACTGCTCAAAGCCTATGAAAACATGCAATGCATTATGTCATTAAAATTACATTTCCTACTCTCCCATCTGGACTTTTTCTCTCAGGATTTAGGAGCAGTCAGTGACGAACAATGCGAACGATTCCATCAGGACATCGCCACCATGGTAAGGAGATACGCTCGAAGGTGGAACATCCCAATGATAGCAAAATTGTGTTTATTGTACCATGAAAACTGTACACATGATAGAACAATTCTGATTTCATTTTTAAATTGAGCATCTAAGAATTAGTTAAAATCACCGCATTTCATCTAAAAGAAAAAAAGTTAAAATTTGTTGTGCAGTGTTATAGCAAGTCAAATAGTAATAACAGATCTATGACACGTACTTTAAAATTAAAAATAATCTAACTTGGAAGTGAACGTGAACCTACTGGACATAATTTTTCGACTTTTAATAATGTAATTTAGAATAGCAACAATACTTATTTATAATAAACTAATTATTGTTTTGTTACTCTATAACCACGGATCACTTTTTATAGTTTATTAATATTATTAATATTATTATACAAAATTTAAAAGTAGATACTGTAATTATGAATTGGTTTAAAAATCCACTGAAAAATATTTGGAAAATTGTTTCTTGCCAAACACATAGACAGACATAAATGGCGCTTACCACAAGCAAACACAAGAAAATTCGAAGGAACATTGCCTTGGTTGCTTTGTTTCTTACATTTCTTTCAAATAAAATAAAACAAAGCTGAATTCTACGAACTTTATCCTTTTGCAACATTAACATGATTGCTGTTTGGATTTGAAAAGGTCAAAACAGACTGGAGCATGGATTCGGCTGGAAATCAATAATGGTTCTCTTTCTCTTGGCTTTCTATATTCTCTTACGCCCACGCACATTGTCTCCAGGCTTTCAAGTTTACCTGAACAAAAAGATCATACGAACAAAGAAACTAATCTATCACTGTAAAAAAAAAAAAAATCTCAATTCTTATCTAATCCCTACATCTGAATAAGTAATATAATTTTTTATTAACATTATAGATAATATTTACAGAACGTTAAAAAGTTTTTCAAGTTTAAAATATTAAAACATTAAAATTTGATTTCTTCAAAGATAAAAAGATTTTTATTCCTTAAAGATTTAATTATATTTTATATATAAGTAAACATCGTACAGAAATGATAAAAAATTTACTTTATTTTTATAATTATGACTGAATTCATCTATTGCTGTTTAAAATAATTTTATTTTAAAAAAATGTATAATTGCATTATTTTCGTAAGGAAAAAATTAAATTTCAACAGAAAAATTTTTAAAAAAGCCAACTTTTTTAATAGTATGTGTTTTTATGATCATTAAATTGAAATTTAAACTAAAAAGCTAGAATCCAAATCTTAATCCTCTTAAACATCTTTAAATAACACAATATTTCAAAAATATAAACTATTATCTTCTTCAGGTGAAAAATAAAAGAGAAGAACTTTTTTTGTAAATGTTACATGTTATTATATATTATATGTTTATTATACGGAGTACATTATATGTTTTATTAGAAAGAACAAAAAAGTTCTTCTACCTGAATTTTTATTTTTCACCTGAAGAAGATAATAGTTTATATTTTCGAAATATTGCATTAGTTAAAGATGTTTACGAAGATTAAAATTTTGATTTATCATTTACTTTATTCAGAAGATTGATATAAAAAGGCCTACTAAAAAGTTAGACAGTAAGATTTAATTTTTCTGGTTTATTTTATTATGGAAACTAATTAGAAAAACATTGATAAAAAAAATAGAAATATGCATTGTCTCAATTAGAGTCACTGAAATGATATTCAATAATCTCAAGTTAAAATATCCTACGTAAAATATCCTACGTAAAATATCCTAACGATCTCGGGAGGTAAGGCTCCAGGAGTTTCCTGACCAAAGGGAAGATGAGCTAGGGTGGTCTGACCTGCTTAGAAAGCCGGTACCCGTTATAGATAAGGCTGGGTGAACCTTAGTACCAGTCTGGAAGAGAATTCGACCTGGAAAATTCTCCGACCATCACTGGGGCTTGAACCCGGCACCATCAGCTACCAGTTGAGCGGTTTACCATTTGGCTACAAAGTCCACAAATAAATTAGGAAAAAAAAAAGAAAGTCTGTACAGTGGTTGTACCATACTGTAGCAATTTATTAAGCAAAAACAAAGCACTTAATAAGTCTAAAAAAAGGAATTCCAGAAAAAATACAAAAATAACAAAAATAGTCTCACATATAAATTTAATTCTTTCACAATTGGAAATAAGCTTTTTTCTTTTTTTTAATTTCCAAAAAACATAATGAAATTGTCAACGTTACTGAGTGGTTTTTGTTTTAATTAATCTCTAAATCTGTAAAATTTAGATTATTTGTTGTGTTACTTTTTGCTATGGTCTCCTTTGCATTTAAAAATTTGATATGTATCTCAGTCTGCAAATGTTTAGGTTGACCCTAACATATATTTGGAAGAGAATTAGGCATGAAAAACCTTCGACCTCCTCCGGGAATTGAACATAACACAAACCGGAATTGTTCCGGTTTGCATTTATAGTAAGGTGTTTCTTTCTCTATAAGG